>JAVJGJ010000060.1:70617613-70663035 GCA_035590215.1 Microhierax caerulescens | reverse complement strand
CCCGGCTGTCAACCCCCACCCCCCAGGTCCTTTCCCTCCAGGCAGCTTTCCAGCTGCTCTGCCCCGAGCCTGTAGCATTGCGTGGGGTTGTTGTACCCCACATGCAGGACTCAGCACTGAGCCGTGCTGCTCCTCTTACTGGCCTCAGCCCACCCAGATCCCTCTGCAGAGCCTTCACACCCTCCAGCAGATCAACATTGCCCACCAGCTTGGAGTTATCTGCAAACTTACTGTGGGTGCACTCGATCCCCTCATCCAGATCACTGATAAGAGATATTAAATAGAACTGACCCCAGTATGGCGTTCCCCCAAGTGGGGAACACCACTTGTGACCGGCCACTAACTGGATTTAACAGCATTCACAATATATTTGGAATAAACATATTAAAGCATTTCATAGTATCTGGCTATACTCTTAATGAGAATCAAGGCTACTTTCTGTACTATGAACTGTACCTTTAGTATAAGATATGGGATGAAAGAGGAAGCTTCGTTTTCAGTAAGGTGATACTCTTCTTGACTGAGCAAACTGAAAAGCAATTTAAGGTATTCAAGTGCTTTCATCAAAACACTTGTGTTTGTATCAAAGAACCGCAGGGTAAGCCATTTTAAGATCAGATCCAGACAGCTGATGACTCCATCTTTTTCACTCTCCAAGTGCTTGAAGAAAAAAAAGAAAAAATAAAAATAAAAGGAGGTTGTGCAAAAGGAAAATGTACTGTTCAAGAAAGGAACAGATTATAAGGGAAAGTTATGCCTGGTAAGATGGTCTACATTTATTGGTTGATTCCTAGAATCATAGATGCTCACTTTTAACTTACACAGTTTCCCAAAATTCTAAGAGAAATCTCTGGTGAGGAAATCTTCCCTTCTCCCAACAACATTAATATCAACTTCATCATTCCTCTGAAAATTATTTCCATATATAATGTAAGGTTTCAACTTCACAGAACAACGACCCCTGACTCTTCAGAAAATTCCTATTTGATTTCAATTCAAGCAAAACCATTCACAGCAGAGAAGAATTCTCTACAATGTCATCTACTACCACACATCCAAACTCACCTCAATCATAACAGCCAATGCTTTGTTGTGGTGCTGAAAGTCTGCATGAAACATCTCATCCTGTAGCCATTTGGCCACACAACTGGACATCTGAGTTTTTAGCTGCTCAATATATTCATCACGGGGAGTAGTGAAATTCCACTTCAACACCTGTAAAAGGCAGCATTTGGAACTCAAAGCAAGCAATACCTTTTCTTCCTAACAGAATTTACAGACTGCACCTCTTAATTCTGGTTTAAAATCTGTCTTCCAAGTCTTCTCATTATTAACAAGTAATGGGAAAAATTCAGTGGTGTTTGCTTCCCTTGGCTTACATGAACCATTTTCTTTATGTGGAGTGGTTATCTTTAGGCCACCATCTGAATAATTATCATTTGAAGTGGTTGTTTCTAAGCTACAGGTAGGCTTATTTACTAGCAAGTTACAACTAACATGCATGTTTCAAGCAACAGAATTTCCCTATAAAAGACAAGCTTCATAAGCAGGCTGTTCAAAATAAGTGTCTTAAATACAATGGATCCTAGAACTCTGAAATTAGTCAACTGTTCTCAGGTGAAACCTTGATGATACTTCACAACTGAAGACCATCTCAAAAGGCCTTTGGCTTTTACGAGAGTGTACAAAGGCACAAAATTTGAAAATTGGAAGAATACCACCACAGCAAACCAGGTATCACCCTGTGGAAGTCAACTGTACAACTAGATAATCAATCCAAGGGATAGAGAGACACTAGCACTTTCATGCCATAGCACATTTAATTCCAAGTTAAAACCCAAAAGAATACATAAAAATGACGCTCCTTCAAAACTTGTGAATAGATACAGATGTTTCTCACCTTCAGACCTTTCTCATCTTTCATCCTCTGTTCTTTCCCATTCGGGACTATGATAAAAATAGGACCCGATTTATCATCATCTTCCTTCAAATTAGGCTTGTTGAGCACTTTCTTCCCCTGTACACCCTGAAAAAAGCAAGATGTTAATAGGCAACACAAGACTCATATATGCCTCAGTCCCAGCAACTGCAAGCATTAGATACCAGCCAACCTCATGCTGCCTATGTATACAACAGCCAGAGAAAAGCTGGAAGAATTACGTTGATTAGAATTTTAAAAGTATGTGCTCTGCTGCTGTGGAAGCAATACCCATGACAGTGTGCACAGTAGTACCCTGTGAAGTAAGACACCACTCTCAACCAGTGTGCTAGTCACCCACACACATCCCTACTAAAATCCAACGTGGTACCTGTTTGATAGATTTGCTCTTTGTCACACTGGTACTGCCTTTGCTGAGGCTTGTATTACCTTTGGACAGGCTGGTATTGCCCTTGGATATACTGCTATTTACATCTGACTGCTGTAAATAAGCCACAGAAAAGGCTTTATTGTTAGCTATTTACTTGTAAGAGTTACCATTCTAAACCTTTTAAAGCTTTCACAGCAAAGTCATTAACTCGAGCATCCCAGTTTTGACAGAAGAATACACTGACTTAGGCAAATCCTTCAGGGTTTGCTCCATTCATTCCTGCCATGAATCTGAACCTACATCAAATGTTCTCATTACAGCGCTACTTTAGACAATGGAGGCACTGGGACTATAGAACAATTTGGGGTTTTCTTCTGGTTATACACATCGGACAAACTTGAAAGTTATCAGCAAAAAAAATTACTGTAACACAAATCAATGGAAAAACCTAACCACAAATTCAGATGTAATCAGTTTGGATTATTATGCATTTAGAGCATCTTTATTCTCCTTGTGCATTTGTGACTGAGAACATTTTGCCTTTCATACTGTAAAGGAGAGATTTATTTCTTGATACATGGGTTCAAAATTACCATTCAAACTATAACCTTGGAACTACAATGGTAAGAATGAATTCTCAACAGCATGAAACCAAGGAAGCCAAGCAGATTTAGAAGACAGCCCGAGCAGCTCACAAGACTGCATCTTTGTCAACACAGACTTTAATAATTAAATAGGTAATGACAAAAGTAGTGATTAAGTAAGTGATATGGGTACACCTGTCATTTCAGAACTCAGACCAGCATAAAGATTCTCAGTAAAAGCAGTCCCTAGCAAGGGCTGTATGACCAATAATACATTAACAAACTATGCCTATTAACTTCATAGAACTGATTTTATACAAAACAAATCAACATACCTTAGCTTTAGAGGAGGCTCCACCTACTTTGGCTTTTTTGGGATCAGGCTTGGATTCCATGGTATTGGACCCCAAATCTTCAGCAAGCACTGGAGAAACAATAGACCATTTCAAACTACCAACAAGCCCATTTTAGGTCTGCACAGTTTTCCATTCTTAGGACAGAAGAAAAACTGTTTGTGGATAAAATGTGCTTATCATACAGAGGTCTGAGGATTTGAGACCCATAAAAGAAGTTCCTTAAATTCTATGTTAGCATACAAAGTTTTCATAATTAAGGTCATAAACGTTAGCAAATTTGTCATTATCACAACTGAAAAATTTATACACATGTATACTGTGCAGGCTAATGTCTAGAGCTGTAGTAGCACCCAGTTTGAGCAGGCAAGCTAGCACCAGCAGAGAGATAAGGCAGGACTGCTTCTTCAAATCACTTGTCCCCTAAACCAGTTACCCTCTCTTTTGTGTCATCATAAGCATTCTAGTAGCCCCACAGTAAATTATACTGAGGAATTAGCCCAGATAAAAATTAAATGTGACAAAAAAAAAATATTAGGTTCAAATCAGATTACCAAAAAACCCACCCCCCTCCAGTCCATGAGTGTTAGCTTCAATACCAAGTAGCTATTTTCAAAGAGCAGATGACAGATGGTCGTGTGGAAAGGAAAAACCCTCCTACACTGGAAGTTGACTCAACTTCAAGTCAGACCAGAACCGCAAACAGAACTCACTAGATAGCACAGCTATCTGCAACAGTAACTACGCTGAATTCCTCACTCCCTGCTAAGTATAATTCTTCCTCTGGCATGTCAAGAAGCTTCAAAACCTACCCTTTCCTCAGTCATTTCCCAGAACATGAGAGGTTACCTGATGCAGGTTGGAATTTGGCTGGAGCTGCTCCCCCTACCACTCTGGAAGATGGTTTAGCAGGGGCTGGTTTGGCTGGCATGTTAGCTTTGGCTTTCTCAAGCATGGCCAGTACCTGGTCTTTGGAAGTTGGCTAGAGAACAGAAGAAGGAAAAAGAATTTATAGATTTCGAAAGACTAGTGATAATCATTACTAATACATGCCATACGAGGAAAATGACAGTAGTTTGAAACAAGCTACTCCATTTAGCATCTTCCAGGACACTTATCTCAAATCATCGATATTTTCAGCTATTTCTGTTCTGAAATAAAACACTTTTCCATTAAATTTCTTCACCTATAGGAAACAAGTAAGCCAGCAATCTGTTCTAAGTGAGCAGTCCTCCAACATAATAAAGAGCCTCAATAGAGATTCAGCACTCAAAGGGTCCATAAGATACACCAAATTGCTAGAAGTCATATTAAAGCATGTGTTCAAAGGCATACAGCCAGACAGTAACTGCTATGGAAACTATGTGCAGGTAGATTTCTTCAAAAGAAAAGCAGAGTGAATGAATACGTGTCAAGCTCCCAGGGGGATAAACTGTGGTGGCAGTAGTCTTTCTGAAGCAGAGAGAGCTCTAAATCACAGCCTCCTGATACTATTTCCAGCCCCTCTGAGAACATTCAATGCAGACTTACATGACTCAAGACAGCATATCACGAGATTGCGAATGTGACTTGTTAATATCCACTCATTCAAGGTCACATTAGCTATTCTTAGCAACAGAAATACCTTCAGCTTGCTGGTGGCTTTTGCCATCTTCTCAAAGCCAAGATGCATCATAAAGAATGGCAGGGCATCCTGTGCTTTTTTACGCACATCCCCATTTCGATCTTCAAGGCAGGAGTACAGGTGAGGCACACATAAAAGCAGATCAGAAGGAACAGAACGGAGGGTTGGCAGCTTCTCAGCCAGCCAACCAAGAAGCTGAAAGAAAGTTTAAAATAGAAGTTTTTGAAGAAGTGCTCATAGTGCTGTGTCAGGCCACAAGAACCTGAATAGTAGTCCTTCACATACCTCTACACAGGTAGGAAAAACCCCACCACCCCAACCTTTGTTCAGACAAGTATTCTTAACAAACATCAACTGTCCTGCCAATTTAAAAAAAAAATTAAAATTAAGTGCAGTACATCAATATGCAGCTATCTTAAAACTTTGACCACAGCATCTTAAGATGGCATGGGCTATTTCTTCCTTTTGAAAGTAACAGCAGAATTTCAGCTGCACTTTATCGGCCTCAAACACATTAATGTCTCCACTTCAGTTCTGGTCTTCCTTACCATGTGGTTAATTTGAAGGAAAGCACACTAGCTCTTAAAATGCTGATCAGAACAGACAATAGTTTCATTTAGGAGGCATCAAAATCTGAATGACAGATATCATGCAGGAACAAAGCTTGTTATTGGCTTTTTGATGTTTAACTTTTTTGTCAGTATGAACACACAATTACTTTTTTACTCACACAATGGTAGCATTGCTTCATTTCAGACTGCATAGATAAACATAGTCTACAGCAAGTAAGGTTATTTTGATCAGGCACATGTAAGGAGAAATTTATTTAACAGAAGCCTACCTCTTGTCTTAGAAAAGGATTTTCTTTTTTGAGCTCCTCAGACAGGTCTTCCCCTTCCAACCACTCTTTCATGCCAGTTTGTTCAGCCCAGGCATTCACAGTTGCTAGTGCAGCAGCACGAACATTATTCTGTAGCAAGAACAAGATTTAAGAAGAATAATCCTAAAGAGGGGTCAGAAGATTACAACAGAAGAGGCAATGGATTCATGCTTTCCATGAAAGGAAAAAAGCTTCTACATCACAGGCTTTGAAATCTCTATTTTTATTCACTGCTTGAGAAGTCTAAGATTCAGAAGAATTAAGTTTTAGTGATCATATCAGAAATCACTGAGTCAGACACTATTCTTATCCACCATCATTTTTTAAAAATAAAGTTCAATAAAGAAGGACAAAGGGTATCTTTAAAAGTACTTTGTACCTGCTACCATTCATTGATAAGAATTTTGGGAGTCTCCCAACCCTCAAACAAGCTAAAGAATAAGCTTAGTTATTTATGTAATGCTTGAAATAGACTTCACACATCCATAAATAAAGGCAAGTGGGTTATGGAGTCTGTTATTAGGGCACCCTTATTTAGGACAGACATGAGCTAAAGTCAAGTCAGGAACAGGGGAGCCCTCTAACTCCTACCAGTTTCCATCTTTAGTGTTTTTTTCCAAGCAAAACTTACAACAGCACCCTTTTTTGAAGCAGCTGCATGAAGTTACAAGAAGTCAGATTGCATACATAACAACCATGGCTCTTCAAAACATGAGCAGTACTGACGTGACTCCATACACATGACACACTCCTGCAGGCTGAGTCTGAGGCAAGCGGATCATGTAAGACGCATTTAGCTTCAGTATGAATCAGTTTTAAATGCAAAAGGTAACATTCAGGAATGTATCTAAATAAGAAGGAAGCGTCTTTGCAAGTAACCTGTCCATCTTTAATCTCATTGAGGAAAAGAAACAAATCATGTGCTGCAGGTAAATAGATCCTCATCAGCCTCTCTGAAGTAGCCTTGGCTCCCACCACCGAATTTAATTTGTCTTCACTCATGCTACAAGGTGTTGATTTTCCTCAGCCACTCAGTGGGTCCACTATTAATATTTCAAAGCAGGGCCCCAAACCAATCCCTCTTCATTTTCAGAAACTCTAGCAATTGAATAAACTGGGTAAATCTTGTAGTACATCAAAAAAGTGACAACTCTTAAATGTCTGAATGAGCGTACAGTCCTGTCAGCATATTAGTGCTTACAAGTAACCCAGTATTATGCATTTTACTAACAGTAAAAGATAAATCACAGTTGGTCTTATCCTTAAACTATGCACTTGGAACTAAATGGAGCTTGCTGTTTCCTCAAGATGAGTAAGAGAAGAATCCAATTAAAGAACTGAGATTTTAGGTGTTTAAAGACCCTTTAAGAGAAACACATTTGAACTAAGAGTTTTTCTCTAGCCCTAGGACTCGTCCTAGTCCTTCCATGGCTTGGGACAGGTAGATCCAGTTTCTGCTCTTTTTCCTACTCACATTCAGAGTAAAGACATCTGAAGTCTGCCACCTGATAATTGCCTGTGACTTCTGGCACAAATCACTGGCATCTTCCCAAGCCTCCTTTCCCCACTGCTTCAGACAGCCCTTTCCTGTGGTCCTACCTTTGATTTTGCATAGTGTCTCAACAAGGTCGACACTGACATTACACAAACTTCAAGTGTCCCATTTCTACCTACAGTTCAAAGATCTCCCACACTGTGACACAAAGACAACAATGGACACTGGAACCCACGCTGACATGATAAAAGGAGTTCTACAAGTAACTTTACGTTCGATGCTAATCAGGTTTGCTGGGTAGTGTATTCACTTTGAACTACCATCCATCTCTCAACAGCAAGTCCAAACAGTAGTAGTTATTCTCAGACATAGCTCAGACAGCGAGTGGCATAAAGGAAAGAGATCATGATGAGTGTCCTACCTTACTGTCTCCTAGGACTGTGATGACAGGAATGCCCAAATTTTTCACATGCTGTTTGATATTGGGGCCCATTGCTGTTGCTAGCTGCTGAAGAATGCTCAGTGTTTGCTGCACCTGCACATAAACAAAAAGGCTTTAAATAAAGTACAGTTACAACCATGTGTGCAAAGCTCCAAGTCACATGGGGAAAAGTTATACTGCTGTACACTTAGGCTTTTACTTTAGAATGCCTACTCAATGGTATCTGTTCCAGACTTCGGATCCATCACACAGATAAAGTTACTTCTATATTCTGAGCAAATTAAAGCTCAACTAAAAATATCTTCAAACAAGGGACACTTCTCACAAGCAGAGTATTATTTAAACTTCTTTTTGGTTAAGATTTGCTTATATTACATTCAAACTAGAGGTAGATTTTCCCCTTTTTTGAAGGCTTTTTTTTTTAAATACAAAGCAAAGAAAACCAAATATTTACAAAAATAGGCAAATACATAATCTAGAAATACAGAGTTCACCATTTTCCAACTGCTGATTTCATGACATTATAACAGACTGAGTAACAAGCAAGGTTCCGTAATCACAAATAGTTTGTCCTAAGTTCTAAGCTGGAAACAACTGAAACGGGATTTTGAGTAACATACCAAGATTTTATTGGAGTCATTGAGACGACTCTTCAAAGCAGCTGGAAGTTCTCCTATGTTTGGCTGTATGAACTTAGCATCATTTATTATGCTTGTCACTTCATCTAGACCTTCCTTCCTGACCTTCCAGGTTTTGTCCCCAATCTTAGACACCAGTTCAGCTGTGATCTTATCACTGTAAGAGAAAAAAGGTAAAAAGCCTGTTTTTCTTAGTTATGTGTCTTTTAGTATTTGAGTGCCTTAACACCACAGATCACTGCTTAGAAAGCACTTATAAACACAAAGTTTTGAACTGCAGCAAAATTATGTCTTTAGGTTGTAGAATTCAAACGTACGCAATGTCTGTTCTTGGCAAGAGATCCACAACATCGTTTCCAACATCCTCCTGTTCCTCTTCCTCACCATCATCCCCACCTCCTGCACTATGCCTGGAAATGCCACGAGTTGGGGCTGGTGCTGTCTGCCCTTGCATCTGCAAGCAACACAAAAATCAGAAACAGCTATTTTACAGGTTTTCATTTGACAGTAAAAACAAAAACACTTGCATGGTATAAATTCACTGTCTCAGGGTGATAAGACTTCTAAAACATTACGCTATTCAAACAAAACCAGAAACTTTTGAAGTTTGTCATCAGAAAAGTGACTACTGACATCACTAGATGTAATGAGTTTGCAGCTGCTTCAGTGAGCTGTTTTAAAAAAAAAAATCTGATCCATTTAGAAAAACACAGGCTAGACCACAACGTTACTACAGATTCCAGCTACTGAAGTTTCCAAGTAGTTTTAATGATATTTAGTAGTAAGACAGCTACACTTCATACCTTTTCAAATTCTGCATCTATCTGGGAGAGAAGGGCTGGCTTCTCATCCTCAAAAAACATTCGCAAAGAAGGTCCCACATAAAGATACATGACTCCCAGCAATGTAATGGCAGAAGTCCTTACAGCCTGCCAGAAAGAATAAAAGAATTCAGTCTTCAAATTTAAGGACCAATAATAATTCAGGATTAAAGTTACAAATTTACTCACTGGGTTAGTTGCAGCAAGAGCGGTCTTCACATTACTGATGAAAGCTTTGACATTCAGTCTGGGGGAGGGGGATGGAATAAAGAAAAGAAAAAAAAAAAAAGGATATCCCCTGTAAGTAAAATGCAACACAGGAAGCACCAACAAGAAAAAAAATCATCACAATACACTAAAGAAAAAAAAAAAAAGTGCTGAGAATAGATTCATACAACTAATTTACAAGAAGAAGATACTTGCACTTAAAAATACTATAGACGGTAGCTATTTAAATAACTGCTGAAAGAGATAGATTTGGAGAATAACCTGCTATGAAAAGCAATACAGTAAACAAAGTAATATCAAAGATTGCTATTATTGCAGCTGGAAAGTTTCTTAAACTACATCACCCACACAATTACTAGGACTGGAACCCTGAGGGACAAGTACAGAATAATTTGAAGCACCTGAAACATGGCTACATAATAAAGGTAAGGGTTTGGTTGTTGTTTTTTTTTGTTAAGTCTGTCTCAGTATCTTCCAGAAAGAGACACAAATTTCACAAAGAAATTTCCAGGAGAAAGAAAGGCAGGTTTAGATTACTGAATCTTCTATACTACCACTGAATTCAATAGAAAACAGGCAATCACAGAAGCTTCCTTTGTGCAGCCTCAAATGCTGCTGTTCTACTGTCCCATCTACACACAGACCATCCTGATGGAAAAAATAACACTTTTTAGGGAATTTACTGAAGAGGAGAGCTCATTTTCCGGACTTAATTGACGTTACTATCCATTCAATAGCTGCAAAACAACTTGGATGGGCATAGGAACTGCCCAAGTAATCAAATAAATTAATATTTGAAATCTTCACTACTTAGAAATTTTGTTCTCAGGAGTAAACTGCATTGCATATGCTTGACCACATTCAGTTAAAAGACTGGCAATTAAAATTAAGGAATGTTACACCTGGTTCTGATGGAGAATCCATTTCTTACCCTCACAGCACAAGATGCTGTAATGGCTCTTTTGCCAGCTAAAACTTCATCCTGTTAGCCTCAAATTCTTTCTAAAGGAAAGCAATAAGCATGCTGGTATGTGCTCTTCCACAGGCTTCAGATTTGGGGTTTTTAAACCATAAAATACAGTGATCCACTTGGATGCAGGTGTAACCAAGTAGAAGGAGAGCAACAGACATAAAAAGTTTAAGAAAAATGCTCTTCAGAGAAGGCCAAGCAACGAAGAAAGCATCTAGCAGTGTAGTAGCATCCCATTAGTAATGTCAGATACTTTCATTCACACATGCAGAGCTAGAAGAGCACCTCACAGAGGTAGCTCCAGAGTTCAATGAACATGAGTTCAGACAAACTTGCAGTCATCCTCTTCAGACCAATTAGTCCTAGATTAGAAACATTCACTCAAGTTTCTCTCAGCCATTTACTTAAAAGACGTACCCAGAAAAGCCAAACTCTTTAATTGCATTTGAAAGCCAGTTCAACGTTTCTGACTGGTTTTTAGGATTCTTTTGAGAGAAAGCCATAGCCACAACCTGGAATAGAAGAAAGATAAGTGTAATTTTTTACTGGCAAACCAGGTGACACAGGACTGTAATAAAGTGGAAACACTTCCAAAAAACACAGGGCATTGCAAATAAACAAAAAGCTGGGGTGTACAAGGAAAGTCTGTTGTACCACTGTAGCTGAACACAATTGCAACTGAAACAAACCAGAAGTTCCTGTAGTACTTAAAGGCAGCCACAGATACTGTTATTATGAACGTGTACATGCTTCGGCAGTATTTCAGCAAAATACTGATTTACTACTTGCTATTTCCCTTTTTGGAGGAACTTCTTTTTAACTTCTCCCTTTGGAGATGTCCGAGAGCAAACAAATAACTTTCAGGCAACAGAGAAAAATCAAAGATTTAGGATTTACTCCTCAAACTAAAACAACACCCCACAAAATGTTTCTGATTTTATTTACTAGGAGAATGCCTTTGCTGCTCACTCACCTGCTCAGCAGTCCATGGTAACTGGCATGCCTCTGCTATTGCTGTCATGGCTTCTTTTGCATTACTCCCACATTTCACATCACCAACCTTGTCTACAAGACCATCTAGCACAACCTGTGCTGAAGTTTTGGAGAAGTTTCCTTTCTGTGCAATCAATGCAACTATATGCAGTTTCATCTGCATCACCTGAAACATGCGTAACAGCAAGTAAGTTATTCATGTCTTCCTGTATTTTAGATCAATTTTTTTATTCTATATATTTATAGATGTATGTATTAAAAAACATGTATTTGTGGGTAAACACAAATGGATACATAAAATGTGTATTTGTGTATATATACAATACTTCTGTACACAAATACACATCTTCTACATATGCTTTATATATAATGGTATAATCTGTATAGTCACAAATACACGTTTTTATATCTATATGTATATATACATACACAATCAATAATACTGGGCAGCCATTATCTACTTCTAGAACTTATACATACACAAATATACACATACATACACTTATAGACATCTTCAAATGCTGTCTCTACGTCTCACTTGTTAGCAGAAATAAAATCTCATTTCAGAGTTTATATTCTCATTGACTACAGATACAACCGTGGCCATGGCACTAGGGACTGTCATCAGTGACAGACATGCACCTACAGCCTTTTAGGTGGAAACGCAGCTTACATTAAATAGCAAAACCAGACTGTTTGCTACTGAAGGATAATGTATTACCTGAAAATTTGTTTCTTTCCAACCAGGCTTCTTGGCCAGCATTCTTACTAGAGCTTGGCAAGGCATTTCACTTCTCTCCATAAGCTCAACAGCCTAAAGGATAAACATTAAGGTCACCAGTGGGTCACAAGTGATACAAAACCCAAACCAAACAGAAGTTGCCACAACTGTCCTGTAAATATTTCCTTAATACTGAACTAAATGGTAGAAACACTTAGCATAAGAATTCACCTAAAAAAACCATACTACAGGACCCACTTTTAGGAGGAGACAGTTTTACAGGTACCGAGATGCAACGTTTATACTACAGCATTCATATTGCAACACTGTACGTTCTTTAACAAGTATCTTTACAATGACTGACTGCCACCCCAACCTATGGAATTTAACATTTAGCTAACAAAAAAAAAAAACAAACAAACACCAAACGAAAAAAAAACCCAAACACAAAACCCAAAACCCCAAGGGTTTTTTTTGTTTGTTTGGTTTTTAGATGAAGTATACTGTGCACCTTCCCTACTAGAATGCTGGCTACACAGCAGAGATTAAGCCTGAAAGTAATCTAAATTCACTTGCAGTTAGGCTTATCCATTCCACTGAAAATGTAACATCTTTACACTTGAATAAAGCTGGCTTCTACAGCAGCACTTCAGTGCAGCCAGTCACCATTTACGTCAGTCATCTTTTCCACTAAAATATTAAAACTCAGTTGCAACTGTAATGCTGTAGCAGCATGAACTATTTGCACACCTACAGCTGATGGTTTTTTGAATATGAGCTCGTGAAGGTTTTATGATGGATACCACGGGAAGAAAGCCAGGCTTCACATCCAAATGACACACAATGTTCTGTTTGTTTGTGACTACATTAAGTACTGGCCACCAGCTGTGAGGACTGTTGGTATTGTATAAGGCTTCAAACATCAACTATTTGTCAACTGAAGTTTTAGTATTATAATCAATTGCTGCCTAACATGCAATCAGCAGGGACTTACTTGCAACTAGTTTTGCAGTCATCACAAAGCTTTTTGTTTAAGCCTAATTATCATTCAGACTAAGCTTAAGAATTACTTATTGCTCTAATACCACCTCTATGCATCCTCACTCCACATACTAAAATTTTTGACAAAAGCATAACTATCTGCATTAAAGTAAAAGGCTTAGTCCGCTATTGTTACAGAATAAGAGCCAATTTAAACCATAAGTCACCTTTTCCAAGTATTGTTTAATCCATCTGAACTGCTGGCCTATCGCTGCTACTGGCATGTCTTTTTTAAAAGAGTTAACAGGCCTAAAAAGCCAGCAAAATTAC
The DNA here is from genome assembly GCA_035590215.1 of Microhierax caerulescens. NCBI lineage: Eukaryota > Metazoa > Chordata > Aves > Falconiformes > Falconidae > Microhierax > Microhierax caerulescens. The sequence continues at coordinate 70,649,666 of JAVJGJ010000060.1, read as the reverse complement.
TGCTTTCTGTCTTTTCCCCTACCTGTCTCTCTTCTTATCAACTGCTGCAAACTTACCTTCTGGAATTCCTCCATGCAGGCAAGCCTCTCTTTCCAGTTACCACTGTCCAACTGCTGGATACAAGAAGCTGGAAGGACAGCAGCAGCTTTCTCTTCACATACTTCTATCTGCAGACAGATCACAACAAGGTTAGCACTGCACTGTGCCCCTTTAGAGGGGGGCAGCAGCCTTAAGGACAGGGAATATACTGGAACGACCCCTGGACTGTGGTGCACTTAGAAAACATGAGAGGTTTTCTGTCATAGGTTGAAAGATTTGGTATGGGTTATAGTTATGGGGCCTTACAAAGTTAAGAAGCTACTAAATCATACTGCAACAGAAAAATAATCCCTGAAAAGTATGATAAATTGTGCAGACAGTCAAAAATAATCCCAAGTAGCCACCATCTACTTATAGAATCAAGCAGAAGTAACAGAAAATTATCTTGCAAATTGTAGATGAAGTCTGAATAAACATTCACAACAATGATTCAATGGTTGGTAAGGGTGAATGGGAGAAGACTCATCTTCTGCATCCATCTTAGCAAAATTCAGAAGTTATTTAGTGTATGAAACATGCTAAAATTTTCCTTTGTTTCACTGGTGTCTGTATCACCTTCAGATTTGTATATTCATTTTCCATTGTATAACTGGCAATATAAACTAGATGGAAAGCGTTCATTCTAAGCAACACTCTATAAAGATAACAGACAGTCCGAAAAAGCTTGCAGATACAAAAAACTGTTAAAGCTTTGCTTGATGTTAGTTTGACCTACAAACAGCTTAGCTTACCTGGTTCCCTACCAAGAAGATAGAATTCTCAATTGACAGGCAGAAATTCAATCATTTTCTTGAAGTGTAACTTAACGTAATGGCAGGGAATAAGCTTGCACTAGTTCTAGTTCATTCAATGACTACTGTATTCTACCTCAGATTTCAATGTAAACTCCATAACACTGTATTCTCAAGCATTAATACCAGACATCTTCAGCAAATTATGCATCCTATATTACACACAAAGTAGTCCTATCATTACCCTTTCCACCTGTTCCTAGCTCAGGGACAACATGAAATACCCTATTATATTAGCACCATTTATTGCTTACTGTTATACATGGCCTTGTACCAACAGCCTGAAGAATAGAATATTATCAAACATGTATTTTACCAGTTATTAATTCCATTTATTTAAATGCATTACTTTCCCTTCTGCTAACAAAAAAAAATCTTCAGTGAAAAATCCTGTAGTAGCTGAAGAACTGATTAACTAAAGCTACTTAAAGAGAGGATTTCATATCTCAGAGAACAGAATACTCACCGAGAGCTCCGATTCAAATATTTCTTTGGTCTCAGGACCTTTCTTGCCTTTAGCCCCAGCACCTCCCACACCTGCAGCTGCAGCTGGTTTACCTTTCTTGGGTGGGACCCCTGACTAGAAAAGAAAAGGACAAGTTCACCAAGATCAAACAGGTCTCTAGCTAACTAGATACCAAAAGAACCATTGGTTTTCTACACTTACACATTCTAAAGTCAAAAAATATGTCTCTCTCTAGTACCATAACAGCTGAAGGCAAAGAAACAGTTTTCTGCTACAGCTTATTTAATTCATATGTTGCTTTCAGACTACGAGGTTTTATAAAACACATACAGTAACAGGGACACGAGACAACGAAAAACAAAAAGTGAAAGAACATATATATTTGTGAAGGTCTGGGAAATAACGATTTAATCTACATATTGTCCTATGGATACTAATTAGATACTAAACTTGCAACTGGTGTCTCTTTTCCAGGTCACAAGTATCAACAAATTTTAGAAAACATGATCCATTCTACTATTCACTTCCAGGTTTCTCCACGTTTCCCACTTGGAGAATAAGGGAATCATTGACATTGGAAAAGACCTTTGAGATCATCAAGTCCAAGTGTACTCTGGCACTGCCAAGCCTACCCCTAACCCATGTCCCCAAACACCCCAGGTATGTGGTTTTTTTAAATGCCTCCAGGGATGGTGATGCCACCACCTCCCTGGACAGCCTGTATTACAAAGACCACCTATAGCGCTACTTACATCAATGTTTAAAACCAAAATAATAATTCTAAAGTAACACAGGCTAATGATTCTAATTATTTACAGTAACAATTTAAAAACAACACTGAAGAGAATAGTTATTGCCAGTTATAAGAAGAGATGCTGACTTCAGCCAAATGTTCTACTACATCACCACAGAGCAAATGTTACAACATCTGAGGTTCCTCTGATGCCTCTAGTGGTCTATCCCTATTGCAATATCAAACCCCAGTATTAATAAATACGTAAGTGACAAGACAGTCTGTATGATTAAAAAACCTGAGATATCATCAAGTACATTCTGAGAACTCTTTGGTTCTTTTTGTTGTTGGGCTCACCTACTCCTACAGGAGGACAGCGGCTCCTCAGTGGAGAGAGGCATTCAACAGACCACCTTTGATATTCAATAAGTAATTACTGTGATTGTCAGACAAATCACTTGGCAATCTATCTTACCTTCACAGCAGGTGCTTTTTTCAGCAGTCCTGGTTTGCTTGCTGCATCTTTTGTTTCTTTGTCTCCACCAGTCCCTGAAAGACCAGGCACCTTTCCAGTAACAGGCTTGCCTTCTTTTTTCTCAGCAGCTCCTCCCGTCTTTTTACCATAAACCAGTTCTACCTTCTCAGCACACTCTTTAATCTGACAAACAGTTAAGAAAACGAAGAGGAAAAAAAAAAGGGGGGGGGGAAGGAGGCTATTTAGCTACAATTAGATGTACAGCATCACTTCAACAGCAGTTGCTCAAATTTGACCTTTCTGGAAAAAATGTGAAAAAAGTTTAAGTTGTTTACTTTAAACACTTTGTTATCCCATGTTCCTTAAATTAGAGTAAGGTTTACTTATCAATGGCATTAGCCATCACTGTATTGTTAGAATAATATTCCTAGTTCAAAATGAAGCGTGTTTATACACAAAAAGCATTGATATGCCCGCTGACACTTATAGATGCTCTGAAGACTAATTCTTAGTACGTTAAATTATAAAATCATCATTCAGTTGACAAACATGTCAGCTTATGTAAAAGCAAGAAAACTTTATTGTTGTAAATTTTAATACCAAATCCTGTCTAGTAATACAGATTTAGACCATATGGTTATGACATAAAACCCTTAAATTTGTTTCACAAACAGAGAAAGTGTTCAGTAACAAACAAACAAAACGAAAAAACCAACATACTACCAAGAAACTCAAAACCACCAAACCTCACAACCCATCTCACAGCTAATACAGCGTTGAAGCCAAACAGATACTTTACATAAGAATGAAAAGGTGTAATGTTAATATATTATTACATTTTAGGTAGTGGAAGCCAAAGAAAAGATTCTTGATAGTCTAGCAAGAAATAGATACTGAGATTCCCTGCAACATACTAACTTCTCAGTAAAAAGTAAATTTTTTAAAATCTGTGCTGACAGTCTTAAGCTAGAGCATCATCTTTAATCTTCTCTAGCCCATGATGCATTTTAAATGGATAAATGGAGTATTGTTTACAACATTTATGATAATAAACTCACCCGATCAAGCTTTAGTTTGTCTACGTCTGCTAGAAAGGGATTCACAGCTTTCTCTCCAGCCACTTTCAGGGCAGTGCCTAATGCTTCAAAACCAGCATCTCTTACTTCAGGAGCAGAATCGTTGATATGCTGCAGAGAACGACAACCTGTATCATATGACTTACAGCTCATAGCCACACATAATTCTTAAATCCATTTTCTGTATAAATCCCCTCTCCTTTTTCAAAATCTGCATCTACGATAGAATAACCCTCAACATCCCACTGCAGGAAGAAAAAGGTTGGTTTTCACTTGTTTTTCTATGTACTGATCCAGTCTACTGTTTCTCAGAATAGCCAGTTTCCCATCTTTGGATCTTTCACACCACAAGAGGAGGATAAACACTTAAGCTTTAATAGACACTGCAACACCACGGGAGTTTACAAGGAGTCTGAAGTTCTGCAAACCCATTCAAATACCCATTTTTTAAGTTGGGTGTATTTCCTGTAACAAGGAAAGGGTTGGTTGTTTTTTTTTCCAATGTGAAAAAAGTGTATGTCATTATTGTTTACACTGATAAATGCTCCAGTGTAACTGCAGTAATTGATATGAGATGGTATTTTATTCATGGTAGATGATAGGTGGCATTCCAAAAAAGCTTGCTAGAGATGTCTGCAAGAACCAAGTGGCACAGTGCCCATAAGTTTAATAGTTGCAAACCACAGTGTTATAAACTAGGTGAGTTTTCAGTATTGGAGAAGCTAAACTAAAGTAATCAGAGTTCTATTTGATACTGAGTATCAGTATCAGAGACTAAACCGCTCCCAGGACTGAAAGTCATCCTCAAGTTTGACATAGCCGCACAAAAAACCTCTTTAGTCCTTGCACTACCAGAAGGGTCTTTCTCCCAGAACAAGCCAATGCGTCACAAATACAGTGCTCAAGTCAATGCCAGGGAAGTACCAACTCCTGCTTTACCTTGAGAAGTGCAGCACAGAAAGGTTTTAACAGGCTTTTTGGCAGAGTAGAAGGTGTGCAGTGACGGAAGCTTCTTGCAATGAAGAGGGACGTTTGTTGCTTAATTGTTGGGTTTTTGTTGTCCATCACTGCCAACACATCTTCACTTATATTCTGCAACGTGGTCTAGTGTTGGACAAAGAAGTTAGTTTCAGTAAAGAGAAAAGCAAACCAAAATTTGAGTCCAATGCTCAGACAATGGGAAAAGCGTCATTCTTACTTACTGTAAGAAAGATTGCATCAATGGCCTCCTGCAGTGCCTGCACTACCTGAGGCTTCTTCTCTTTAAATTTCTCCAGGATTGTGGGAACAACCTATGGAGATGGAGAAAAAAAACCAAAGTCAATCCCATCTTCGCTAATATAACTGGAAAGCCTGGTAGTCTGCTCCCTGGTGTTCTGCAGAGAAGCAAATAATGCAAACATCACTGCTGCCCCCTCCAGGGATACACAACTGCAGTATGAACTAGTTTATTCTAGCCAATCTCCAATATTAAATTAATTCCAGTCAATCTATTAACAAATGTAGGTATTTGAACAATTTAATAGAAAGCTAAACAAAAGGCAGATATACAAGCCCACACAATTACAGATGAATACTCTGGCTCTGCTGGTCTGGAACACAGAGTTACAGAACAGAAATTAAACAATTTCTCAGCACAGAGCACTGTGCTCTCGTACTGTAAAAGTCTAAGGTGGTACATAATCTGTCCCCTCAACCCCAGCTTCCTGACAGCGCTCAGCGTGGTTCATTAAGAGCTCATTTGACTCACAGCTGACAAGACCGTGGTTCTAAAGCAACCAGGAATCAGAGCAGTATTTTTCAGATCTATCACCCTGAAAAAGCACACCTGACACTGAACTATGCTATACTGGAATTTCACAGCAATTCATACCCAGTCTAGCTGCTCAGGCAGTCACTGCAGAAAAAATAATTTTTTTTCTAAAAAAAATGAAATGAAAAAAAATTTAGTAGACATTATCATGTGCCAGTAATACCAGCAGCTCCATTCAAGTACGGTCTCTGTGACAGTAAGAACTTCTGTCAGCAAGCCAGAAACATGCAGAGCTTTTAACTGCGGAAAGCAGGCTATTTTCAAGATGGTCATAAACATAATGCAGTTCATAGTTTGAAAGCAGTCTGATGCCTTACAGAAGTTATAAGCTCTTGCATAATACAAAATAGATCTTTCTACTCAGAAGATGACTAAGAGATCTCAACTCCTTGCAATACACAGTGACCTAAGCACAGGTAGTGTCCTTTGCCAAGCAGCAACTTGCAAATTCCCTATTCACAAAGAATTTAGCAATAAAAAACCCCTCTTTGATTAATACAGAACAGCACCACTGTCCTGGTTTCAGCTGGGATGAGTCAATTTTCTTCTTAGTAACTAGTAAAGTGCTGTGTTTTGGCTGTGATGCGAGTACAATGTTAATAACCACACTGATGTTTCTTAGTTGTTGCTGGATAACGTTTATGCTAAGTCAAGGACTTTGGTTTCTTGGGCCCTGCCAGCCAGAGGGCTGGGGGGGGCACAAGAGACTAGGAAGGGACACAGCCAGGACAGGTTACCTGAAACAGCCAAATAAGTATTCCATACGATGGGATGGCACGCTTGGTATAGAAACTTGGGAGGGTTGGCTGTGGGGCATCATTGCTTGGGGACTGGCTGGGCATCAGTCAGCGGGTGGTGAGCAGTTGTACTGTACATCACTTTTTTTTAGCCCCCCTTTTCCCTTTCTTTGGATTTTACCCTTTTTTCCCCATTGTTCCATCCCAATTATTATTGTTATTATTGTTGTTCTTATATTTTTATTCTGTTTAGATTATTAATTTTTTCTTATTTCAACCCTTGAGTTTTATATTCTTTTCTGATTCTCCACCCCACCCCTCTGGGTGAGGGGGGGAGCGAGCAAGCAGCTGCGTGGTGCTTGGTTGCCAGCCGGAGTTAAACCACGACAGTCCTTTTATATAGACCCTCATACATGCTACTGCAGTTGCTATACTCCTAAACCCTACAGAGAACAAAGTCATAGGAAGGAGATATCCGAAATCATTAAGTCTGTTTTAGAAAATGCTGACAGCTAGAACAAGTATTTTTTAACATGAAGCTAAAAGAGGTATCCTATGTGAGAGAAGCAAGGGAGGAAGAAGAGTCAGTCCCAGGCTCCGAAGGCAGTCAACAGAAGTGAAGCTGGGCCACATGCACTCAATTACAGCAAGTAGTATGGTTCTGTACTTGATTTCATCACTCTTGTTTTAAGACAGACTGCAGACTGTAAAATTACAGTCCTATATTTAACTAATAGAGTTTATAATAATCCCACAGTTCTAGCAACAGCTCTGTTTCATAACACTTCCAATGCCTGCTCTCAGGAGAAGTCTGTACCTTCCTCGCTAGTAAATAAATCCAAAGTCAAGTGAACTGGTAAAATGAATGCTGTGATTATGCAATTCATAGCTGCCATTACGGTACTGAAAAATCCATCTTCTCAACACCATCTGCTTGGCAACCATAGAGCTATACCCTTATTTCAGAAACTTGGCTTTTTCAATACCAACTCTGTATCTACGAGGGTTACCCTTTAACACACAAATCGCACATAAAGACATATAAGAATGCTTCTTATAACTACAGATCGCTTTCAGAACAAAAGAGGTTTCCAAACTGTTGTTCAGAGTTCAGGAGACTTGAATGTTTCTGAAGCAGTGAGATTCAGTAACTCTCCAATTCATCACTAAATGTAACCCTACCAGCAGCCTGACGCATCAGCTCCCTCTGTCTCTAAGCTCTACCCCCATCACTCTCACATCACAAGAAAAATTTAATTGAGCAGCTTAAATAACATAGCAATAGAGGCTTGAGAAACAGCTGATTAAAAGTTCCCTTTCTTTCCAGAGACTGGTTAAGCTTCCCCATATTTCCTGATACTAACTGGTGGTAAGCGAAGAGTAGCAAAGGAGAACAGAGAAGAGCATCAAACCAAATCAGGAGAACAGGTACCAAAAATCTGAGTAGTTTGGCTATTTAAAGCAGACAAAAAGAACCACAAAACCCAGTCAGCAAAAAACCCACCACCAATCCTCCCCCAATATTAAAAAAAAAAAAAACAAACCCACCAAACCAACCTAAAGCATACATCATGGAGCTGCAAAGTAGAATTCACATTCAGAAGCTATTTTTTCCACTGTAGCCTACAAATGCATTTCTGTTGGTCTATCTCGAGGATGAAGTAATGTAAATAAAGTTCATTTCATGATAGAGTAATTCAGAGTTGTCTCAGTACAGAAGGCTTACTGCAGCAGCAAACTTAAAAGTTGCTGAATGTGAATAAAAAAAGATCCTTTTGACCCTAAGCTGCAAGTGATCTTGGCAGATGTTTCACTGCTTGCTCCATTGAACAGCAGGTAAGCATTCATAACTGTACAAATACTACCTTTGAGAGATACCAAGGCTTGACAAGAAAAAAAAAAAAAGTCTCCAGCATCAATAAAAACAGAAAAAAGTACATACTCTTACTTACATGCCCTGCATACTGTCCAAATTTCTTTCGAAGGCCAGAAGCTAGTCCAGCAAGGCATTTTGCAGCCAAAGCAACTAACATAACATTTGTATCCTTTCCAATAACCTGAATAAAAAAGCCAAACAAAAGACCAGAAAAGCAATGTTAAAGGCTGACAAATTCAAGTTTCAGAGACTTGGAAGAATTTCTTAGAATAGTCAGTGGGCCACCGATAGGGTTATTTCCACCACTGTTACAGCTAATAAGTTTCTATTCATGAGTACTACCCCAACTGTAACTTTTAAAGTATAATACAAACACATTACAAAAAAAAAAAACAAACAAAAAAAACCAACCTAAACTGCACACACACTCTGGGCTTTATTTATTACCTTTTTGAGAACTTTCACCAAGTCTGCATAGTCTCCCGATTCCAGTTTGGGATTTTTCACTAGCACTTCAACAGCTTCTAGAGCTTCTTTCCTTTCTTGCCACTTTTTTGCTTCCTGCAGAGCAAATAATTCACATTCATTTATAAATGCAAACAATTCTAGAGAAGCATACTTGCCACAAACCATAGATTTTAAACTTAATTCTATCCTGGGAAAGCCAAAGTCTCCCTACACTTCAACATCAATAACTGCAATGAAATATGACATACAGTCCTTTCCTAGGACATTTCAGCTCCTTAGAATTACAGCTTGCTTTTTGGTAAATCAAACTGATACTTATTTATAATAGTTTATATTTTACTTACACTAGTCTGTTATTACCCATGTCACAGTAAAGCATACATTGCAGAATGCCAGTAAGTCTAAAGACTTAATAGCTCCACATGTCATAGAATTAACGGGTAGCATTTAACTTTATGCTTACTATTTTCTCATAGAAATCTTTGGGAAGCTTGGAAAGAATTTCTACAGCTTCAAGCAACTCATATGCATCTACTTGTGGTACCGCCTCTTCCTCATCATCACCTCCTGGAACCAGAAGAGAGAAATACACAAGAAGAGTGACAAATGAAATTTTGACTACAGCACCACCTAAGGCTCTTTGTTTAAAAGGTACTATTGGCAGCTGTGATTTTGCCATTCCGATGGACAGATAGTCTTTCATATAAAGTTTTTGCCCCAGCTGCATTTGCTCATTGCATACTGCACCCCACACATTTTGCAACAGTTTGAGTAGAAGTTTATAATTTAATGCATTCCTTCACTAATAGTATGCCAGTGATATGCTTCCCAATGAAGTTCAGAGATTAAGTAGTTTACCCCCATCTGCATCTCCTCCAGCTGCCTGCTGCTGCTCAAATTTTGCTTTCAGCTCCTGTTGGGAACGCAGAAACCTGGTTTGCTTAGGAGCAGCTGATGACACTTTGACCCACTCTTCTTCCAGTTCTTTCAGCTGCCAAAAGGGAAAAGAATCATATTATCAGAGACGTTCTGTATGTATCAAAAAACAAGCAATGCTTCATGGAAGGCAATGGAGTTCTGTGATCTCCAAGCCCAGATAGCACTACCTTTCAAGTTCTTTTTTTCTCCCACCAAAGAATTGACTTCCCATTGACATTCAGCGTTCAGAAGCTTTTGAGCAAGCATATCCACAGAACAGAGTAACATCAACAAAGATATTAATGCAAAGCATGTAAGAACAAACTGTAGAATGGTAAGAATAATATGTGTCCTCTGTAAAAACTTTAAATGGCTGAGCATGAAGGAAGATCATCTTGTTACAGTCATGCTATTATTACACACAAACTACAATGAAACAAACATTTTGAGCGACATTTAATGAGATTATATTCTTTTTAAAAAAAAAGCATGCCTTTTTCCAGCAAGCTACTGCTTTCCACCTGAATACAATTAACTCAAGTGGGTAGTAGGGAAGGATGCGAAATAATTTATAGAGTTTTAAAATAATGGAATGTTCCATCTCCAGTAGCAGCATAATTTTCTATCCTAATGTAATGCCACTTCTTAGAATGGAACAGTCACATCCCGAGTACCACCAAAACAAGTCAGAACAGCTGTGTAGAAGAAAAAATTTCAGGAGAAAAGAAAACTTGAGAAGGAAAATGGTTGACTTGAAGACTTTGAATACGGGTGTCTTTTATAAGGGTAAGTCCTTGAGTTAGGTCTCCAAGAAATACCATTCTACTTCTCAAATCCCCTCCCTCAGTTTCAGGATGATGCTTTCCCCCCACAACTTCAAATATTCAGAGCAACAAAACACTGTCTTTACAATTTCTTTACAAAAAACAAAGAAGGTCTAAAGTTTTAGGTAAAGTTATAGGAAGCTAAAAAAATAGCATTGCTGTTGGTGAAAAATTCCAGCTTTGACTTTAAGAACACCAAACAACAGGATCAGGGAAGGTGAGCACGTAAGTGTTTTCTCAAGTGTGTGTATACAGAACTACTTTCTGCCCACCTGAACAGAATTTATGTTCTGCAATGGAGGTCTCAGAGCATCCCTTATCCAACGGTAGATCTCCACAGCAAGGAGTTTGGCTTCATCTCGAACTGCCTTTTCCCGAGACTCAAAGAGTTTTGGCAATACTTTAATAATTGGCTTCAGTGAGATTATTTTTGAACCAAATTCACTGAAAGTTAAAAAACACAGAATAGCATCAGAATCCAGGTAGGAACCAGAGAGTGATCCATAGTTAACAGATTTTTTTTCTTTTTTCTAAATAACCTATGAAATTATTCTAGTGCACATTTAGGGGTTGTGTCATTTACTCAAAATTATTATTATAACTATTATTTTGTGAAGCTACTAAGCTACTGTAACATTTGAAGAATATTTGCCCTATCACAATTACCCTCCACACCCAGCTTGGAATTACAGAAGCAGGCCTCCCTCTTAAATTACTTCAGAGCATTTAATCCAACCTGCTACTTAAATCTGTTCCCTTGCCGGGGGTGAGAGGGAAGAAAAAGGAAAAGAAAAAAAGTGTCCTTAGATCAGAATCTGTATGACCTACTTTTTTTTTTTTTTTTTTTAAATCAGAATAGAATCTCCTTTGTCTATCCTTGGAGGCAAACTGCAGTAAAAGCATTAGTCACTTTTCCATTTGTTGGACCAGATAATTATAGTGAGCCTGGGTCATCTTCACAGAAAACACACATGTTGAAATACATGCTGCTGAAAGGACACATAAAACAAGTTTCCCAGCCAGTCACCCTTCCCTGTCAGCAGATTCTACATGTTGTTGAACTTCATACTCTAAGCTTCCTTTTTCAATCACTGCTGAGTGAAAACAAGAGAACTTTTCATACTCTTAGCAAAGTTAACTGCTATGGTTCTTAGAGTACCTTAAGTCACCGCAGAAACCATAACTTTTTTTATTTCAAAGCATTTCTTTTCCTTGAGAATTCTGAATTAACCTTTCCAATCACACTTTATCTGCTTCCCTCCAAATCAAGTATCACATGAAAAAGCTAGTTAAAACGACAGCTCAAGAACCAGAAACTACATGGCTCACTTTCTAAAAATTCTAGTGCTAAAGATTTTATTGTTAAGCCCACTTTGATAAATACAAAGCATTAAAGTCTGCAAGAGGTGCTAGTCTTGGAGAGAACACAATTTAAATGCAGAGTATGAACAAATGAGTTGCCCAAGATTTTTATTTTTCAACCGTGACTCACAAAAGACTGTATTAGGAAAAGTGCCTGTGCAAATTTTCTAATTCTTTAATATTATCCAATCCATATAACATCACAAGAACAGAAACCTTAGCACAAGATAAAAACCACCAGAAACTAAACTACTTATGCACTCAAGCTACCCACATGGGTACAACATAGACAAATTTGGTTATCAGTGCAGACACCCTGTCAAAGAACAAGACAAATTTAGGTAGCAGCACGGCTCAGAAGCAGTAGACAAAGGTTAAGTCAATAGGACTCTATGAAATAATTTGATTTTGCCATCTCAAAGACAATAAAATACTGCATATAAAAAAAATAGGTAGATGTGGCACATTTTAAAGGTGTTAGTTGAAAGATAGAGTAAGGTTATGCAGGTTTCCAATTACACTGCACTGTTAAAAGGACATTTGACTAGATAAGGTTATTTAAAATAGCTAAAATACATTCTTAAATGTGGGACAGTAGTTTCACTTAGTAGAAGCATAGGTCATGTGCTAAGTAAGTCCAATGCTTTATTCTGACTTCTATTACTGAAGACTCAAACAATTAGTTTAACAAGGGCCATCTATACACATGCCTCAGTAAGTTCTCTAAAAAGGATACCTAGCATAAGAGACTTTTCATCCACATTATACAGTTCTCACATGAACTATATCACTCATAAAAAATGGGCAGAACGCTTAATACTAACATCATCCGTTTTCATTTTCAAAAAATAATTTATCAGTGAATTATATATACACCAAGTATAAAAATTTAATGAAATGCCAGTATATTTCACTCAACTCAAAGGCAGCAAACATACTTCAAGTGGAACCAAAAGAGATGTTCCAAATCTAATGTTGAAACCAACTACTCCACCTTAATTAAATTGGATTTGATTTTTAGGAAGCATTATTAGCTTTTCTTTTTAATAAAGAAATAGTTCCATGGACAAGGGAAACTTACTGTGCAATGAGCTTTTTACTTCTTTTTTCTTTCTTCTGAACAAACACACCATGTACCCAATTAAAGATGCTCACATCAGTGAAGAAAACAGTGGGTTTTTTTACAAAAAGGTTTTTTAACAAGACCACATTTTAGTTTTCCCATCAGTGATTTTATTTCAGCTGTTCAGAAGAGAAGCTCCACAGTCTGGAACAAGACACACTAATCCTGCCCCTCTTTCAGAGGTCCATTGTGAAAATGGAAGTTTGGTAAACAGTTGCCATGAACTAAAGTGATCCAGATGAGGCTCGTACAACAAAGACACCCCTCACATCTAACAAATCCCATGATGCTCTCAACTGTTGTTGTCAGAAAATATCAGTTCAGTAAAGATACATCCTATTCAACAGTAACAAGGGCCTGCTAAAGCAACAAATTAAGACTCTAAATACTGCTGGGGTGAGGGGAAAAAAAACTAAAAGCTTACCTTAGTGCTTTCCTCAGTGTCTCTATACACGCTACTATGATTTTTGGGTTTTTGTTGTCCAGACCCTTTAGTAATTCTTCTTGTACTGCCTCCCCTTTCTCGATTTCTATATACATTAGACATATATCTAGACCCAGCTCTTTTGCTCTGGCTTTTGGCTGATTGAACACTTTATTTACAACTCCAGATGCTACTTCTCCCGTTGTCCTGAAAAGATGAGAAAGTGTTACTTTTAGAATGTTTAAGTGAATTAATTAGGCATTCTACACCATTACCCACAGACAGAACATCCAGAACATGGATTAAAACTCAGCAAGTCCTCATACAATAGGAACTAAATTTTAAGTTAACTTTGAAGGTAACAACCTTTGTAAGGGATCACTTCAACCTCTAGATTAATCAAAAGAACTCGTGCAGACCAAGTGCTAGCCAACATGTTCCAAATACTGGACTACACCAGACAGTGAATAGCAGACTTTTTTTCAAAAGTGAATTCATTTATACAGTAGTTAAGGTCCAAAAATAAATGCCATTTCCTGGAATTACATACATTACAGTTAACTAACATACAGCACTGGTGCATGATCCTAGCACAGAATTTCACATCTATTTCAAAGCTCCGAATCAACTAAATCATTTAAATCTCTTTTCAGTCAAGGGTTTTGGAAAGTTGTTAGGTTTTTAAACAAAGCTTTGGGTCTGTTCATTTGTTTTTTAAATAAATAAGACTTTTACTCATTTCATCAGGTCACAAAGTCAGCAGACCAAAGCACCGACCTGGCCCATTAAGTGTTTTTATTTCACCCTCAGGAGTATGGGTTATTTCATGGGCTAGACAACAGTGAAATACTAACAAACATCCTGTGAAGAATTTGGCAGGTATGAAGATTCATATTGGTTAAGTTGGATGCAACAATGTGTAAACATAACCACATTTTATTTCGTGGATGAATTACACAAATATCTCTCTGGGAAAAAAAAAAAAAAGGCTCCCTGTACATATAGATAATTTTAGTCAAACAAGAACAGGGATTCCAGTTCACAGCACCTACACCACCAAATTGCTGATTCACTTTCTCTACCATTTCAGAAATTTTTACTACTGCCTTAAACAGCAGTTTGGTTTGTTTGTTTGTTTTAAATATTGTAAGCAATTCCTGACAAGCTAATATGCACGTGGAGAAAAGCCTACCATTTAGCAATTGCTCTAGATTAGAAAGCAAGTTCTGCTCCTCAACAGTAAAGATCAGAACTGTTAGTGCCCACTGTACAATTTATCTGCAGCCTCAGAGACACATTAAACTGTTCTAACAGCCTACTAATAGGCAAGAAAAGGCTACTTACTTTCCAGCTATGTGAGCATTTTCAACATAAGCAAGCGCTGCTTCCAGTCCTTTCAACTGAGCCACTGCATTGGAGTCCGTCACAAATTTCTTTATCAATCCAAGATACTTGGACCATTCAGGACTCTTTTCATCATCTATCTTCTGGAAGAGCTTAAGGGCTTCCTCATAACCATTTAATCTGGCTTTCCACAGCTGGAAGCAGAAATCAGACATTTAAATGTTGTGTTAGTACAATCTTAACTTACCAATCTCAAAGTTCTTCAAACACAGTTGAAAGTGTGCTCATTAAGCTCGCATCTGCAAGATTTCTCTTCAATGACTATACGGAATAACATGCAACAGGACAAAACACTTGTTCTGCTCCTGCCAAAATTTTCGATAGAGATGCCAGTCTTCCCCACTGCTCTTCATAAGCTCTAACTACCACTGATGAGTAGGTGGGAGCCCAACAATCATCTCAGCTACAAATGAGTAATTTCTCCACATGAATGAATGCACTGATCTTTGAGTGTACAAGCTTACGCCATGCAAATTGTCATGCTGCTAATTTCTGCTTAATAAACATTATTCAGCCCCTAAATTGGATAGAGTTGATGCAGTTTCAGATCTGTTACACGCATGCTGTGCAGCTGTTGAGGTTACCTAACTATGGCGTGCCTGGAGTACCACCACAGCAGATACACAGCAAGCCAAACCCAAAGACACAAGTTCCTACCTTGTGTTCACATTTCTGATCAATGGGCAGTTTCATCCACTCACTGTCGTCCCCCATTGTAATTCAGGTTTTCTCTATAATTACTGTAATTCCTGTGGAGATAAGGACAAGTTAGAACACAGAAGAATACATGTCAGGTGCTACCTGCAACATACTGCTACTTAAAAAAAACCTCTACAGGACAATTCCGTAGCAAACCTTACTGCTGGTGTGCAACCCAAACTCATAATTACATTTAGATATGTACTATTAAGACTAGACCACTATTTTGTTAGCCCTGGAAAGCTATCAGAAGCCAGTAAAGATTAGAGAGCAGTGCAATTTGTCCTATTTCAGATACTAGAAGTCTCAATCTGTGGAAATTTTAGTAAACCAGGATGGCATGCAGAATATAACCTGATCTAAGCTTGATGAGGAACATACTATGATTAAGGCACTAAAACAAAGTGAGTACCCATCAATGTTTGAAAACTGACTCTTACTGACACATGCTTTCAGCAACAGGTGCCATGAATCAGTGTCAAAAATAATTGGATGCTGGTGTATGGACAGCCATTTAAAAAACTTCATAAATGACACTACTGAAATAAACACTACCATGAGAGGAACAAAACCCATTTTTGCAAGCTGTCCACTTTATGCCCTAATTCTAATGTACCCAGTGTCAGCAACTGTCAACAAGAGACCAATGTCTTGCCACACGACCAGCTGAAATCCTTACTCATTCAAGTTCCTAAGCATTTTCCTCCTCCCCTTCCCTTTTCATTGAAATAGAAATACTGAGCATTAGGGTACAAGAGATGGGACCTCAGGCTCAATGTCCGTGTCAGACATATTGCACGACTAACCCAACTGCTCGGAGAATAACGAGAGAACACACTGATGCAGGGAGATCAGCAAAATGAAAATAGCAGCAACAGCGATGAAAGTTCCCAACATCATTTACACAAATCAAAATCAAACCAGAGAAAAGAGTAACACGTCCCAGCACACCAGCTCGAATGCACAAAGAGGACCAACATTCTAAAAACTGGCCAGCATATACAACAATTTAACACTAAAAGCTTATCAACACACAACACCAGCAGAATATTCCTAATGCAAACTCAGCCTATGCCAGCAAAGCTGCATACTTTAAACCTACAAGGTATTTCACCTACTGCATAGAGGTTCCCTGCAGAAAATAAATCTCTAGAATCAGGAGCATAATTTCACTGATATAATATAAGCAAGCTCTCCAAAGCCGCCTGTCAGCCACATAACACTAACATACAGCTAACTCAATAGCAGTATTAGGCTAGCTGCAGTCCACAATAAAAACAAGTGTTTTTCTTCCTTCCTGGATTAGTCAGAAGATACCCAAAAAAATAACACACACGCACCCCCAAATAATACAAATAAACAAACAACAAATACAAATAAAACAAACAAGTAAAAAGCCCCCAGACCCCCACCAGCCACCAACACACACCCCCACACCAAACTACACTAAGCTTAGCTTAAGTATTTATAAATTCCTACGGATGTTAATATTGTTCTCACTAGAATTGCATAAACCTACTAATTTGCCTAATGGCAATAAAACAAAAGTCAATGTTAGGACAGAAGTTGACTATGCATAGAAACAACTGCATCCAGGCATTATTATGGTTTGTCCTTCTCATTTCACAAACAGTGATGTGGGTATTTTTTCTTGACATCAGCACAGTTGCACAGCAGTACTGAGTAGTTTGCTTTTTAAGCAAAAAAAGGCAAAAATAAATTGTTGAGAGAGCCAATGAGAAAGACTCAATGAACCCCTAGAACTATAAGCCATGGAGAATGAAGGGATTGCTCGACTCGTTATGTAAGAAATGAAAGTACACAGAAGCAAGGCTACCTAAAGCTCATGCTACTGAACAGTTTAGTTCTGGGACATTATCTTTTTAAATGTACAACTTACTTAAAGCAGAAAAAAAAAGCTCTGGTCATACCATTCCTCCATGTCAGGACTTGGCAAGAAAAAGGTACCGTGATCTAAAAGCTACAATGAAAATAAGACTCAAGCTTTAAAATCCCATACCCAAAGCAAACGATTGTAAGAGGTCAATAAGGCAAGTAAGTTACTACATCTTTTTGCACCAAAGCCCCACCAGCCTTCTGCAATGAATCTTGCTTTCATCTCTTTAAACATTTATCTCCACAGCATTCTTTTCCACTGCCCAAACCTCCCATTTGTTCTCTCATCCCCTCTTTCAGCCTACTGGAGAGGGTTCAAAATTAAATGCAAATCAACAGTCTCCCGATTCAATTTCAATGCATTTTACCTATTTAAAAAATAAAAACAAACAAGCAGCACATGCCCAAACAAACAAACAAGCCACCCCACATGCCAAAGCAAGATGCTCATGGCAAACATGGAGGTGGGGAGTAAAACTGTATCTAGCCCTAAGATTGTGATGATTTCTCTCCAAAGGCAAAAATGAAACTACATTCACATGAAAAAGTTCTCCAACAGCTCACCTAGCGAAGGATGCAGGAACGCCCTAGTGTGAATGCAGTTACAGCAGCAGACTTCCTTCTGTCATTCGGTCAGTTCTGTAGCCAAGTGCCATCAGGAAAGATGCAGCTCTACCAGTACAAGCTGTGTTTGCGTTAGGAATACCCTCAACATACCAGCGTAGAAATAACGGGGCACTTCCCCAGTGGAGATGCCGATGAGATTAATAGATCCAGTGGTCTCTTCCCAAACTCACACATGCCTTTGCCAAGAATAAGCAATGTGAACTTAACAGGAAATAGGTAGTTCTGAATCTTGCTCAGAAACTTGGAGGTAATTCAAGTTATTACCTGTCTATATAATTTTGTTTAGGAAAGCAAAAGGAACCAATATAAACAGTTATTCACAAAGAGAACAGAAAAATAAATAAAGCACTAGCCTACCTGCCAGCAGCAGAAACACCAGAATAGTTAGAAATCTGTCAGCAGCACAAACTTTCTACTTCAACAATAAAAAGAAACATTTATTTCTCTCCAGAAACCTGACCTGCCCAGGAAAATCTTACTGTAAGACAGCGACTACCTCACTACAATCCTAAAACCAGCTCAAGCCCTAAAGTCACAAGCAACTCTCTCAAAAAGGCCTGTCCATTGCAAGGCTGACACTGAAGTACAAGTATTTTTACCCTTGCACATATACAACAGTTCATTGCTACAAAACACAACCTCTTGCTTGTACACTCTAATGGTACAATATAGAATCTAGAAGAAAAGGATCTAGGATTGTATTCAACTTGGGGGGGAACACATGTAATGGCACAGGGACAGGAGACAGACAACCATAAAACTTGTGTATTTTCTCACCCTTTTTTCCCCCCACTCTGCTTAAGTCATTTCCCCTACTATTTTTAGTCTTCAGCATCTACAATAGTTACTTCAATTATAAAATGGGTTAAGTTGCCTTCTGTGCTGAATCTGGCACCTAAAAATAGTGATAAAATTATATTCTCCCCTCCCCCAATAACTTGCAAATCCCTTTAGAACAGTTTATCAGAAAGTATTCCACTGTCACAGAGAGAGTGCTCCTTCTTAAACATCCCATCTTTCCAGCTTCATCACTGCTCATGCCTGTCCTAATGCCAAGATCTTGTACTGTCTACATCTTGCATTTACCAGAATAAAAGACTGTTGTTTCTCCCTTCAATTAAGTCACTGGGTTCTGTGTGTTCATAGACTATCCTGTATTTTACAAAACACTTTTTTTTAAGAAAATAAATATCTGCAAAGACATGTAAACCTCCAGCCATGACTTCTCAACATCCAAATAGCAAGTAGCCTCATTATACAATAATGCAGCTAAATTATGTTATTACTAGTGAAGTTGCAGCAATGAAGTGTTTGACCTACATAGCTTTCTTGTTACCACAACTCAGAACAATCAGATTTCAGTCTTTCAGTAACACTATTCATTTTGGTGGAATCCAGAAAACAAGACCTCTGAAGTGAGTGAACAACCAAAGTAAGTTTTGTGCAAGAGATATTATTAACCTGGTCAATACAACATTTCCAAAAGCAAGTCAGCTGACGGACCTGCAATGGAGACAAATAACAAATCCTCCCATACAGTTCCGGGCAAGACAAGTTCTTATATTATGGAGCAGTGAGAAAATAAATACCATCAAGGAAAGAATAGGGTGTCTTTCAAAGGAAAACCACAAAAAAAAGCAGAAAAACATTTACAAGGCAGCACAAATGCAAGAATTTCAAATGTAAATTGAGAATTCCCCACTGAATAGAAATAAGTTCAGGAAACAAATTTATCAACACATGAAGAGATTACGGGAAAGTGTCAATACATAAAAGTTTGGATTAACCACACACTGCTCTAAAGAGCTCCTACTCAGCTTCTAAATAAACACTTTCTCTGCTACAATTTTTGAGGGTTGAACAGCATCAACCTTACAGCTTTGTAGTATGGGGTACTGCTAAATAAAATCCTTTCATTGTGAACACCCTGAGATGCAAGTGTTTTATTTTGAAGCATACATTTATCATCTATCACTGTATTTTATTAAGTTTCAGCTTTCAGACTCTTTACTACAGAAAATGTGCAATGGCAAACTAGGAAGCCATTTTATGCTAAACAAAACCAGGATTTGTTGATACTCATTGCCCACTTCTCCCTACTCACTTCCACCTATGGACAACCACCATGGCATAAGAACAGCATCAAGCATTTTGGTATTTTGAAAGCTTCCCAAAAAACCTTTACTCTAAAGAGTAAGTTCTGAGAAGGCAAGACAAGCCTTTTAAACAGAAAAATCTGTTTGAAATGTTCCTATATAGTAGGGCACATACTTGGAGAGCGTATAGCTGTATGTCATGTTTCGGATGAAACTAGACTTCTCAGTAGACAGTTCTCTGTCAGTGCAGCCCACAGTTTTCCTAGCAGAAAGAATTTTAATTTGTTTCATGGCAGTTTTGGGTCATATTTTCTCTATGGCTCTGAAAAGATAAATTTTCACTTTCTTAGAAATTTAGCCCAGCCTGGTTTTGGTATTTGCCAGCTAAACCTTCTCATTACATACAACAAAGTAGATCACAAAAAAGGTCAAAAAATTAAATTAACCTTAAGATAGTTAAATTTGTATTTTAAACCATTTAAACCTGGACACACTAGGTATTTTGAAGAGCACACAAACTTAAGAACTATAGCCAGTCAGCTAAATAATGCAATTGCTTTAGTAAGTTCCACATAATTAAAAGGAAAATTGAAGTCCAGAAAATAATCCTGAACTACAGATACCTGCAAAAGCAGCAAAGAGTCAGAATAACTTTCAGACTGTACACGTGCTTTCCAGCTTCAGGCCGCATTATCTTTTGATGACAGGCAAAAGAACATGAGAGAGGTTAAAAAAAAAAAAAAACTCAGAAGATAATTTGCTGCTTAGGCAACAAAAAAATATTAGGATTTTAAAGGCTTGCATTTTTAATTAAAAGACTAATTAGAAGTTGCAAGATACACAAACTCTTGAAGAAAAGAAAGCAAGACCTCAGAATAATGAAAAGAAATCAGAGAAACACACACTAAAAAGGAATTGCTTTGCAGCTTGCAGAGTAGATGGCAGCTGAGAGAAGCTACTGCTTCAGCAGCAATGAAATGGCATTCAAGAGCAGGCAGCACTGCATTCTCTCATGCCTGCTCCAGCTCACACATCCTAACTAAAGTCAGCGACATCTTAATAGCACAAACAGGAAGTTATCAATAAGGGAGATAAATATTTAATTTTTCTGGAAAAATGTTTTAATACACAGTCTCTGAATATAACTGAGGTTGTTCTTTTCCACGCACCTAAAAGTCAGAGAACACATAATAAACTGACCTCCTGCTATAGCTAAGAGCAAAAGCGACTTCTTACTGCATGGGTAAGCCTGGAGCAATGCCAGTCCTACAGAGCGGAGAGGGGCACGAGGGAAAAGGGCAACCCACAGGCAAGTTTGTGTGCATTGACATAATTCTAAGGGTGGTTGGCTGGAGACAGAGAGGTAGCAGTGGTGCTTGGGGACATGGGTTAGGGGTGGGCTGGGCACTGCTGGGGTGATGGTTGGGCTCGATGGTCTCAAAGGGCTTTTCCAACCTCGGTGATGCTATGGCTCCTGTGTCGGTGGGGCTGTGCTTATTAGCTGCAAGCTCCCCCGTCCCTCAAAGTGTTTACAAAGCTCGGGCACGGAAAGCTTCGCGTGCTGTTCTTTAAAAAGACAGCCTGAACGGCTGGTGAAGGCAAGCTCGGGCACAGACATCACACCCCAGGCCCGACCAGCCGCCCCCCGCTCCTCCCCCCCGGCAGGGATCCCGGAGCAGGCAGCACGGCCCTCGGCCCCCGCCCCTTCCAGAAGGGCACCCTCCGCTCCTGCCCACCGCCGCCCCCGCCCGCAGAGCTGGGCCCGGCCGGCCCTGGATGGGGGAACGAGGGCAAGGGATGGGGGGCGATGGTGATGCACATCCCCAGACCCTGAGCACCGCTCCGGATCAGCCCCAATGGTGGGAGAAACAGGGCTCTGCCCATGCAACCCCATCACCATAGGCTGCAGGGCAGTGAAACCCTCCTTCATGATGCTGGGTTCCTGGGCAAGGTTTTGCCCTGGCCATAATCAGGATCCTGTGTCTCTGCTGCTTGGTGGAGAAAATTGAGGTTGTTAAGGGGAAAGTTCCAAATCTGGCAAGGAATAATTTCCTTCGATGGAGATTCAGTCCATACCACTGTGATTTATAGGCCTTGACACAGCCACAACTACATCCACACACATGCACACATCTCATCCCCCACTTTCCCAGCCCTGCTACCCCATAACTTTTGGTCTGGAAATACTATTTTAGTGTCTGGAAAGTCCAGCTCCTTGTGGGATTGATGAGCCCACCATAGCTGCTCTCTGCTCCACAGCATCTCCCCTAAAAACCTCTGGTCACCTCCTCCATCATCCCTCTTGCTCCAAAGTAGTCTCCTTCCAAGTAGCTTGACATCCTCCAGGGCAAAGCCCTTTCTCCCTTCCTGCACAAGACCCTTCCTTTCACTTCTCATCTTTTTATTGCAAGTTACCTTTTGCCCCCCAGCTGCAGAGGAAGGGGTCAGGGCAGCAGGGGCAGCACCCACCTTCACTCCAGGGTGCCGGTGCCAGCTTGCTCTGCTTTGCAGGAGCCAACATTTTCCTTTTTGTCTCCTTCGTTTCCTTGGTTTCAAGGTTTTTCTTCCTCCTTGAGACCCTAATTAAAAAACAAACAAACAAACAACTAGGGAGGCTTCCCAGATTCCAGGCACTTGAAGGGGGACCATAGATGCCCCTGCAGACTCTCCCTCTCTGGGTGTGGGACTCAATGGTCTTGCCCTGATTCCTTGGGTTTGCCCCACAGCTTTTAAATCTCACTCTCCCATGTGCCAGGGCCAGCCAGAGTCCAAACTCTACCAGGTCCCTCTACTTAGCACCCCGCAGCCCTGGTCCCCACCACATTGGGGTGCAAGTCCTCCCCCTCCGTTGTATCCGGCTTTCCTCTGTGTCTTGTTTTCATTAGGATTTGGAGATAAGCTTCCAAATAAAGGCAGTGTTTTTCAATCACTTCATCTTATCAATCAGCATCCAACTACCATCCACCCAGTGGGGCTTGGAAGATGCTCCAAGGGAAAAGGGGACCCAAAAGTCCAGACCTCTCCTCTAAGATGCAAACCAGCCCCACAGCCTACAGCATGGCTCCAGAGGGCACCAGTGGCTCTAGGAAGTTATTATTTCTACCTTTAATGGCCCCTGTCCAGGGACAGCAGTGTTAATGCAACCACATGCATGAATACAACCCAAGGACCAGCTCAGTGCACCTGGATTTTATTCCTAGTTCTGCTACTGGCCTGGGGATGACCTTCAGCAAGTTGTTTCCCTTCCCTGTGCCTGTGTTTCCACTTGCTCTCCCACCACCAGCCCTTTCTAAACCCAGTGATGGTCTGCCCGGCAAGATACTCCCTAGCCTGAGAAGACTCCATCTGACTTCACATCACACCCCCCACAAAAGGTGTGCAAACAGCAGCAGCTCTGAGCATCAGTGGGTCCTGCATCCTCCAAGTACTCTCCAGAGCCCCTGCTGCCAAGTCCCCTTCCCCACTGAGCTCCCTCCCTGCTGGGCTGTTCTGTGGCTTGTTTTTAGGGACTGTGTGCAAATGCCTGAATATACAAACCAGCTGCTGGTGGCTTCCAGATCCCAAGCTGCTCTGGGGAAAATCAGCTCCTTGCAGGAGCCTTGCCATGGGGGGGTCCCCTGGCATAGGGCTGGAAATTCTCGCTCTCTTCCTCCAAGTCTTGGGGACCATGGCAGGGGAAGAAGTCCTCCAAGGAGAAGCATGTGGGAGTTACACCAATGATGGCAGCAAACTTGCCGCCCTAAGCATCCAGTTGCTTGGAGGCAGCAAACCAACCCAAACACCCCAGATAAGCCCTATGACTGTTGCCCAGTGAGCCCCTGTTAAAGTTCTGGCCTATTAGAGACCATTAATGGCAGTGGAGGAGCACTTCTAGCTGGATGGCACCGAGAGGAACACAAATAGCAGCCACTCCTACCCCTTGCTGGCAGGATCTTGGTGCATGGGAGGCAGATGCTGACCCAGGGTGTGGGCAGGGAAGGCAGGAGGTGATGCGTCAGAGCTGGGCACAGTGCCCCTCTCACGCTGCAGCCCTGCTGACCTCCCTCCCTACACACAGCAGAGGGTAGAGGGTGCTGGGTGGTGGACAGGGGGCAGCACAGCAGGCATGCACCCCTCCCCATCCCAAGGGAGGATGGTGGTGGTGCAGCCTTGCAGCACCCACCGCCACAATAAATCCAGCCCTGGGAGCATTAAAGGAACTGTGACCAGGGACAGCAGGGGCCACCGTGTCCCACGTTAAGTGCCTCCAGTACAGAGCAGATGATTAGAAAAGCCTGGCTCCCAGAAACCACTGCAAGCACTGTTGCCAGAACATGTACAGAACCCCAATGCCAAAGCATGGCCAGGACACCCAGCTCTTTGGGGAATGAGATCTGGCCATAGCACTCACCATCTACAGATGTGGGCAGCATGGTGGCTTTAGGGAGCAAGTACGTCACGCTGGGAACTACTGGGTCCTTTGGCCTCTGTCCTGCACTTGCTGCCTTCCTTGAGCCAGAGCGTGTCTCGAAGATGAGGTTGTTTCCTGTCCTTTTCCCGCAACAAGGTCCCCAACCATACTGAAAAACCTCGAGTCCTCCAAGCCCTCACTTGTGGACAGTAGATATCTGGCTGATTGCATGAGGCTGGCTTTCTTCCTCCTTTCCAGCTGTTAAATTGCATTAGAGACAGTTAAAAATACATCGCATACTTTCCTAATACGACTTTTCTGTGGTAAGCAAGCAGCATGGCTGCCACCGAGATGTTGGAGGGCGCAGGGAGAGCTGCTCGCCTGTGCCCATGGATGCCCAAGCAAGTGGCTCTGCTGGCTTGAGAATGCATGGCCCCAGATTTGGGTCCCACTGAGGGGAATCGCATGGCCCTGTGGCAGCTTTGGCCTCAGCAATGACTCAGTGGCTTACTGTCCCTTGCCTCAGTTTCCCCACTTGTAAAAGCATCTGTGGTCCATCCTCTGTGATGAGATCCCACGTTAACCAAAACTTGGCACCCTTTGTCAGGCTTTACAGGAAAAAAGTCCTTCACACAGGGATCAGAGGTTAATACAAGTCCAGGGTTGAGCCAGACATGATCTGTTAATAGCGTTATTCCTGAGCGTGACTGGAACTGGCCACATGGCATCCCATGGAAATGTTGGCAGACACAGCGTGGCCAGAGCCTGCAGCGGGCATGGGGCAGTGCTGGGGCAGCCGAGCTCAACCCGAGGCAGCGGCATTGCTGCAAGCCACGGGTGAGCGTGGACGAGTCTCCCTTTCTAGCAGCACGGCAAGCTCTGCTGAGGTCTGGGGTGGGTGAGTGGGTGGAAAACCATCTCCTTTTGGTTTGCTAAAGCGCTGGAGGGAGCAGTCTTGGTCCCCGAGGGTGGCTCCCCCTCATGGCTGGGAGACATCCGTGGTCTGGGAAGGAGAGGGGAGAGCAAAGGTGATCTCCCCTCAGCTCCCGGTGCTGGCAAGGTGGGTACTTCAGCCTCTTGCACCCCAACGAGGCTGCATCCAACCCAGACCAACCGCGACAGACAGCACCTCCGCCGCTCACAGGACCGATGCTGTGGCCTCAGCATGGGCCGGGGCAGCAGAGGGGAGTCCAGAACCCCCAAAGCAGCCGTGGCACCCTGGCCCCCAGCGAGGGGCTGGGGAGCAGAGCCTGCGAGACGGTGAGGAAGGAGTTAAATCCTCAGCACTGCCAGCCCCCCCTCCTGCTTCTCTGCTAAGTTTGGGAGGAAGGGAATAGCATAAAGGTAAGAGTGGAGGAAGGAGAGAGGAGACAGATGAGAGAAGGAGCGAGCAAGGGAGAGGGGGGAGCGGGAGAGAGGAACAGACGGCAGAGAGGGAGCGCGTGGGGGGGAAGATGCTGACGCTTCTCCTCCATCTCGGCGAGAGGCAGATAGAGGGGAGCGCGGGGAGGGGGGGGGGGAGGCAAAGACCAAGGGAACATGGGAGAGGGAGAAGGAAGGAGCCGGAGCGAGGGAGCATGTGTGAAAGTCGCAGTGAGAGAAGGGGCCTCTTTGATTCCCTGTGCCTCATACCAGACAGTGTCTAGACTGCAGCAATTATTGTCAGCTCAGAACACCCAGGCATTGCCGTTTCAGCTGAAAGGGAGCTTAACAAAGAGCAAGGAAGAAAAAAAAAATACCCTACCGGCAGAGAGCTGGTCTCCCTCCAGCATGAGGGGCTCTTCGGAGGGCCCTCCATCGCCCTGAGTCCCCGGCGAGCCCCAGCCCCAGGTGCCCTCGTGGCAGGGGGGAGCAAAATGTTTGCTGCAAGCAAGGCAGCCATGGGGTGTGAGCAGTTCCCGGCCCGGCCCTGGGGTCTTTGGCTGATTTTAGGGTGCAACCACCAGGCTCAGCTCTCCCTGCAAGTCCAGGTTACGGACCTCTGGGCAAGAGGGGCAGGGCCGGGGGGAAAGTGACCCCCAGGGAGGCCGGAGGTGGCCCAGCAAAGGGGCAGCTTCCCCAGTGGGCAGCATTCAGTCTGCTGCTCCCCGGCGCCAACAGTAGACAATCAAACAGACAATTCGGCCTCGCTGCTGAGCCGTGGGATGCACACACCTCCAAGCAGCAGGGATGCAAACCATAGAGCTGGGCACCGTCCCCCTGCTTGGTGACCCCAATGCACACCGCTCCAGCAGCTCTTCAGCTCCCTTGGGTTTCAGAAAAGGATGGGAGGTCACTTGCGCAAAATCACAGGAATAAAAATCATCCCTCCCCTCCTCCATTTTGTCTCACCACCGCCATTGGAGGAGTTACCATTTCCCCTCTCAAGCCCTTTGCCCTCTGAGGGGCTTTTGTGCCTGTGGAGGTCTGGCATGTGGCTGAGCCTCCCGAGAGGGAATTAACACCCAGAACTGGCCAAGCATCAGGAATTCCTGCTGTCCATTGGAAACACCTGCCCCATGCCCACCCTGGCTCTCTGGAGAGAGCCAGCTCCAAATACCTCAGAGGGGAACAGGTCAGGAGGAGATCTTGTATGCCCTGTCTCCACCATGCGCATGGTTTTGGAGGTGGCAATGCTCCCACCCTGCTGCCCATGGGGCTGCCCTGCAGATGAGCCCCTTTGCAAGCATCCCTAGCTCCAGCGCTGTGCCACTTGTCTTCAAAATTGGGGTGCAATGAGCAGCATGGCCAAGTGACCTTCTCCGCTGCCGGATGGCACCAGTGACCGTCACCATGGAGGCTTATGTCCAGCCTGTTGCGAAAGGCAGCTGATCACTCCAGATGCCGGAGTGCAGCTCAGGTTTAATTAGCACTTTTAATGCTTGGAAAGAAGGTACAAGGGAATACCCAGAGGGTTGGACATGTTTTCCTCACTACCGATCTGGGCTGGTGACAGGGAGGCTCCCCTGCTCCAGCCTGCTCGCCTGGGATGGGCTGACGTTGCCCTGGGGTCTAAAATATAGCAAATACCCTTGGCAAGCCCCACTTAGACCTCTCAGAGCAGGGGCACATCTGACAAAGGATTTTTTTTGTAGAAAACCCAGACAGTGGGCATGCTCTGCCAGCATGGGATGCAGTCTGAGAGGTGCCTGACCCAATGCTAGCTCAGCTGAGCTGTTTGTCCCTGGCCCCTCTCTGCCTTTGGAGAACACTGTCCATTTTCTGGCCAGGTCTGGTCACGTCAGCTAAATCAAGTACATCTTCCCTTGTGTGCATGGCACTGATGTTACTGTGTAGATGAAAGCAGCCCCACTCAGGATCTGTCTGCTGTGGCAGACCAGAGGAGATGACAGCAGAAGTCCTGCAAAAGACCAGGATGACAAACCCTGCCTGGGCAGGGACTTGTCCTCTCAGTTTACCTTGGCTAGCCGTAGCGTGTCTGTGGAGATGATGTACTTTCCCAGTGCAGAGTTCTCCAGGCGAGAGTCAGAGAAGAAAAGTGCCAGCTCTGCCCATTGCTCACATGTCCCATCACCACCCCGTTGCAGTGGTACCCTTGGCTCCCGGCACCATGATGCTGAGCTCCCTTATGCGCTGTTGCTTCTGCATCTCAGGGACAGGGTCTCCAGGTCCGCCAAAGCCCAGCACCAGGGGCCTGTAATGCTTCCACTGTGGAGGACGCTGAGCTTCCAGGAAGTGTGGGCGCTGCAGGGAAGTAAATACTTGATATGAGCAGTGGTGAGTCTTCACCTTGTGAGCTTGGGACAGAAAGTGTTTGACATTCACAGGTAACTTTTGGGCAACCTGCCCAGACCCAGGGCTGAGCCACAAGTAGCCCAGACCTGTGACATGACTTGTGGGCTTGGGGAAGTGTTCCCCTCAAAATCTGCCAGCTGCAGGGCTGCAAAATGCCCGCCCAGGGCTTTGTACTACAGACCAGACAGCCACGCAGTGCAGCAGGACTGTCACCAAGGCCTCTCTGCAGGTGTCTGATGCCAGACTCCCAACGAAGCATAGTGAGGTGACGCAAGAAGACCTTGCTTTCTCCTCCACGATACCTTCAGTGTCCCACCCTCAGTCAGCGTGGCCTGCCTGCCAGAGCAATCTGGGGAGCCCCAGCTTGCCACAATATCCCTGAGACCCAGCCCCACAGAGACACAGGGTCCCACCAGCAGCCCCTGAAGCCACCAACATGTGCCCCTCCTCAGGCCACCCCAGGTCCCCTACTTCCCACAACCCTCTGAAATGGCCACGGTCCCAAGCAGGGGGGGGGGAGGAGGTACCCAGGAAGCCCCAGCTGCTGCCTGTGTGTGTGTGAGCAGGTGGTGGTGGGGAACCGGCCGCATCCCGCTCCCCTGGGTGCTCCCCTGGCAGCAGCCCGGGGCACGGCCCTGTGCCGGGAGCCCCAGGGGTGGCCGGGGCACGCAGGACACTGGTGCCAGTCGGGCCTGGCACCGCTCTGCTCGTCCCCAGCCCCGTGCCGGGGCCACGCGGGGCAACCCTGCAGCCCTGTGCCGTGCCGCGACCCTCGCTTGCCTTCCCTCCCCTCTACAAAGCTGTCTGCAAATGCCAACTGCCTGTTTTCCAGTGCCTTCAGATTTACACCACCCCCCCACCCCCTTTCCTTCCTTTCTTCTTCCTGGGTTAAAAATAATCAAGTTTCTGGGAAACAGCAACTCCTGCTGCGCCTGCCTCCCTGCACTCGCGCCCCGGAGAATAGCTCGGCTCTCGGCTCCGGCCCCTCCTCGCTGCTCTCTCCTTCCTCCTCCCCACCCCCTACAGGGATCTGACTAATATGCTTGGGCTCTGCTTGCCAGCTCAGCTGGAAAGGAATTTAACCATTGCTTGGCCTAGAGGGAAGAAGCGAAGAGCCCGGACCTCCCCCCGCAGAGGAGCAACCCTTCCTCCATACCCCCGGACCCCTGGGCTGGGTCCCTGCCCGCCCACGCTCCCTGGCGTGCTGGCCGCGGGGGGGACGGAGGAGGAGGGATGCACAGTGCTAGCACTGCACAGCAAGCGACGGTCCCAGCCCCGAGCCCGCCCCCCCCCGGGTGCAGGAACCCTCGTGGACTCCCTCGGTGGGTCCTGCCTTCCCCTAGGCCAGGCAAGGGGGAAGAGCAGTACCCCATGTGCTGTGGTCCCCGTGGCTCGGCTGAAGCCACGGATGCTCGCCAGGCACCCACCCCTCAGTCTGCAACTCACCACAGGCCTTGGTGCCAGTCAAGGGTGGGAGCCGGGGTCCCACGTGAAGCTGCTTTAGGGATCACAGTGGGACCAGCTCCTGGATGCAGGGAGC
Organism: Microhierax caerulescens; assembly: GCA_035590215.1. NCBI lineage: Eukaryota > Metazoa > Chordata > Aves > Falconiformes > Falconidae > Microhierax > Microhierax caerulescens. The sequence continues at coordinate 70,620,094 of JAVJGJ010000060.1, read as the reverse complement.
TGTGCCTCAGCCCTGCTGCGGTGCAGCTCTGGCAGGAGCTGGCAGCCCTCCGCCGACTGCCAGGACTCAGCCTCTGCTTTAGTACAGTGGGTAGGAAGCAGCGAGCAAAGGCAATGTCACACCTGGGTAAAAACCATGCGGGGCCCGAGGCTAAACCCTGGTGCTAAAAAAGCTGGTGTTTGTCCAGACCCTCTCTGCTCTCCCCTCTTGCCAGCCAGGCTCTGAGCACAAGCAGATTTAGTAGCATCTGACAGGGAGCAATGGCTCTGCTTACAGTAGGACAAGCAAAGCACAAAGCCTTCACCAAGGTTATCCCAGAAAGTCTGTGGCAGAGGCAATAGCTGACACCCCTTCCACCCAAGGCTCCAGCTTCCTGCAGCATCTCCCTCCCCTGCCAAAACCTCCCCTTGAAGTCTCCTGGCCATTCCAGGCCAGAAATCCCATGCCCAGCACCCCAGTGCTGAGCCAAGCCAAGGGCCACCAGCTCAGCCACTGTTAACCCCCCATGCTGGCTGGCTCAGCCTGGCTGCTGCAGTGCCAGGGCACAAACTGTCCCAGAGGAGGATGCTACCTTTCCAGGAGCCTGTTGCTGGGTGAGCTGTAAGCACAGCCCTGCCGGAGATGGGGCTAGGGAGGAGGAAAGGGCACTGGGTAAGAAGAGACAGCACAGGAAAGCTGCTGCCAGAGCTAAAGCTGACTCTTTAGCTGCTGGGATGCTCTGTAGAGTGGGGTCCAGCAGACGCCAGGGGAGGGAGGTTGCGCTGGCAAGAAGGAGTCTGAAAAAGGAAGGTGTCTCCTCTCCAAATCCTCCTTTAAATGGCAATTCTGCTGTAAAATAGGGTAGGATGGAGCTCAGTGTTTGTTTTTGCTGCAGGACCTGAGCGCAGCTCAGTCTAGGACTGCAGAGTCAGGCTGGGCTCCTCGCTGGCACAGCCCTGCAGGAGCAGCACTTTCCGCAGCCCCAGCTCGGCTCTTCGCAAACATCCCTGCAGAGCCATTGCTCAGTGCAGGGCTCAGGATGCCAGAGAGGAGGGGAATAAGCATCCACCTTGCTCCCACCTCGTCTTTCTGCCCTGGCTGCTAGGGCACAAAGCAGCAGAATGGATATGTGGGGGACCTGTGAGCCTCTGTGATGCACAGCCAGAGCCCCTGTGGCCCCATGTGGCTGATGATCAGGGGATGAAGAAAGTGATAGGAGGACACAGGAGCCAGAGGAGAGCAAGGACACTCCCATTTGCTCCCCCATCCTAAATTCCCTGGTGTCTTGGGAGTTCCCCCCAGCCCTGCTTGTCCTGCAGGCCTCGCAGCAACCTCAGCAGCCAGGAAATGTTGGCAGGAGCAAAAGGGATTGAGAAACTATAGGCAGCAGGATGAGACATGAGCCAGCACAAGCAGGATGTGACTGGGGGGTGACAGACCCTGCCAGAGGGGTGTCACCAGGATGCCGTACCTGGGGCCCATCCTGTGCCCTCCCTCTCACACTCCACATAGCCAAGCCCCAGCCCAGCCTCTGCTCCACACACAAGTCACCAGGTCCTGTTTGTGTTTCACCACTTAAATTCTCTGCTAACAGCACAGCAATGTCTTCTCCCACCATCCACTACAGGGTTCTGCACTCCCGCCCTTCCCAGGGCTGTCACCCAGGACTGCCCCTGCCACTGCAGTGCCCCAGCCCCCTCACCCCATCTGCATGGCAAACCTGATGTTCCCCAAGGTTTTTTCAGCACAGACTGGATGGCAGCAGTGGGAGGTTTGGGGTGAAGGGGGACTCAGACATTGGCTAGACCTCCCCCTTATCCTGCCTCAAATCAGCTGTTGTGGCACTGCAGGAAAGGAGAAAGGAGAGAATGAAGGAGAAGAGAGGAAAAAAACCCAGCAGGAGTAGAAATAATTTTTTTTCCCCATTAAACACCCAAAGCACCTTTGCTTTGTTTTTCTACCAGCTCCCCTGGCTGAGGCTGGCCAATCTCAAGGTGGCCCCTTCCATGGGTGCTGTCTTCCCTGCAGCTCCCATCTCCTTGTCCCTCACCTGCTTGTCCCCTCTGTGTGCTCTGGTCCCCAGTGGGGACTCCAGCACATTGTCACGTTTCATAGCTCCAGCATGGCCAAGGAAAGCCAACTCAACAGCCACTCCTGCAAAATTTCCTGCTTGGGAGGAGAGATCCAACCCCAGGCACAAGCCACAGTTCCCACTCTATTAAAAAGGCAAGAAGGGATGAGCAAAGAACCCCCCTGCCACCCCAAAATGCATTAAAACCCAAAGACCCCAATAGGCAAGACTGGACACATAAACAGGCTTCCTATTTGAGTCTTCCAATTTTTGGTAAACCTACTATTCCTCCAAAACCAAGGAAACAAAATCACCCTCAGGTCTTAGAAAGATGAGAGTGACCCAGTGAGTAGAGCACAGCACAAGTCCCCATACAGCCCCACAGCTGGTGCCTCCATGCCAGGGTTGGAACTGGCCATGGAAAGACACCC
>JAVJGJ010000060.1:70579570-70617513 GCA_035590215.1 Microhierax caerulescens | reverse complement strand
TGCGCCCGGCCACGGCCGCAGCGGTGCTGTGCTGCCAGGCGCCGGTGCCGGGGCGCTGATTCATCGCCCGTCCCTCTGCCCGTCGCCTGACGTTTTGAGAGGCCTTTTCTACAGTGACAATAGCAGTTGAAGGCGCCGGTAGGGTAGAAACCGGGTGTCAATAGCTTTCTCCTGAGAAGAGCACCAAGCCGTATGATGCAAGGCTCTTGTTTCTTCAGCCATCTTTTTAGCTAGCTGAAGAAAGAAACCTCTTCCAGGCACTGCAGCACCAGCCACGCTCCCCACTGAATAGCCCTTCAAGTTACTTGTTCCCCATCTCACCCCCTCCTCCGACAGGGAGGCACAGGCACGCACAACGCTTTTGACACCCGACATCGCGGCAACCCAGCTGTCAGAGAGACCCCCCCCCCAGCAACGCACAGCCACTCGGGTCAGGTCAAGAGACTCCTTGTTCAAACAAGCCAGAGCAACGCTGCCGGTGCGAGGTAATGTTTAATTTAACACAAGGGTACGAGGCTTCCCCGTGTCACGCTTCAGAACTCCGCCCCTGCAAGGTGAACCGCTGGAACGCTACAACAAAGCATCAGCAACACCCTACTGTACCAACGTACCAGCCTTGGACTATGTTGTCTCAAAAGCATAAAACCAACCGTTCTCTTACTGATGCAAATGGCTTTAATGCCATCCTCCTCTGGCAGATGCTTCACAAACCATTTACGTTGATGTACATGACATGAATAGTTTACAAAAAAATTAGCAATACAAGTTTATACTCTTCTTTTAAAAGCCAGAAAAAGACATGCGGCTGATACCATGGAACACAGGATAGATAGGAAGGGGTGTGGGGGGAGGAAGATACCAGATGATCACTGACCACGATTTTGAAAACAGTTAATTAAAAGGTTTACAAGTATTTACATCTCTCAAGGGTCCTTCCAGTCCTACGCAACAAAATTATATACTTAAAACTGACAGTCAGTCATCTCTATTCGACAAAACATTCAGAGCAGCTTCTAATTGTACGTACTGTTCAAGATGTTTGCAAGTGATCCATAAAAAGGGGCAAACCAGAGGTGTTACAGTTTCTGGATGACACAATTAATCATCACAGAAAAAAAAAAAGAAAAGCACCGACCAAAAGAGCTTACAACAGGCCAGGTGAATTTCAGCTGTAAATTTCTCACCTAACACACACAGCAATGCACAAGAGAAACAACATTTAAGGTGACGCTGGAAGTCAGGTTTTCCGAGCTATTAAATGGAACATGACCTACTGTTTTAACAGACATCAGTATGATATTACCAGCCCCACCATGCAGAGCAGATTTTCAGAAGCACAGGCCCAGATTACATAACTGGCCCATACCTGGGAAAGGACAAGAGCCAGCATGGAAGTCAAGTCAAACAAAACAAGTCACACACATATGAGAATCCGCAATAACGTTTCATCACCATGGATTCACTTCTTTACATTAGAGTATCAAACAAGTCTCACATCAGTACAGATTTAAAGCTGTCTGACTACCTCTCATGTCCCAGGTTTCATTTATTTTTGTGCAGGTGTCACATAAAAGATTATTCCATAGCAGGCCCCCTGCCAACATTCTCAACTTTGTATTCTCAAGAATTACCTACAATTTGTTTATAATCAACCACTGTACTTAAAGCCATTTTTTGTTGATTCTGCTCTATAACTTGCTTGATGTTGCTTAAGAAGTTTAACCCTATTGCAACTCTTAAAGGCAGGGGGAGGAAAAAAAGAAGGTGCATCTGTAAGTTTTAGATGGGGGAAAGCTACCAAAACAGCAAAGTTGGAAGAAAGGCCAAGCCTAAGGCAAGGAAGTCAAACCTAATTCTAATTTTTGCATAATCAACTGATCTGATATTGGACACCAAAAAGTCAAGATTCCAAGGGTAATTTCTACCCAGTCATTCTTCTTTCTGACTTGACCCTATCACAAACCTTTATTAAAAGATTTTTACAAGTTAGAATACTTCAATATTTGAAACTCTCAGCATTTGTAAATACGTATCTTCACAGTTTCAAATTAATAGATTTGTTCACTGAAAGTCTACAGCAATACTTTCTCTGATACGCAACTGATAAGGAACGTCTCCCACAGCTGGTAGTCCAACATCCCAACAACTACACATCCCCTGCTCATTTGCAGAGGGCAACTTTAACAGCACTGTAGTTTAGCAGAAGGACTGGAAAATGCAATGCTAAACACAAAATATAGAAGCAAAAAAAGGAAAAACGCAGAATAATTTAGATAGATAGTACACAACAAACACAAATCAGTTAGAAAACTGTAGCAATATTTTTTATTTTTTTTAGTTTTGTTTTTAGAACAGAGTCCAGGTCAGCTTAAGCTGCACAGAAGTTTCATTTCTCAGCCTCTGCTACACAGAGCTTTGGGTCTCCCACTGACAGAGGTCCAAGCTCAGGAGGAAAATGTCCTACATAACCAACATGACAGCTACTGTCTTAGGAAGAATCACAAGACTGACTCAAGAACAGAATCAAATGAAAAGGGTGGGAATGAGGGACACCACGACGACATGGGACCCACATTTCTCTCCAGACTCTCTTCACATACAGTAGAGAAAATTCAACGAGAATGCTGAATCCCTAGTGAGGAATCCTGGAGACGCAAGACTAACACCTGCGCCCAACAACAGAGCTGTAAAGATGGAGATGAGCTCATACCTTTTGCTTTAAGATTACACTCACCTCAGGGAATATTTTCCTCAGGTCATTTTAGAGGGGAAACCAATCCTGCACGCAGCCTCCCGAAACACTGGCTCGGGGGACTGAGAACGCCAGGCCCGCATGTCCCCCCAGGAGGGTTTGGAAGGGGACAGGCTCGGCTCCCACGCCGGCCATAAGGCCCACCCTGCCGGCCGCCTCCCAGGCAAGGCCCCTGCAGTTCCCAAGTGCGCCTAGGCCCACAGTGATGACACGAAGGAGGCGACCGAGGCGGCGCAGCCCGGGCCGCGGCTCCCTGCAGGCCCCAAGCCCCCCCCGCTATGCGGGCGGCCTAAGCGATCGACGCCCCTTAAGCCTCTACAGCGCGGCGCGGTACAGGCCGCGGCTTCCCACCGGTGGCGGTCGCGGCCCCCGCAGGCACAGCAGCGGCTCCAGGCGAAGCCCACGGCCCCGTGTCACTCCCGTGGACGGCTGTCAGCACCGCTCGGCACCGTACCGCCACCCAGTCCCCAGGTGAGACGGGGGAGGCTCAGGCCCAGCGGCAGGGGGAGGCCCAACCCACGCCCCCCCCAGCGGGCCCAGAATGCCGCAGCGGGCGGGGGAGCATAGCCAGGGCCCCACCGGGAAAGGGACAACGACGACAACTCTCACCTGGGCCCCGGTGGGTCGGGTGCGGCGAGTGTCCGGCCGCTCCTCAGCGGGGTTTGAAATCACTAACACCGCCCGCACCTCCCAGTGTCCTCAGTCCCCATTGGCCGGCGCCGGCCCCACCCACGCCCGCACCCACGCACTTCATTGGTCCGTTTGAATCCGGCAGCGACGACGCGTGCTCCGCGCGCTCCTCCATCCCCTGCTCCCCTGAGGCGGCCGCACCGGGGCGGCTCGGGCGGGTCCCCGCACCGCAGCCATGGGCCGGGCCGGGGGAGGCGGCGGCGGCGGCCGCGGCCACTGCCGTCTCGGTAAGGGCAGCTGTAGGGCCCGCTGCGCCCGGAGCAGCGCCTGGTGCCGGCAGCGCCGGGCTGAGGCGCTGCGGGAGGCCCAAGGCAGCCGTGCTGGGCCCGGCTCCGAGCGGGCTACGTTGAAGCTTGCGGGAAGATCCCATTACAGGGGAATAGGTTTTCTCTTTAGTATAAGATTGAGTTTGCAAGCAGTAACTGTGTATGGTTTGAGTACGGCGTGTTTTACTTCCTTTGTTTCTTCATTTCAGCCGAAGCAAGCAAAGGGAAAATTCCTGGGGGAAATGGGAACACAAGACCGGGGCTGCAGAAAGCCATCCGCACGTCTGTAATCAATCCTACAGTGCCATCTCTCCCCACCACACTGTGTAAGCATCCTTTCTTTTTTTAAAAAAAGTGAGGTGATTATATTTTGGCATGAACTCAGTGAAATCACTTCGGCACTGTGCTTCAACTGTTAAGTTAGCTTTATTCCTGCTTAGGTGTTTTAGGTACTCCTTTCAGTAGGAAAGGGCAGAACAGGGTATACCATCAACACCAGTACTGTAGCATCAGTTATCACCAAATGTTTCATTCATTATTCAGCCTTTTGTGTTATTTAAACTCTCAGTTTTAAGAAAATGCAACAGAACCTTGAACAAAAGCCCTTACTGACAGAAAAACAGCTCTTCACAGCTTTGTTTTCCAATGGGCAGAGGCTTGAGACCAGTACAGTCCCAATACTTTCCAAAAAGAGGAACATCAGCTGTTGCACTATTAAAATGGTAACAAAAAGGCAAAAAAGCAATGTGCAGGGATTATGTGCATGCAGGAATCTGCAAAGGTGCATGAGTGTGGATATTTGGTCCTTGATTCAAAGCTGTAGCGGCAGAGGTGTGTCTTATGATGAAATTATTGAAAGAACCCAGATCTACTCCTACCTTCTTGACCCTCTCAAATGAAGCAAAGTTGAGGTTTTGTGCAAAGATGTCTGGGAGTTCCTCTTTCAAAGAAGAGTTCAAATAGCATGCATGAGTCACAACCAAAAGCCAGGCAGAATGGTTAAGAAAAGCTAAATTTATATTAAATTATCATCAACCCCTAAAATACTGAACACAGTGGTTAAATAACTCCAGAAAGTCCAATGTCTCCAGTGAGTAACGTTAAAACCATTACACAGGAACACACGGAAATCACTGACGTTAGCTCAGGACAGACAGGAGAGGTTTACTTTTTACATAGTAAATCAGTGCTCAAGAGATCATCCTCCAGTAGCCTTTCTACATTCTTAACATCCTAAGTGCAACGAGGGTCTTCTCTTCCCCAGAATGGGGAACCATGATGCACTCCCTAGGCAGCATCTCATTGGGGCTGTCTAGGAAAAAGAAACTAATTTTGGCCCACCTCCCTGGTAGAGGAGAGGCTGTGGGACATCGTGTTGCTCCTTTTCACTGTAATCATTTGAGGAAAGGAGCAGAGAGCAGTTTTGAATGGTGGTTAGGCTGGAGTGTGCAGGGTCCCTCCTAAGAAGCAGCAGAGAATATTTATTAAGGTGGATATCACAAGCACCATGTGTTGTTGAAAAGACTGACTGGGTTATCCTTTCCATTCTGCACTTGTGACTCGGACAGCAATTATTTTGACAGGCTGACTGAACCTCAAGCGGCAGGTCTGGGCAGATGTTTTTCCCTTCACCCCTGGCCCACCTCAGGATTTTGGTGCACACTCACATAAGCTATTGGGGGGGGGGGGGGAAAAGAACCACCCAAACAAAATACAAACAAACCCTGTTCTCCTAGAAGTTGGAGCCTTCCTCCCCATCCACCCACTCACTCTCTGCTCTGATGCCCCAGCCCCAACATGTGGTTTCTGTTCAAATCGATTCTTCTGCCTATGCTCGAGCCTGCTGGTGCTGTCCCTGCATGAGGTGGCTTAGACAGACAAAGTCCGTATCAGTGAAAGCACACTCCTTTCTCAATTCCCAGTTGAGTCCACACCTTAATCCAAAAGTGCCTCTCTGCCCAATAAAAACAATGCTTCCCAGGCTGGAGTCAATCAAATAAATAATTAAATAAAAATCTAATTTTTTTTTTTTTTTTTTTTTTAAAAAATCCCTCTGGGAGTAGGGAAGAGTCCCACATTAACACAGGGAAATTTCCAAGCCTTAGGTCCAGTTCATTTTCCACAGGAACATACACCAGTCAGCCCAATGGTGCAGTTTCAAGCCATCCAGCCAGGTCAAAGCTGCAACCTTCCCCTTTCCGCAAAGCTACGTCTGCTGTGAAAGTTCAGCCAACCTGCTGGCAACTGTCATGTTTTCCAGAAGTAGTAGGACTGTCAGTCTATGAACACGGTTAAAGCAGAGTAGGATGGATTGATGGATTTTCCCTTTTTTTTTTTTTTTTTTTTGTCTTCTTACCAATTGGAAAAGTATTGCATGGGAGGTGCGCCCTCCCCACACCTCTCAGACATACCTGTAGCATAAGCTTTGCTCTCTTTACACCACAGGTGGGAATGTACTTGACCTCTTTCTGGGAGATAAAGAGGTTACAGAGTCTGCCATGAGAAATTCTTCAGTGGAAAGTTCTGCTTCCAAGCATCTGACTTGACACTTAATATTTTACTGTGATAGTATCCATATGACTTGAGGGGTTAATATAAATCTCATTTTTGAAGAAAAATCAAGAGGTATTTAACTTTTTTTCCCTCTGAACAGATGACAAGAGAAGTCAAGAGAATATGAAAAGGTGACAATAGTCCTTGGGAGCATGCAGGCCGCAGCTCTGGATCTCGCTGGGGTGTAACTGCAAGGGTAGGGTTACATCCCCTAGAAGGTAAAGGCCTTGGAAGCCAGAGAGCAACTGAAGCTCGTGTGGCTGATGGGACAAACGGGTTTGCAAGGAGAGCTATTTAGTGGTAACAGAAGAGCTTAAAGTGCAATTCTATCTGATAAACAGCTATTTAAAATGGCCCTTACAGCTCCATGATTATTGTCGCCTATTCTAGGTCAAATGGGCTCAGCCTAGTAATAAAGCAGTTCCTAACCAGCAGCACTGAGCATTCCCCTGGGAAAGACTCGACCTAGGAATTCTCTCTTTTCCCTCATTACGGTAATCAAAGGTCCTAAAGGCCATGAGAATTGGGACCTTACAGAATTGGGACTAGTGGGGAGGACTTAGCAAATTTTCTTCTTTTTTTATATATCAATTATGCAAAAGCAAGAGCAGAATTTAGGTCTCGCTGAGGTCCATTTTCTCCCATTACCTCTGCAGAGTGGAGAACAATACCAGTCTCCTCTTTCCTCAAGTTCAGCACTCTGACTCCAGTACCCACAGGGAGCAGTTCTGAAGGGGCCATTTGCTAACTCTTGTTTTTCCAGAGTAGAAACATGATTTAACAGGAAAGGGGAGAACAGGAGCAGTGTCCACTGCCAGCAACAGACACAGTGCTCCGATCTGAGCATTCCTTAAAGTTTTTACTAGCTGATGGGAAAGTAATCAGTGATGCTTTCATGAAGTGAGTCATGGCAACTGTGGTTACCCTCTTTATGCCCTCAGAAGGTGACCTGATGCTGTGTCAGTGTCCCCTTGAGCCCCAAAAAGCATAGTCCATCCATTCCGAGACCTCGCAAGTCAGAGACACAAAGCCTCAAAGAGTGCTGCTAGTGCTGGAATGACATGGGGAACTTCTGTGACCAGGAGCTAGCAATGAGGCAGCTCTGCTCTCTTCATGGGCACCAACGATGAGCTGGACGGCACAAGACTTGCCAGGGAACACAGAATCTGATCCAGATTCAGGCCAGAGGAGTCATTGCAAAAGTTAACGTGGCAGCTTCCAGGAAAAGGGCACATATAAATAAACCACAGACAGTGAAAATGAGCCAAAAGGGTCTCTGGGTTCCAACCCACCCATCCTCCCTCTCCAACCACAACAGCACAGCTGCCCTGCTGAAAGGCAGTCACAGTCTCTGGGCCCCTTGCAAGAGAGGCTGGTCTCTGGGCCCTTCCTTGCCTGGCAGGCAGAGTCCTGTCTTTTTTTGTGCAGAGCAGAGGCTAGGGAGGGTACGAGCATTTCCAAAGTCACGTGTACTTTAGACCTCGCTCTCCATGGAGGGCTTGCGTTGGTGTTTCCAGCCTGTGTCTGGGAGTGAGCCACGCCGTTCCGGAGTGGCTGCTGCTGTGTTAACACTGCTGCATTCAGACTGTTCTTCCTGTAGCAGCTGCTCAGTTTCGGTGTCATCCAGTGAACCAGAACTAGCCTGGATAGAGACCGTGTCTGTCTTCATGCAGACGTGGTCCCGGAGGATCCCACCTCGGGAGCTCCGAATCTGCTTAAGATCATCCCACTCGGAATCATCACTGGATAAAAGGCATATCCCCTCCACAATCTTGATCTTCTCCTTGGTGTAGCTGTGGTCAGGACCAGTCTAGGGAACAGAGAGATGAATGAAAAAAACAATATATCTATGGAAAAATATGGCAAAGAGCAAAGCAGAGCTGGAACGTAGACAGCGAAGCGGACAAAAGGCTGGACCTCCGTGTAAACAGCCACTCGCTTTGACTGTCACAGCAGCAGAACTCATTCCAAGTTTCCCTTCAGTTCTTCACCACCCTCAGAGGAATCCTCCCTGCATGAGCTCTCATTCCAAACTCCAGGAGCCTTCAAATCATAGAAGGGGAATGGGGATGAGCTGGGCTCTTCTAATTCAACTATATATATATTCCCTGACAGCAGGGACTAAACAACACTGAGCCTAAAAAGGAAGAAAAAAACCCCCACAGAATGGGAAGCAGGAACAGCCAAAGGACTTCATGGTAAGAGTAGGCAGGGCATCTATTCTAGGTCTGTAATATCTTTATAACTGAGTCATTCCAGATTTGCCTCTCAGCTGGAATACCACCATTAAGTCTGAATCTCACAGTGATACAGGAGAAGGAGATTATAGAGAAACAATGGAAACGATCAAAGGCTAAAGGGACCACACTGAGATTAAAGCAGTGAAATCTGTCCAAACTTGGCTCAGACAAACAAGGAGCATTAGAACACCTGATCCATCCCTGAAGAGAAAGTGGAGGGGGCGCGGAAATATGTATCTGGGTATATCTAGGAGCAGGAGAATTAAGAGAAAATTGTAAAGGATTTAGACTCCCAGATAAATAATCCTGGTTTATTCTTAGTAGATAAGGCTAAAATGGCAGGAAAGTTTGGGAAATCGGTTGGATAGTACCTTTGAAAAACAAAGTCAGGAAAAACTCTCCTCTGCCTAAAAGTCTTGCTGTGATCCCTGCTAAGCGATCTAACAGATTATCATGCATACTCCTACAGAAATGACCTTTTTCAAATCTCACATACCAAGTATGAGTAGCCAAAGCCAAGACCAAAGGATCTGCCACAGAAAGTTACCTATACTTTCTTGACAGACCGTAGAGCTGGTTTACAGACATAAAAGCAGGGGAAAAAAACAAGGAAGAGCAATTAGTATGGGATAGTGCTTCAGCCACACAACAGAGCTTGAGTGAGGGAGGCAGGATCAAACACATAAAGCAGTGATACCTGACATGAGGATGTGGACGGAAATCAGAAGAGGGAAGATGAGAAGCTATCTGAGTGATAAGAAAGCTTCTGAGGAGAAAACAGAGGAGAAACTAAGCGCTGCAAGATATCATATTAGACACTCTCCACCCTGTGGCACACAGGGTGGACCTCTGCAGGGCCTTTAAAATGCTCTGTTTAAAAAGGGTTCCACTTCTTTCCCTATCCCACCCCTTCCAGGCAGTGCACAGCCAGGAGCCACCTTCTCATTACCAAACCACTTCTGGCTGCCTGGTTCCCCCGGTGACTGTCCAAAGCAACCTTGGTTCAGCAGTCACTAACCAGGACTGCCTCCAGGGAAGACAATTCCCTTTGACTCCTGTACTTCGAGGGCCAGCAGCCAATACAAATGAAATACAAGACACTGTGGGAGCGGGGAAGAAGCAGAAAGCTAGCAACAGGTCTAATTCACAACAGCTCACTGGGGAAGAAGTGCTGCTGGCTGATCTCTGTAGGAGCCTGAGCAAGTCACTGAAGCCATCCTCCTATGTCCTAGAAGTAAATGCTGACAAGTTGCAACATTTCCCCTGTACTAAGGCCTGCAATACCCAACAGCAGCTTGAGCTGGGCTCCTACGTCCTTAGCAGCAGCTCTTACCTCTTTCTTATAGCACAACTGGTTGTACATGGTCGGTTTGGGAATCGCTTCAATCTTCACCTCCTGGGTAGATGTCCGATAGGAGGGATTACTGTAGGTTAGGTTCCCCAAGCCAGGGTCCGTGAACTTAGACTTATTATGCCTAAAAGGAGAGAGCTGTCAGAAGAGACACAGGGCCCTCCTGCCAGGACTCAAAGTTCCTGAGTGCTCAGCAAGTGGAAAGCTCCAGCCATCTTCGCTGCCCCTCAGAGAGAGAATGCTGGCTTCACCTGGCTTGTCAGCTGTCAGCGCATTCACTAGCTACCAGCACAGCAAGGCACTGCCACGTAACCACTAAAGCCATACTGGCAGTAACTGGTGAAGCTCTCTGGCAAAAAGCACATGAGCTCACACATGTACTAAGAGACGAATTCTCTAGCATTCCTGCCCATAACTCACAAGCTCTCTGCAGAAAATTTAGCCAATAAGACTTCCAATAATAGATTTGCATGCCCAACACTTCAAAGCCACAGGACTCAAACCTTGCAATTAAAGTCACCCAACACTGCTTCCTATGGAGAACAAAGGGATTACAAATGACAGTAAGGATAAAGTGCTTTCAGGAGCTTTCTTCTCCAACCCTAGATTTTAATATTGGCCAGGAGATGGGGGGAAAACGATCACTTACCTATATACAATTAAAGCAGCAATGAGCAGCAAAATAAGCAAGATGCTGAGAAGACCTCCAATAATGTAGCTGACATGCAGTCCTTCTCCTGAAAGTGAACAGCAAGGGTAGTTTATGCACTTGCCTTAACTTCTACTAGATAATGCTGACTTCAGTGTAACACCTAAGACAGTGGTTTCGTACCATACGTAAGTCTGTAAAGTAACACATCAGCACACCGAGGTTTACCAGAGTGTTTGGTTTGGCTTCATATGAAACCAGACATCTGATAACGCTTCCTCCCACCCAGGCCCCAGCAAACCAAGGAGCATCAAGATCTTTATAACAGGGTTGGATAAGGATGAGTTAACCCCCCTTGCTGACAGGTTAATCCTGCAGTGGGAAAGAATTACTCAACTAAACACAAAGAGGATGGTGAAAAAGAGTATCATTAATGGGAAGAGCCCAGTGGATGAGGTGTGGGATGAAAGAAAACAGAACCATTCTTCAGACCAAAGTGCCATTTGGAAAAGTCCCCGTAGAGGCTAATGAATGTGTATGACTGCTGTTCTTCCTTAGACACACCTTGCTCTGCTCAGAGGGCACTTGAGTAATTCAAGTCTGAGTTTCAGAAGTTTGAGTTTCAAATGCTATGGACTGGAATGCCCTGGGCACATATGGAGGAACAGCCCTGGTGGAGAAGAGTTAAAAAAAAGGAACTCACCCATGGTTGCCAGCACTGCCTCATTGGCATGGGTACACAAGCCTCGTCTAGCATCTTTGTCAGAGCAGCTGAATGACAGAAAGACAGTTAGTTACTAAAAGTAGTATCAACGCTATCAAAAGACAGGATGGGACAGGCTAGCACCAATATTCCTTCCATTTCCAGTTCAATAACAGGAGCCTTCCTTTCTCTTCTTCAGTATCCTCTATCCAGAGGAGAAAGGACCATATACATGTACATATAGGGGCGTGTGCGCATACATATATCAGTTCTAGGTCTGCAACATCTTTATATCCAAGTCATTCTAGAGTCACCTCTCAGGTATATAGGTGTGTACATTTATCTATCAGAATACACTCAGCATCAGTGCTGAAATAAACCCCAGAACATTCTAGAGTCAGCACAAAGATCTTTCTGTCCAATATATCATACTCAACAAAGTTCTGCCTTGTAAATAACCCAGCCATATATTATAGAACATACTCTTTTGCTGGGCAGTAGGAACAGCAGGCTGTAGGGAATTAGCAGAAAAAACGTCTCTTAACTACCTGCGTTATAACTTAAATGTTAAAGCTGCAAAGGTTCTGTTCTGCCCCAAACAAGCCATCCCTTTGTGGCCAGGCCAGAACCACTTCCTCAGATGTCTGGGTCAGGTCTGAGATATCTCAGTGAATTAAAGCAACAGACTCCTCTATCCTCCTCTCAGACATAGGTTCTCAAAATTAGGAGTTTAGAAAAAATAATCAATCAAATGAATGACACTGTCTCAGGAGGATTTTACCACTTCAGCACAGTCAGCCTAGACACACATTTCAATAGAACAGACAGAAAGATCTCTGCACCTCTTTCTTGCCAGCTCAAGAGTATTCCGCATTCTTTGCCAGAATGGTTTCCCCCATTAAGAACGTGAAGTCTGGAGCTGGAATAGCCTCCTTTGGCTAGGAAGAGGTACATCTGGATGATGACAGCCAGAGGGGGCTCACATGTTGCACCTTACACAAACTGTGACTTTCGCACCCCAATTCCAAGAGAACAAGAGCACTTACTTTCCCTTCATTGCTTCCAGAGATGTGAGAGGTTTGGTCGTTGAGGTACCTACTCTGCCAGGTGGTGTCTGACTTCTCTCACTTACACTGGTGGGTTCAGGACCAAGGGGCACCACACCAGGAACTAGAACAACAGAGAAAAATAAGCAGGACCCCAACTTTGTGGGACAGAGGAACAAGTCTGGTAAGCTACGGAGAGTTTCTGGAGTGACCTACAGGAGCAGCTTTCCCATCTCAAACCCAGTCTGTCAGCAGAAAGGACAGAAGGCAGCTCCATTGCTCACAACCCCCTTACTTCCAGTATACGACTAAGTTTTTATACACCGGAGAGCTTCAGATGCTCTGGTTGCCACTGCCACAGCATAAGTAGTGGCAGTGACACTCGGTGAACTCACTAGTAGAACAGGGCCGCCCATCTGGTTCATCCGGACACGCACAGACGAAGTCAGAAGCCCTGGCGAAGCAGAGGTGAGTGCAGCCTCCATTGTTCACTCCGCAGGCATTAGTACCTGGAAGGAACAAGCAATTTTCTAAATATGTTGCAGATGACCAGGTAGCAACAGTCTTTTTTCTTGCTCAGCCAGAGATACTTCCTAGAAGTCCAGCAAGTTACTATGCTCTGGCACGTGCCCTTCATCTGACTGCTAAGAACATGATCACAATAGCCAGACGCTGGTAGGATTAGGGCAGTCTTGAAAGGAAATCACTGGGCATCATCAGACAGAAGCCCAGTCAACATAGCTGCAGGGATTAAGAAATGAAAAACTCACATTCCTCTGTTTTAACACAATGTCACATGAACAACACATAAAGTGGCATTCACTAATCAAAGCTGTAACAGAACACCATTAAGATGTACCTGACTGTCACAGACAGACAAGGAATGTGCCCAGGGAAGATGCATTAGCAGTCTGAGTATAAGAAAGGATGCCAACCTCACTTGACATCTACAGCAGCACAGTGGTTCCAGCGTTCTTTTTGTTTACAATCAGCATTTGCCTGAATCAAGGTCCTCCTGCTTACCTGTCTGTCTCTGAGGGGAAACCACAATGATATCCATTAGTCCCTCAACGTTGGCCAGAACGGTCTCTTTGTTCCGCCCAGAGTATTTGTCCACTCTCTGGATAGATTTGGTTTGCCAGTCAGTCCAGTATATCCACCTATCCTGCTGCTCAGGGGGAGAGCAAAGAAAAATCACAGCCATTAGCATGTTTAGCCACATAGACACAGGATAGCCATAAAAAACACATCCCAGTGGCATAAGGCTCCAAACAAAGGCCTTTTCAACCCCTTTCCCTTCTTTATGATAACGAAGGTGACTGTCTACACCCCACAGCAGTTCAGACAAATCTATTTTGTTAGCTCCATGGAAGAGTTAAGTACTATTTCCTCAGCCATCTTGGCTTCCCCAGACTAACAATTCCGTGCCCCCAAGCTCCACTGTCCAAACTCACCAACCCACCAGGGAGAACAGTGGCAGCAGGAAAATCTTACCTGTGTCAGAGCAAAGGGATGTGACACCTGGCTGACCAACACCTGCCGTAGCTTCCCATTGAGATCACAACTCTCTATGCGATCAAGATGTGCATCCACCCAGTAAATCCTGGAGGAACAGAGAAAGAGGTGAGCTTCCATCTGTACAATCCCTCCTTACTTTGTAGTCATTCGCTAGCAAAGATGGATTGGACAAAAAAAAAACCAAACCCAAATCCAAACTCACAATGCTACTCCAATAAACCAAGCTAAGGCGGCTAAAAAACTTCGTTACATCCTTTAACCCTATGCCAGTGTAAGAAAATCTTTCACTGACCTCCTGGTGTCATAATCCAAAGTCAATCCATTGGGCCATCCTAGGTCAGTGTTAATCAGGATTTTACGTTCAGAGCCATCCAAGTTTGCCCGTTCGATTTTAGCAATGTGACCCCAATCTGTCCAGAAGAGGTACCTGAAGAGATAAAAGGCAAGCGCAAGCAGAAAAGAACATTTCATTTAGTCTAATGAAAGTTTTAGTTATAAATTAAACTGCCAGATTCTTCAGGTTCTGAAAAAGATCACGTGGTCTGTAGCTTGCTTCTCCCAGCTATCTGCTCAACCTCAAATTCACTGTCTGCCCGATTACATCCACACTCAGAGGGAGCCCCTTGCTGGTACCTGCAGATTCACAGGGCACATCTCTTCTTCCTCCCACAACCTCCTCTTCCAGCCCGCCTCTGCACAGCCCTTCTTCCCTGCCCCACCGATACCCCATACCTACCCCTTCTTGGGAAAGACAGCAATGGCTCGGGGCTCATCCAGGCTGTTATTGATCAGCACTTTCCTGGAGCTTCCATCCAGTCTAGCTACTTCTATGGTATTGCGTCCTGTGTCTGTCCAGTAGAGGTTTCTGGCAACCCAGTCCACGGCCAGGCCGTCCGTAGTCTTCAGACCCTGACCAATAACAGTTTCCATGTTGCTGCCATTCAGATCAGACCGCCTGGATGGAAATCAGTGACAAATGGCAGTGAGGAACAAGTAGCTCCCAGAAAGCCTTCACACATCCACATGTGAGCCCCATCAACCACAGACCCACTTCCTACTGCTACCTCCCTACTACCTTTTTCCCCATAGTCTCCAGCAGGTTAAACACACCTTCAGCATTTAGTTCAGTGATACACGTGATGTTGTGTACCAAAGACAAGGTGTAAGCAGCGGTGTTTTACCAGCATCACAGTCTCCCCAACTTACTGGCACACTCCATAGCTCACTGTGGCACAACCAGCACAAGTAGCTGGGTGACCTGGGCACTGGCCAAGCAGATGACTTGCACCCACCTGATAACATCAAGAAATACATCCGTGTAGTAAATCTTGCCATCCACACTATCATAGTCCAGAGAAATGACGTTGTTCAGCTCGGGGACAGGTATGTGCACATCTGTGTGGTCACTGGTGTCCAGTGAGATACGACGGATGGAAGCACGGCTAGAGAAAAGTAGGTAGGTCTCTGGAGAAGAGTCACACGTCTGCTCATCTCTCTTCAGCTGGATGCCAGTGGGGCAGGCACAGGAGAAGCCAGTGGGGTGAGGCAAGCAAAGATGGGAGCAGCCACCATTACGAATGCCACATTTATTGAAGCCTTTAGAAATAGGGAAAGTATAGTTTAAGGATCTCACAAGACCAAAGTTTTATTCTAAAGGCTACATATATGCACAACTTGCTAGCAGCTGAGCTCATCCTTATCATCCCAGGCTTGCTGGAAACCTAAAGCCCTTCATACAGAGACTGCCCCCATCCCCTCCAGGATTCATGGTGGGTATGGGCATGGTTGGGCAAGGAGAACAGGAAGATACAGAAGGGGGAGCACTAGAAAGAAAACCTTGACCTGCATTCCTTGCTAATCATAGTTTTCCCATGGAAAAAGGAACAGCCAAATGCTGATAGATTCACACAGCTTCAGTTTAGCTTGATTATTGCTGCAAATGGTAATGCTGACAGAAAGATCCAACCCTGTGGGGAAGCAATGTGACAATGCACTAGAGGCCAGGCTGACAAAGAAGCTTCTGTTTCAACTTAGCTGCACACAGTGGCAAGTAAACAAAGGCATCAGAGAAGCCTGCTGAAAGTGCCTGACATATTAGGGTCATATCTTTTTTTAAAAAAAAAAATTGAAAAAAATGAGCATATGTTTACTAGGAGGGGATAAGCCCAAAAGACAGGTGCAGGAAGACAACAGGGATATATGATGACTACAGGTTTGGTTACCTTTAAGTTATATTGTAAAGTTATACAGCCAGGAGCGATGTTCTGCAGTTAGTAGCCAAGGGAGAAGCAGCACAGAGTTTTCTGTGTAAGTACGTATTGGGGAAATTCCACCAAAACAAAGCCACAGCACAAAGCAGCAACTCCCGCTGAAGCGCAAGGAGGCGAGATGGGGTCATGTAGGATCCCCAAAGAGTAGTGTTAAGGCATCTGACTCTGGCACAGAATAGTTGGAGAGCATGATACATTAAGAGCAACTGAAGAAGCAGAGACTTTGTTGAGCAAAGTGGCAGACAAAGAGACAAAGCCTGCAATGTTTGGGGGAAAAAAATGACCAGAACTTGAAATAAGGTCTCAGCAAGTAGCTTAAGAAGAATTAGTGCCTTTTGCAGTTAAAAAAGGGAAACTGTCCCATGCCAGCAGACTCTGGCGAAGCCTAATAGCACATGTCTCATTCAGTCCTCCTAAGGTCACTCTGCTGTGTGCAAAAATGAGGTTGTCAGTGCAATCCAGTGAAGGAAATGGGATGAAAGGTGTCAAAATGCAGTAATAAACAAATACGAGACCTATGGAGCTGGCTAAACAAGGAGAAGTACAAAAAGAGTTAAAGTAGAGGGAAGAAGAAAAGAAAAGCTATTTTTTGAGGAGTTACTCTATCATTCATGCTTTACACAAAAAGACTCAGTGACAGCTCTGAAGGGCTCCCCTAGTCACCACAGACAGCTGCTGATTTGGGAGCAGCTTAGCAACTCACCCAGGGGCCGTGCCCTATCAACAGCTTGAATGTCCATGAGGCCAGGCAGGTTTGCCCTCACCAAGATGACATTTGCACCAGTGTCCTTGTCAGCCCTGTGAATGCTGCGAGTTTGCCAGTCAGTCCAGTAGATGTAAGAGTCCAGCAATGTGAGGCCATAGGGATGTTGCACTGGAGACAGCAGGGTGCGGCGGTTAGCACCATTGAGATCTGCGGCCTCAATCCGCTAAAGAAAGAAGTAAACATCAGCCCCATACTCAAAACACGGATCCTCCTGCTAGGAATTACTATATGAAGTGGAAAGCAGAGCCTAAGCAAGTGATGTTACTCAAGTCCACCCTCTCCATAGCTCAATACCCTCAAAAAAGCTTATGTTCCTCCTGCTTTTCTGACAGCTTTCTTGAGAGCTTCAGCACAGCCCCCAGGCTACCAAAGACCCAAGGAAAAACAATGCCGAAGAACAGAATCAGACCTCAGTGTGTGCATCAGCCCAGAGCAGCTGGAACCCTGCCTTATCCACTGCCAGTCCATTAGGCCAGCCCAGGTTGTTGCTGATCAACACCGCACGTCCAGAGCCATCCATCCCAGAGCGTTCCAGCTTGGCATTCTCACCCCAGTCTGTCCAGTACATATACCTGGGGATAAGCCAGCAATTATTACGGAAACAGGTCACAAGTCTTGTTCTAACCTCTAGATAGCCTCTTGACAACACTAACCCCATCTCATGGTATAAAGCTATTGCCCGCGGGCTGTCCAGGTTCTGCCAGACCAAGACTTTCCTCATGGAGCCATCAAGGTTGCCCACTTCAATCCGGTTTGTTCCTGTATCTGTCCAATATATCTTCCTGCCAATAGCATCCACAGCCAGCCCATCTGTAGTCAACAGACCTGAGAAAACAGAAAGGTGTATTAGTCACCGCGCATCCTCCCAGCTTAGTCAGGAACTTTCAGTATTCCCCTTGTGCACTTCATCAGGCAGTTGCTTTAGGCTTTGCCTGCCCTTCCACTGAAAATTTAAAGATTATTCTACCAAGGTATCAGAATCTCTCTTTCCGTGGTGCATGGAGGCCAGAGGCTCCCAGGCCAAAATCTCTCTTACCTGTAGTGATGATGTCCTCAAATTGTGAGCCATCAAGGGCAGCCCGGCTGATTTTCCGCAGTGTGCTGTCTGACCAGTAAACCTTTCCTGGGTGGAAGAAGAGAAACTTTAGAAAAAAAGACCCAAACCAACAAAAGCAAACCCCATCAACCAGACAGCAAAATCCTTAAAAACCAGATCCAGGTGTTTGACTACCAGCTATACTGCATAGAAATAACAGCAGCACAAAACTATTGAACTGGAGTGATAAAACAGTACAAATTATGTTGTTCCAGTCCTCCCCAAAATACGTAGAAGCACTGGCACTCTGCCCTTTACACTACGCCAAAGAACATCCAACACATTATCAGTTAATAGTACAGAGTCCTACATCAGATTTCTCAAAACGTCCCAAAGGACAGCAAGCAGGTCATCTACCTTACTGTACAACAGTGGGTTTATATCCTGCACAGAATCAGATGTGTAGTACACACGAACAGCCAGAGTCTCAGCTCTGCTGCTACAAAAGGCTTCAGCAGCAAGGATGCTTTCTTAAATCCAAAACGCACAGGAACCTTACTCAGTATAGCAGGCAGCTTTTCCCGCGTAGTCGGTGTTCTCTATTTTTCTGTAAGGACATTACTTTCCTGATTGGAAAGGAATTATTTGCAGCACATACTAGAAGAAAAAAACCCACCCAAATTCACAACCTAAAGTAAGATCTGCGCCTGGGTCTTTACTCAGACATTTAGATATGAAGACACTTGTTGCCTTTCAAACAGGCAGTTGGAAACACTAATAAGTTCAGACCTTCACGAGGATCCACTCCAATCGCAATGGTGTTCTTCATGGTGACATTGACTGAGACAACGACATCTGCAAAGTAGGGAATATCCAGAGAGACCATTCGGATGTCAGTCCTTCTGGCAAAGATCAGAAAGCTGGTCATTCCTGCAGACAGTTGAAAACGAACAGGTATCAGTGAGAAACAAGTTCAGTCAACTGTAGGCACCATTTATTGAACATTCTGGAGGTGGCATCCAGTGTGGATGTCAGTGGATTTCAGTGGAAAAGGGGAAGAAGCCTCAGGCAGATCTCTGTTTATGGGGAGTCCAGGTACAAAAGATTTACTGAGCGCTACTGAATGCTTCTTTACATCCAAGTTGACCAGGAGTGCACTCATAGAAGAGTTACTTCTGCTAATACGTGTGGGAAATGGGAATTAGGAGTCAGTTTTTTCCTGCTAAGGAGAAAAAGTGGATGTACCATGGCCTGAAGCCAAGTGCCTTCCACAGTCCGCAAAAAGAGGGTCCATGGGAGGAAGTGTATACAGACCTACTAAAGCACCTGGTAGTTAAAAGAATCCACCTCAAGATTAGGGCAAAAGTATGGGGGGGAATGTGACAAGGAATAATTTCAAGGAAAATTTTTTCTGCATGAATCCAGTTACCAGTAAGTTTCTTCATAGTAATTCCCACTCAAATTGGAGGTACAGGCAGTCAATACGTTTTTCAAGAGGTAAAGCAGGTAAGCACATAAAGGGAATTTTGTTCTCTAACAAGGCAGGAGCAAAATGTAGCTGTGACACAAAACTGCAATGAGGATCCTACAGAGAGGGCTCACCAGGGCAGCAGGTCTTGCCATCGGATTGCAGGTTGATCCCAGTAGGGCAGGTACAGCTGTAACCTTTGGGAAGAGGTGCCAAAAGGCACAGGTGACTGCAGCCTCCGTTGCTAACCTCACACGCTGTATGTACTATAGGAAAAAGGATGAGAAATCCGTAAGCCAGTAGCACAGGCACAAAAAAAGGGGTGCAGCAACTACAGAAATGCATCGTAAAATGCCCTTAAATACCAAGCCAAGAGTTATTCTCACGCTCTCGTATTCCACCCAGAGACTTAAGGCATGGAGAGCTGACAGACAGGTCAGCTCCTTGCAGGAGAGCTGTGCCACCTACCAGAGCCTGGGCCAGCTCTCAGCTCAGTGTGGCTTGGGGCGAGCTCTGTACCTGGTGGCCTGTGCCGGTGGAAAACATGAATATCCATAAGATTCTCCAGATTGTCCTGCAGCGTTTCCCGAGCCTGCCCAGTCCTTCTATCTGCGCTCTGGATGCTTTTGGCCTGCCAGTCTGTCCAGTAGATTCTCTCGCCATAAAGAGTAAGTCCAAAGGGGTGAGGCAGATTGCTCCCAATCAGCACCTGGTCAGATTACCCCCAGCCCCCCGAAAAAACATTACTAAGAAGTCACTAAGGGGAAGAAGCTTCCCTTGCCCCCTCTCAACATCATCATGTACAGTCACAGCAAAAGGAATGTGATGGGGCAACATCAGCCTTCAAAAAGGAGGTTCACACACACACAGTTTGCAACTGAAAGGGAGCTCTTCTCTCCCAGTGAAAGCAGCTCAGCATGTCTTGGATTTGGAGATTTCACTTTCAACTGGAAAGAGAGGCAGAGGCCAGCAGCACTCTGGGACTTACATCTCAGGCACCCAGGCTCCCTCCTCTAAGATGGCTTCCTTACCTTCCTGTTGCTTCCATCCAGACCGGCATACTCGATGGTCTTCATGCCTGCGTCTGCCCAGTACAAGCGCTGTGACTCATAGTCAATGGCCAAGCCGTTGGGCCATGTCAGGTTGGAGGAAATGATCACCCAGCGGTTCGAAGCATCCATACCAGCACGCTCAATTTTCGGGCTGGCTCCCCAGTCAGTCCAGTACATGAACCTGAACACAACCCAGACAGAAGTGAATGGCCACACTCCTTCACTGCCACTACAGCCAGGCGGTGCTACAAAGCAGCAAAAGAGCTTGGTGCCTTCAGGCCCTCGCAGGAAGCAGCATGAGGCTAATATTGTACCCATGTCCAGCCTTAGCTTTTTGTAATGTACCTAAAATCATAATCAAATTTATATACCTTCTACCATCCACGGGCTGGCCTAATTACAACATGGCAGAAAACATTCAAGATAATAATTCAAGGTCTAAAAATTAAGCAATTATTTAGCAGGCATCACTTCAACACTTCTAAAGCAGTGGCTGGCAGGCTTTTTCCTACCCACCTTATCCCCAGCTCCACAAGGTCTTATGATTCAGCAACAAAATTCATTATTAGAACCATTTGTTTCTGTTACTCAGGTTTGCTTTCCCTGGCACAGCTGATCCCTCGACACTCTGACACAATGCTTTGAAGCCAAGAGGCCACTAATATTACAGCTTGCTTGAGATCAGCAGTAATTTACCTGAGGAGATCCCTCTGACTGAACTCTGGTTGGTAAGCAGAGAGCTTGAATACAAATCCAAGATGTGAAACAAAGAAATAGAGCAGATCTAGACGGCCTTATTCTTAACATTTTTTTGTACCACATCTTCAGTTATTACGTACCCGGGATAAACATATGAAAACACCAGCCAGCTCCTGCAAGCTCTGCAGCACAACAGGCAATTATCCCTGCTTATCTTGTTCTCCTAGCATCCAAAATCAGGTCCCTCATTTCAGTCTTTGGCAGGATGGAGAACAATGGCACCAGAAAGGCAATTGCACAAAACCAAAGAACCTAAACGCCCTGAGACATGCAAGAGCTGCCATGTCATCACAGAAGAAAGAATCTCTCACCCTCCAACAGGGTCCACCACGATATCTCTAGGTCTGTCTAGGTTCTCCCAGATTAGTACAGTTCTCATGGTCCCATCTGTGTTCGAGACCTCTATTCGATCTGTTCCTACAAAAGTGAAGGGAGAGAATGAGAGAGAGATCGAAGACCTCTGGGATCGCAAGAGCTAAGGCAAAACCCATCCATACAACAATGCATTCCTCCATCCTTCTCTGTTCACAGCTGGAAAATAGGTAAGAAATGTGGCTCAAAGCATCACCTTCCATTAGGTCACACAAGTCACCTCAGCGGCTGTCACTGATGTGGAGCCCTGTACGAATGTAAACCAGCCCTTTCCTAAGCCCCCCAAGGTATCTACATGGGCATGAGAGAACAGCTGGACAAGAACCTTCCTTACATCTCTCTGCGCTACCACTCTCCAGCAGGGAACATCCTCAAAATACTACCTGCTGCACCCCAAGATACACTGTTGGAAGATAGGTAAACACAATCACAAGCGCTGCAAGACAACAGCAGTGCTTGACTTCTACTATAAGCCTTTCTACAGAATTAGTACTGGGGATGCTGCAACGAGAATTAAACTAAGGATTCCACCTCAGCTCCCACTTTGTTAGGAGCACACAAGATGAAACTCCATTTTTTGCTAGACAGAAACAGAGAAATTTGGAATGAGACAGATAGAATTACCCAGCTGTTTTTCAGTTTTCATGACTAATAAGGAAGACAGAAACCTAGGTAAAGCAGAGGATCCCAGTACCTGCATCCGTCCAGTACAGCTTGTTGGTGACCCAGTCAATTGCCAGTCCAGCTGGACTTTCTAAGCTGGTGTCCACCACAACCTACATGAAAACAAAAAGAAAAGAATCCTTGGGTGAGATTAGACCTTAGGGAAAACACACTTGCCCAATGCACTACCCATTGACAAACAACGTCAACTTTCAAAAGGCAAATGCCTAAGCAAAGCAATTCCATATAAGAGAGAACATTAAGGACTTAGAATTAAGTGTCACATTTGGAGAAACATCTACTTTCCATGCTTGTTCAAACCTGAAGCTCCGAACTTTGAGCTCTGTTCCTCTCACTTATGGCAACAAAAAGCATTCCCAAGGAGCGTAAAATGTAGCACTTGAACAGAGGATTTAATCACCTTCCTTTCAGATTTTAGGGCTATAACATGGGAATTGACCACAGCTTTCAAATCAGCATGTTTTGAGCTATACAAGCAGGAAATTGTGTATGAAGTGTTCAGTGGTCTCAGGGCTCTTCTGAGCCAGAACTAGGCAAAATAATGAACAAATCCAGCATGAACTGTAGTTCCTCAGAAGGCCAGTGTATCCCAGTGTCTGATATCCCAGATAAATCTGATGCTCAAGGAGTCTCCTGGCTAGATGACCTCCACACATCACTAACACCGTACCTCCTGGCTTGATCCATCCCACTTTGCTCGGCTGATTGAGTCGGTGCTAACATCTGTCCAGTAGACATAGTCATCCTTTGAGTCCCAGTCTAGAGCCACAGCACTGCGAACATCAGCAAGGGGGATGACATCATCTGACAGGTCATCTGTGTCAAAGCTGATCCGACGGATGTCCATCCTTCGGGCAAAAAGCAGGAACTTGTCAAGACCTGATCAAAGGTCGAAAGGTCTCCTTTTAATTTCTCTAAGTTCAACAACACAGTGATAGACACAGACAATTCCCTGCTATATCCAACCTTAACCACTTAGATAATCTCTCACTGGCAGGTCGCAGCCCAGGATTTTACTGGTAGCAAAATATCACTGGGGAGGATGGGTGGGCAAGGGGGGGTGGAATAGTAGGGAGCGGTCTCCTGGGGGTAACCTAAGCTGAGGGAACAAAGTCAACCACAGCACAGACCTCCCTCCAAATCAAATAGCTATTTGAGAATACCTCTTGAGAATCTAGGAGGCAGTAAGCCTAATTCTTCAGTAGGGTTGCAAACCAAGTGAAACTGTGGCTATCAAGAGAACTGAATATTTTGTTCATCACTGACACAGCTCCTATGGGAGTTTTAGGGAAACAAATTGGCTGTGACAGGTAGCGTGGCACTAACACCAGCCCTCAAATAAGGGTCCATGGATGGAGCTTCTCTGTATCCCCACCCATCAAACCTAGTGAGGGCAATGGGAATGCAGAACAGGGGAACGCACCAAAAAGGTGAAGCATCCTCTGGTGGGGCCCTTAATACCACTAACTCCCGTCTGTCCAGCTGCATCTCCTTGGAAGCAACTGCTGCTGCTTACAACCCTCTGCCACCCACCGAAGGTCTGAGCATGCAGGCTGTGGTCCCACCTCACTTACTCTGGGCACAGGCATGGCTGCTGGTCTTGCGGAAGCCGGTGGGGCAGGCGCAGGTGTAATCCTTGCTGCTCGGCAGGCAGAGGTGAGTACAGCCCCCGTTGTTGGCCCCACATCGGTTTCTCCCTGCTCAAGTAGCCAAAGACAAAAAGCAACGACGCATAAAGCAAAGAGTAAAGAAAAGAGGAAAAACACCAGTCGAGGTGTCAAGACCCACATGGATTAAGATAACTTGTCTGCCCAGAAGTTAATTTAGAATAAGGAAACGGATAAACTAGAGCACTTACTCCGTTTGTTTGGCTCAATTTTAAAATCTAACGTTTAATTCAATACTTCTAGAGCAGATTATGGCAATTGAAGAGGAGCAAGGGAGGTGTCAACCATTACTAGTGCCCACTTAGGATTTTTGGGTTTTTTTCCCCTCCCACGACAGCTCTTGCACAAACAAGCCCCGCGTGTTTCCCCCTGACAAGCCCCGCTCCCGGTGTCAGCAGGGGGAGCTGCGGTAACACCTTACACCCGGTTACCGGGGCTGAGCGACCTCCGGTCAACGGCCAGAGGAGCACAAGCCGGAGGCAGCTCTAGAGGGAGGCGGTGGATGTGTCAGTATGCAGTGTTCAGCCTGGCCCCCTCCCTGCTCTACAGGGTGGTGGGTGGCAGCAGGTCCAGTGGCTCCAGTGGGTCTCTACCCCCTCTGCAGTTACCTGCTGGCTGGCGCTGAGGATGCAGCGTGTGGATGTCCATAGGGAAGTGGAGTTTGTTGCGGATGATCTCCTGGTTCTTGCCTGTGAATTTGTTGGCACTGTTGATGCTCTTTGTGTGCCAGTCTGTCCAGTACAAACTGTCTTCAAACACAGTGATAGCAAATGGGTGCGGGAGGCCTGTAATAGACATCCAATACAGGGATATCATCAGGTCCAACAGGACTCAGGCTAGCAGGGAGACAAGGGAAAGCTCTTTCTACTGCCCCTTGGGCCTTGCCACCATGAACCTGCTGAAACCCACCTTACGTTAATACAACAGACAATTCCTTTCTCCTGTCCACCAAGGACTGGGTAGCAAACCCCAACCCTCAGTGGCAGCAGAATTCATCCCACAGTGGAAGAACAGGAGACAAGCACAAAAGCAGGAGCCAGTGGCTCTGAAGCTCAGAGTAGCACTGTACTGCTCCGTCTCCTTCACTGCAGAGAGCACTCCCCGTACGCAGCCCTGTTACTTACCTTGGCTAATAACAGCCTTCCTATTCCGCCCATCGAGGTCAGCCCTCTCAATGACATGATGTTTGGCATCCACCCAGTACATTCGATGTCCTGCATAGTCAATGGTCAGTCCATTGGGCCAAAAGAGGTGTGTATCCGCGATGATGCGCCGATTAGAGCCATCCATGTTGGAATACTCAATGCGGGGAGTGTTGCCCCAGTCAGTCCAGTAGATAGTGCTGGAGGAGGCAGGGAATGACAGGCTAAAAAACTTATGTTCCACATACTGCACCCAGTATCACTCTCTATCAGGGCAAAACAGCATCAGTCCTGTGACCTCAAGTATGAGACTGGGTCACAGCCATGGGACAAGTGACAGCCAACAAGGCAACACCCAGCAGTTGCAGGCTGGTGAAACCTGAATGGCCCAGAAGGCCCCTAGCATTGCCGGGTTTTCCAGACTGCCAGTACCAAATGAAGGCCTGAGCCCAGAGACAGCTTTTGTGACCAGGGATGAGCTTTTCCATGTTCACCTGGAAGCACCTGCACAGAGAGCTCAGTGAGGTCCTATGTTTTCACTCACCCCTCCATAGGATGTAGGGCAATTGCTCGGGGCTTCTCCAGGTTCTGCCACAAAAGCACTTTCCTGTGAGTGCCATCCAAGTTTGCTACTTCAATTCTAGATGTCCCAGAGTCTGTCCAGTATAATTTGTCATGGATCCAGTCAATGGCAAGTCCACCTATCTCCAGGGGAGAATTAAGCACAGAATGAAATGAAGAGCCAGGTCTGCTCAGAAAGAGCAGTTCCCTTTCCCACTCAGCCTCAGAAGAGGCCCAGTTCAGTCCTCCCGTCTCTTCCCCTATCAGGCAAGATTAACCTCAGCGGGACACCGATCTCACACCCACCATCCCCTCGCTCAGGGAGACGCACACTATTTTGAACGCTGCGTACCCACTTTTCTTCACTCACCCACCCCTGTTCTCAAACCACAGCCAGTACCCAGGCTTTTGGCTTTTTTGTGGTGACGCACCTGGGCTCTCCAGCCCCGTGGAAACCACCTCTTCCACGTTGCTACCATTCAGATTAGCCCTCATGATGCGATCAAGAGTGACATCAGACCAAAACACCAGCTCCTTGCTGTGGTGGAAGTCAAGGGCAATGGCATTTTCCAGGTTGTTCAGGAGCAGCGTGTACTCCGAGCGATGAGGCAATACTTGTCGGATATCAATTCGATTCGCAAAGAGGAGCACTGGCTCTGGCCCTGAGAATACACGGGAAGACAGCATTAGAGTACTTTCACAGTCCTGCCTACCATTCCCTCTGCACAAGTCCCTGAACATAGTTTTGCAGAAATCAACTCCCAAGCGCAAAACACTTCCGAGAGCTGTTTTCACAACCTCAACATGCAGTCCTAACTCATGGATGAGCAGTTTTAAACCTTTCGGCAAACATTCGCTCAGCAAGAAGTGATCATTCCAGGTCCCACCTAAGGCCACCTCTCCTCACCCTCCGAAACCACACCACGAGGCAGCCGCTTGGCAGCTGGACTGCAGTTTCCTTTTCCTATACCCACCTCCCAGCCATACAAACACACATGCTGTACCACATCTTCTACCACAGACCAGACACAGTTACAACATGCCTCAGCCAGCTATAAACTCAACAAGTATTTCCACTGCAAAGAAAAAACCAAACCCCAAACAAACAAACAACCCCACCAAAAACACCAATATCAACATCCTTCATGTATTTCATTAGGGGAATTCCTAATGAAGTCTTTAATTCTTTAAATGGCATTTCTAATTCCTCAGCTCCTACATTAGAGTAACTGAGGAATAAACTTAAACAAGTGCACAGATGCCGTTAAAAACCAGCAGATGCCCACACAGCAGCCACTCAGCATTCAGGACTGGTGACCAGCATCAAGGGTCAAAACACAAACAGGCATGATAGAGCCTCACTGACTGGAAAGGTTAAGAGGCTTCCTGAACAGAGGCAGGAGGCCATTCTTGTCCCAGGGTCTGGGTCACCAGGAAGGGACTAGGAAAAGAAGGCAAAGGCTGTTCTGCTGGCAGGCAAAGGAAACAGTGAATTCTCTCTCTCTTGTCAAAACCACGCCAAATTTTCACAGGCATTCACCAACAACCTGGGCATGTCCAGTACAAATCCAGGTACTTCCTTTTCCTCACCTGCCAGCTTGGTGAACAGCGTAATGCTGTCAATGAAGCATTAGAGACAAAATTAGGAGAACTGGACCAACACACACGCACCAGAATAAGGCTGAACTCCTCTTTACCTAGAGCCTTGCAGCTACGCTTGTCAGGGCGCAGCTCGTAGCCTTGCTCACACCAGCACTGGAAGCCTCCTTCACTGTTGGTACAGCCTTGGCTGCAGTAACCTTCCTCAGCACATTCATTCACATCTGTGTGTTACGAAAGGAGAAGGGTACCATGAGATCATCAACAAGCCAAGCAACCTCACCGATGGCTTGCTTCTGCTTTCATGCTCTGATTTGCACCCTTATCAGAGCCATTAACTTCAAGCATGTCAAAGCAGCAGGGAGGAGGCTACTGCTCCAGAAACCCACCTTGGCATGATCGGCCGTCTTCCAGGAGCCTGTAACCTGTGTGGCAGGTGCACTGCACCATCCCTCGCACCATCTGGCACTTCTGAGCGCAGCCACCGTTGTTGACGTTGCAGTTCTCCTCCCCCGTTCGTGGACCTGCAAGAGGAACACGTGAAGAAAACTGAGCTGAAACCACGAGGCAGCTGCTTGTGCCCTCAGCTGTTAGGCAGCAGTGGCCCTTCAGAACAGGCTGAGCAAGAGCGGGAGGACACAGGCTGCGCTGGGAACCGCCTCTTCACAGTCAGAACTCTGCCCTGCAGGCCACAACTAAAGGGGACAACGAAGCTGAGAATAATGCGCTTTTAGGATTCACGGTCTCTGCAGATGAACTTTGATACCCGAGATCATCGTCATCATCATCTTGCTCTTCCTTGTCTGCAGTATGTAATTGGCAAAAGGCCTTTTTCCTCAGTCTTCAACTCTCTCCCATTATCACAACCCAGGCTTGCTTCCTCCAGCAACACCAGATGGACCCCCACGCATCACAGCACCTCCATTCATGTTTAAGACTGAACTCGGAGGACTTACGGCAGTTTTGATGTGGGCTCTCATCGCTGCCATCTCCACAGTCGTTTGCTCCATTGCACAGCTTCCTCTGGCCAATACAACGCCCGTTCCCACACAGGAACTGGTCTGGGGCACACTGAGGGGTACCTGCAACAGACGAAGGGGAGAGTAAGCACACCAGAGCTTACTGATGAAACAACAGTCACGGCGAAGAAAAGGATGCAGAACATTTTCTAAGGCTTCTTACAAACTTTATATAGGAGCACAAATCCGTTACTTCCTCTTTCCCTGAATTCAGCTCATCTTGCACTCCTTACTGCTCCACATATCTTTAAGCTGATTTGGAGGCCTGTGAACTCTCCTCCAGACCGAGTCCAATGTTGCTTTACTGGGAAGTTCAGCTATTTAGTTTCACTCAGAATGACTGGAAGGTCCTGGCTTAGTTCCCTTTGGTTCCAGATTCCAAAACCCTACTCAGCAAGTGCAAGAGAGGAGTCAGTTCCTCACTTTAATCATCTGATGTCACCCCAGCATGGCTGTGGATCCTAAACCTGCCTAGGAATGAGCATCTTGTCCAGCCCTGACCGCAGTGTGATGGACTTGGAACAAGATTTACATGCACCCTTGAAACCTGAGCCCAGGCAACAGGATTTCACACATGAGCTACACACTTCAACTTCTGCTGTTGGCAGGGAGACTCTACAGAAATCTTGTAAGTAAGGTAATACTGTTTGTAGGGATTTTGCCAATCTGATTGTTTCTTTAGCAATAACTGCGCTGTCCTCTTGCCTCTTATTTTTTGTACCTCTTAAGCTGACTTGGTTAGTGGTTTTCAAATCATCACCCTCTGATAATTCTAAGACGACAACAGGATAACACAGTTATCAGCAAAGAAACCATTAGACTGACAGACTGCCTGTAAGCAGCATGGAAAAGGGTAGTTGTGAGATTAACAAGTACAAATAAAAACTAACAGATGCACAAACTGGGAACAAAAAAACAGTCCACATGCAGATTCACTTTTCAGAGCACAGGAATGCTTTATATGAAGGATATTGAAACTTGGACTGCATTCGTCATACTGAACATAAAGATCTTTGCATCAGCTGATCTCCTAGTATTCTAGGAATCTTCTCTCTATGGCCAATAAAAATATAATTCTGCTCTAAATCCAAGAGGTGACACAGGATTTTAACTCTTGCTACAGACACTGAGATAGCACACTATTTTGCTTAGATGAGCCAGCACATGTTCTGCTTAGAAAGCCCAAGTTTACGTGCTATCACCACAGACCTAATGCAAAACTGTGCAACTAACCTTACGGTAACAACAGCTGTACTCGACCACTTTGGCGATTGGTTTCAGGTGGAGAGTTTGAATTTCAGTGGCTCTGGAAAACTGGCTTGGCTTCTGGGTGGCAACTGTTCTTTCAATACTTCTAAATACCTTAGTCATCAGGCTGAGGGAACAGGGTTACCAGCTTGTTTAAGTAACAATTGCTTTTTCCAGAATGGCCACCATCTCCTGCACGCTGGTACTCATGACAGCTGACCAATCTAGAGCAGCGGCTCTCAGATAGCTACAGAGTGTGCCTCCCCAGGTCCTCTGAGCTCAGCTGTCCTTGTAGAACACCCACTCTCCCCTCCTCAACAGGCTCAAACAAGTTTCACAAACCCCTTTTTCACCCCTAAACCCACTGTTTAAAACACACTGATCCAAAAGGGTCAGTACACACAGCTGGGCTCCACTCACTGGGATGAATTCACGGACCAGTACAGACCATCCCTCAACAAGGTCTACAGACACCCTGAAGGATTTAAGGAAAACAGAAGATTCTAGACATTCCCTGAATCCCATCATAACACTGGGGTCGTCTGTTGAAACCTTCCCCTTCTCCATAACCATAACCACCATTACACAAAGGAATGGCGATATGTAAAATGATTACTACAAAGAGAGACTCCTGAGCAAGCATTTAAGAGGAAAGCTCAACCTCTAAAACAGGCTTTATCCTTCACTTCCACAAAATTTTCTTTTTGATTAGCACTGCCTGCTAGAATCGCTTGGCAATTTCACAAGGCAACATGAAAGCTATCCAGAACTATCTAGAAGGCATGAGTTAGACACAGCCCATTGGTGGTAGCAACTTTGCACACACTTCATGTTTCCAAGTCCGAATGGAATCAGCTCAGAGGTCTGTGGTAATTCATAGCGTAGGGACAGGACAGGAAGACACAGGGATCTGATATTTGACCAGAAAACCCAGTCACTGCAGTTAAACACATAGGCCTGCACCTGTTTACAAGCATATAAGATAGTCTATAGATCCCATTCTTTAGGAAGGACAGAAGCTCTAGGCTGACTCTAGGATGAACTCACGAGAGGCAATCCAAAAGAGACTCCACCACCTATTACCTCCAGGATGGAAACATTAGCTCTAAGCAGCAAGGCAGTTGGCCAAACCTGTGTTCTCACAGTTCTCCTCGTCGCTGTTGTCAGAGCAGTCATCTTCCCCATCACAACGCCAGGACAGACGGACACAGCGCCCTGATTTACAGCGGAACTGGTCAGCTGTGCACATAGATGTAGCTGAGGGACCAAAAGAAGAACATTAGATGAGCAAGAAGGATCAGAAGAGACCCAATTCCAAAGCCAACATCCCCAAACACTCATCTGCATCTGCAGAAATGGAATGCTTCCCACCAGTTCCCAGCACTCACTGCAGTTCCTCTCATCTGACTGGTCGTCACAGTCAAAGTCTCCATCACACCTCCAGCCAGCGTTAATGCACAAGCCACTGTTGCACATGAACTCTCCAGAACGACAAGGCTGGTGAGACGCTGCAGAGGTGGTAAAGAATATACAGAGCAAACTCAGACCAATGTTAACATCCCCAAAGGCCCTCAGCACCACCCTTACACTCCACTGTTATGGAACTTGGTCCTGAATAGATTCCTCCTGGAAACTGCTGTAATTTCTGTACACAGAAGTGTGCTGACTACACAATTCCCATCACTACTCTCACTTCCCAGAGTTAAACAAAACAACAACAAAAAAAAACCACAAAAAAAGAGCCAGCTTATGTGTGAACAATTAGATTGCTGTCTACACTGCAACCCTTCTCCAGCCAATGCAAAGTCCATTTAGGTTTGCAACTCAGATGCCTGAACCAGCATATCACCCTGTACTAACTTACAGCAGTCAGATTCATCGGACCAGTCCCCACAGTCATCGTCACCATCGCAGTGGTAGATGTCCAAGATGCAGCGTCCATATGCACACTGGAACTCCTCCAAGCTGCAGGTGGCAGCTGGAACATCTGATGCTAACAAGGGAATCAAAGAAATTAAAAAAAAAAGCCTGAGGTGATGGAGCACAATCCAGTTTAGATGCAGTCTTCTCAGTTTAGTGACAGACTAGCAAGTGTCCAAGTATTTAATGGAAAGGAATTAGCCATTGCTGTGTATCTTCGCAGGACTTGTGTTACTGAGAGGAACCTGAACGCTGTTTGTGCTTCACCGAGGGGCAGGTTAAACCCATATATAAAGACAGTCAGGCAGACAATCCACTAAAAGTAATCTAAAAAAAAAATATTTGCATAGGATGTTAGTCTATAAACACTAACTTTTCAAGAGACATTAAGTTCTAGAGAAGGAAACAGCTAGGAATAAGAAAGGGTTGATGAGAAAGCAACAAAAAAATCCAAGAGTGTCATCTTTCATCTTATACTTGAGACACTACGTCTTAGTGCCCTCCAGAAAGTGTATAAATTGTTTATTAAACCTGGCAAATGTAGATATAAAAACAGGTGGAAAAAATAAAGATACCCTTTGGGGTAGCTCTATGTTAAGGAGTGAGGCATGTCAGAATGCAAGATTAAAGTGTAAAATGATTCCTTTAACATTTTAACATAAATAAGCACCTGAAGACCAAAAGAAGCAAGCAAGCAGCAAGGTGTCCAGGTCTACACTTGAACCTTGAGGATTTTCCCCTCCCTTTCCTCTTAAGCTGCCGCCAAAACAAATTGTGCCTTATCAGTAAGGAGCACTGTCAGGCAAGATGACCCTGGGCAAAGCCCATAAAACTTGTACAGTCAAGGATTTACCCACTGTTCTCTGTTCAACAGTACATTATGTGGGAAGGGATAAAAAAAATTTTTTGAGTCCCACACAGCAAAATCTGATGCCTCTTCTCATACTCCAGAGAATGAACTACATGTTTCAGGCATATGAGTCTTACAACTGAGAAGCTCTGGAAATAAAATTCATGAAACAAAAGGGAAAAGAAAGACTGACAGTCTGGGAAGCAAACTACACCTGCCTCTCCAACCTGAAGTAGCGGGCACAGCCCGCAGGTGTGCAGTACGAGCTTTAGTTCAGTGGGTATCTAGTGGCTGGATACTGAAATGTGTGTTACCATGTGTCTCAAAGGAGCCTGACAGGAGTGCTTGGGTCTCCTTGAGGAGAAAACAAAGTCAGTGACTTAAATTCTCACGTAGTGTGGTTCAATCGTAACACACGTATGGCCAAAAGAAACACGCACAAGAAAAAAAAACCCACATAAAAAAGAACAATGTAGTCCCACCCTGTCCTAGGTGAATGACAAGGAGGATTAGAGATAAGGAGAAGATGACAACCACATGGAGGAAGATATGAGAAAGGGAGGTAGCAAAACTGAGCTGCTTTGTGAGTTACTCAAAACACCCTACAGAGACCAGTGTGGGTCAGGACTGGAGCGGCACTCCAGCTCAGAGAAGCAGGGGCACCAGTTCTGGGTGCCCCCCTGCTCCCGTAAGAGGCAAAGTCGAAACACCTCCCCTCCCCCTTGCCGAGGGCCTGTTCACGGCCTGCGGGGAAGTGACAGGCAAGGAAGGGAGAAAGGGAGAGAGGGAAAAGGAGAGGGAGAGAGGCTGGCTTCCTCTTAGAGCCCTTTCCTGGCTTAGAAATGTTTGCAGCCCCTGGCTCCCTGCCAACTCTCATTATCTGGAGAGATAAAAGACAACTCCCCCATGCATCCAGTGCCCCTGCCCTTCAGGAGCTAGCGGCCCTGATCCCCCTCCCAGAGCCTTTTGAAGTTTCCTGCTATCTAGAACAAATTCTGCAAAATGCCTTTGAAAGCAGGGTGGGGGAAGGGACCACTGCAACTTCCACAGACAGGGACAGCACTCACAGACACAGCGGAGAGGCCGTGGGGGTTAGGAAGGGACAAAACAGATGCCTGTCCTACTTGCTACAAAGCCTGTGAAGGTAGAGGAGAAAGCAACTGTTGTGGGCTCTCATGGCCCCCCCTTCCCTGTCGGTCACTTTTTGGACAACACCCTGCACAAAGCATCCCAGTGAAGAGAGGCTGGGCAGCCAGGCAGCCCTGCAGCGTGCCAGCTGGGAACGTGCGGTCCCCGAGGATGCTGTCAGTGGGCAGAACCACCACCACCCCTCCAAAATTTCAGGAAGGAACCAGACAAGACGAAACAGAAGGGAACGGTTTTCTCCCCTTCCACCCTGCCCTCCAACTCCTAGTTTGGTATACAGCTGTATTCGGTAAAGCACAAGCCTCCTGCTCTGACTCAAGGTCACGCAGCCACAGGAAGGAATCGAGAAACAGCCAGGCACAGACAAAGTATGCCTGTGAGGTAATGCAAGAGATAGACCGTTCTCTTGTGCCCTCTGGGGTAGGCAACAGAAGGCAGCATAGCTGCCAGTACAGTCAGGACTAACTCGTTTTTGATCTCTGCTGCAGAAAACATGCCAAACCCTAAGACAGGAGCAGGTCCAAAAGGCTATTTCCTGTGGTTACAAAGCAAGGAGAGCACTTACGGCAATTCTCTTCATCTGAGCCATCCTTGCAGTCTGTGTCACCATCACAGAACCAGTGCTCAGCTATGCAGCTACCATCGCTGCAACGGAACTCCTTCTCCGAGCACTTTCTCATATCTGCAAAGACAGCAACGCAAACAAAGCCTTGGCTTTTCTCAGAGTACCCAGGAAACCACCACACCACGCTCCCGAAGCTCCTAGGGCACCCACAACCAAGGCTGCTCATTAAACTGTACATTCCCATGTCATGCAATGCCTGAGCAAAACCATCGTCGTTCATTTAACTGACAGAGTGCTGGATTCAATACGAATCCGCAGGACTTCACGATGGCATGCCAAGGAACAACACGCCTCAAGTGGTTTTTGCCTGGCAGGTAAGCCACACAGCCTGAGATCCCAAGCAGCCTGCCCTGGGAATGGAATATCCCGCAAGCCCAGCCCAGACTAGCCAGCTGTGAGCCCTCACCATGCTCAGAGGATCCTAGAACTGCACAGGCTGGAGTCTGCACAACCCCTTTTAAAGCACTGGCAGGGCAGTATTTGTAGGGCCACGCTACTCACCGCACTGCTCATCACTGTTGTCGCCACAGTCGTTGTCACCATCGCAGTGCCACAGGCTGCGGATGCAGTATCCGTTCTGACACGAGAACTCATCTTCCTCGCATTCCCGTGGAGCTGTAGGGACACAGTGGAGATTAAAGTGAAGGCAAGGCAAGAAGATTCACCTTGCAGAACACCAAATCTGTGACATGTTACAAATTGAGCAACATCTTCCAAGGACACCAGGGTGTTGGAGAGCTGATTTCCCTTCCCTTAACAATGTGATACTGGAGGGGGGGGCACAGAATATCATATTGTGTGCAGGGCCACTGTGAGATTTCTTGAGTTCTTGATCTATTCCAGTCCACCCACAAGTCAACTGTACAGAAGGCTCCAAAATTTGAGAACACAGGTTGGAAGTACCTGGAACAGAGAGACAGAGCCACCCACCATATGCTGGTATTCTAGCACAGCCCCAAGCCACACTAAAGAGATCCCTGCATACAAAAAAGGCATCCAGGCCTTTTTTAAAAGGAATTAATAGGCCCTATCATTATCTAACAAATAATTCCTGGTAGAATTATACCTCCACCTTCTTTTCACAATACCAAAGCTATCTTCAAAGGAAAGGAAATTGTTCACTGAAAAGGGAGAGAGAAAATGTAAATTTCCTCTTCTGGACACCTCAATATTTGCAGCCTCATTCCACCCTCTTTGTCAGTCTTCTACGGAAGCTTGTCTGCAGAGCAGTCAGGAAAGGAAAGGGATTGCAGAATTAGCACCTGAGGACCTCAATCCAACAGAAACCTCCTCTGGTTATGTGCTAGTCTGAACAACCCCCTAGGAGTCTCTTCCTCACAGAATCTTGCCTTCCTCCTTTCATTAGTCTCCAAACCTTTTGATCACACCCTTCTTCACTGTTGTCTTAGATACAAGGGCATTCCAACTTCTGAAAAACAGAAGACCCAGACCTAGATACCTTTTCTTTTATGAAAATATTTGAATAGACTATAAAACTGAGCTTAGTCCTGTGATCCAGAGCATCACATAGGATGTCAAACCCCTGAACCTGGCTTCCCAGCCCTCTGCCCAAAAGGGCAGGCAAAAACCAGGGGCATACTGATCAAAAAGTGAATTCATTTCCATGCAGATACTGGGCACTGAATACTTCACAGCCAAGAGCTTTATTTTTGCATTTCTTGAGATGTGGTTCCTCCACCAAAGCCACTCTGGAGCACCATGCACACAACTTCGGTAGAATTCAAGGGCCATAGGGTGATGCTTATGAAGCAGCTGCAACCATCTCAACCAGGCAGTGGAACCGCTCTGCTCCTAAGTGCAGCCTGATGCCAGCCCTAGTGAGCAGGGCAGTTTCAGAGAAGCTGAAGCTCCAGTGCTACATAACACACCGGTGGGTTCTCTGGCACGTGCTGCCAAGTACCGACCTGACAACTGGCTGTGGAGGAGAGGTGGATCCCTGAAAACCTTTTGCTAACCAAAGCCAACCACAAGCAACGTTTGTCCTCAACGAAGGGGAAAGCAGAGGGCCGAACTCCAGTGTCTCAGGCAAAATTCCCCTCCATTTTAATAATCTGTAGAAGCACAAGGCATTGCTCACAGCTAGCAGCCTGCCGTGGCAGCTCTTTTGAAGATGACACCTCACACGGCAGCCAGTCAAGTCAGCTTTCAGGGTAACCGGTGTCCGTGTGGGCTGCATCTCTACAGCACGTCCCTCTCCTCAGGGAGCTCTGTTTGAAGGGAGAGGATGCTGAGGACAGCCCGGCACAGCAGAAAAATCAGACAGTGGAACCTGAGGCCACAGGAAGCCAGCCAGACAGGCAGGGCAGGAGGATTTGGCAGGGGTTAGGTGTTTCCATGAACAGGGGACACACGAAGCGCTCAGCTCAGGGAAGTGCTTCATGGGACATTAACTAGCAAGGCTGCAGGGCATAAACGGTTCTCCAGCTGGATGGAGAAGCACCCCCTCCCCCAGTACCCGCAGCTGAACAGCAAGCCAGGTGCCAAGGTGGCAGGGCTTACAGACATCAGGTAAACGTCTCTATCAGAGGCAGGATATAGCTTAGTACAAGCCAAAGGTCTGATTCAGTGGATAAACTCTTACATTTCTGTAACAAAAAGAATCAACTTTCCCCAGCCGTGGCAGGCAGGCACTGCACCCACCCTCTCCCCCCAGAGCGGTGACTTACGGCAGTCCTGTTCATCAGAATCATCCTCACAGTCGTTGTCTCCATCGCAGACCCACGACCGGCGGATACACTTCCCGTTGTCACAGTGGAAGTCCAAGGGGGAGCAAGTGGGCAGCACTGCAACAGCAAAGAAACACCTCGTGGAGCTGCAGCCAGCTTCCTTCCTGAAAGCAAAGCTCCTTCCCTCCCGAGGGAGGAGAGCTACACCTCTTCGGAACAAAAGACATAAAATTTCAATTGATGAGGAAGAGCTGTTCCTCAGATGGGGGGCCAGGGTAGGTCTGTAGCTTGGCAGCCTCTCCTCTCCCCAGAGAAGCACTGACCTTTCCACAATAAAGTAGCCACCACAATTCCCCCACTGGGTTCCTTTTTTCTCTTTCATCCCTAAGCCTGCTGTCCTCCCATAACGGCACTTGTTTTGTAACAAGCAAAATTACGTTATCAACATCTTTCCTGCATGCTTCCCAGTGCAGTCCATCCTGTTTCTATCACACAGCAAGTTCTTCAGAGTGAAAACCATCAGAAGCAATGCTTTTGGGAACAGGATTTTGTAAGGCACATGCTACAGTGTGCGCTCCAGCATGGGGACCCTGCTAGCATTTTTGCTAATAAACCTGCAAGGAGCAGCTTAGCAGCAGGACTCCACTGCTGGGGATAATTTGCTGTGCCTCAGGTGTGGGCAACAAAGTGCAAACCCTGCTAGAGGTCTCCAGAAGGGACAGAGGAAGGGGGCAGACATGGGATGATGCTTGCATACACAGGAGTCTGCTGGCAATGGAGTGGAACCACAAACCCACAGAGTTTGAAGAGGCCTGGAGCGACAAAGCTGGAATTCAAGGGGGAGCACCAGCCCCGTCCTTCCCCCCACAGATGAGAGGAACACTCAATCCTGGGAGGTTCATGCTTTTAAGTGCTGCCAGCTGTGGTAGGGAAGGGGCTGCACAAGACTGTTCCTGACAGGTGTGTTCTCCAAAGAACAACGTTCCCTCAGCGATGCGAAGGGGCGAGGGCTGGAGAGGCTAGTGCCTGAAACCCTTTCATCCCAGCCCAGCTTGCTGACAGCATCTCCCATCTGTCACCAGGCGGGCCAGCCCTCCTCTGCTATGCTGCTACTTCTTCCCCTGCCAACATGATCCTGGAGGTGGGAGCGCGAGGGGAGGGAGGCGGGTAAAAGAAGAAGGTGAAGACAGCAGCCACACACACAAGGAGGATTTAATAAAGAGAACAAATAGTCACATTTTCAGCTTTTCCACCTTCCTCAACCCTCCGTTTCCCCCCCGCCCAGGACCGCTGCCAACATCCTG
>JAVJGJ010000060.1:70555032-70579470 GCA_035590215.1 Microhierax caerulescens | reverse complement strand
GGACCGCTGCCAACATCCTGTGGAGGCAGTATGGATGATACCATACAGAATCATTCACTGCTCTCCACAGCAAGTCCTCCAACATTTCTCACCCAGGGCCCGTCCTAAACGCCTCCCACCCTAAGAATAACTAGGGCAGTTAAATTCAGGCTTGCTCTAACCTATCTTTATCTAACCACAAATTTGGATCACCCTCTCAGCTGTTCCTGCAGTATGGCAGGTGTAGGCATCTGTGTATCTGAGAGGGCATCACTGCTCTCAGCACTGAACCCCGCACTATGTCACAAAACACACAATCTGGCACTGCTCTTGGGAAAAGGTTCTTCCCGTCGTGTCCAGGATGCCCCGTGCAGGCGTCTCCAGGTCAGATCCAGCTGCTTCGAGGCCCCAGAGAGGTACAACGGTGGGAGGAAGCACACACATCTGCATTTTTACCCCACAGGTTTGAGAGCACCCTGGTCTTCCAATGGCTGACCTGTTTCTGGAGAACATGCTTTCCCTGAGCACCCTTGTCCTGCCGCATCAAAATGGACAGGGAGCTTCCCCTTCTTCCCCAGGTCAGGCAGAAGGAGAAAACACTCCAAACTTTGCTTCCAAACAAAACCAAGATGGATTTTTGGATTCAGAAGGGTCAGTCCCACAGATCGGCCCTCTCACCCCCAAGCACAACCTCCATATGTCGCATGCTGAGCAAACCTTCCCTGGCCTCAGCTGCAGTTTCAGGACTAAGACCATCCCCCCAGCATATGCTTTTCTCTCTGCTCTCCCGGGTCCCAGCGTGACTAATCACCAAAGGACTGCACAGGAGCCACCTGGAAGGGAATTTGCATGCTGACTCTCCAGGGGAGAATTCTTCAGGCTCCCAGAGGGTTAGGCCATTAGCGTTGGTTCATGGCCGAAACCATTATCCCACTGAACTGCTGCATCCCTTCACGAGGCAGCGACACAACATGAAATTCCACCCCTACAGGGAGCAGTTCAGCCAATTTCATACCCCTTACTAAATATAAAAATTGAGCTCTGAGCACAGGAGAGCAGGGGGAAGAGGGTGAAACACAAACTGCCACATACAAAGGAGAACCTAATTCCCGCCCCAGCGGACGGCAAGTGTGTGCCAGCTCAGACAACACCAGGGGGGAAATAAATCCCCTTCTACGGGAGCTCTCCTTTAAAGTACAAAGAAAAAACACAAACCCACTTAAGACCAAAAAAACCTAATGAATGAAGGTTGATGTCTCACAGAGCAGAGGAACTGCCAATGGGATCAGGGCCGGGATCCACGTAAGCTTGTAACCTGAATCTAATAATGGTCAGAAACAGATGCTTCAAAGGAAAATGCAAGAGATTCTGGGAGCAGCTCTCACACCGGGGCATGTCTCTTCCAAGGCCCCCCCCCTCCCCTGCTCTGCCTTCCCAATCCACAAGCTCTCCTCCCCATTAAAAAGCAAACTGCCTACGCAGAAGCATTCCTGTGTTTCCTTCTATTCATTCTAAACACATCGGGCTCCAGTTCCACCGCACAGCCCTTTGCTCTAGGGGTGTTATTATTCAGCCTTTCTGTTGGTCATTTATTACTTCGTATTTTGATGAGGTTTATTTCTATGGAGTTAAAGCTGAGGGCATACCACTAGCCCAGAGTTAACGTTTAGTACCGTTGTAAATATATCCAAAGTGTTTAGAAATTTGAAGTTAAGAGGAAATTCAAAAGTTAAGAGGTCACCCTTAGGACATTCAAACAGCCTCCGCTATATTTTGTCCTGACGACACGGAGCAGCTATACAATTTGGTAAGTGTATTGCTTTAAGTCACGTGACTCATTTTAAAAGCCATACTTCCATGGTCACAAGAGGAGTACATGGCAACACAAATGAAGCAGTAGGAACTCTCAACTGCCAGAGCTGGAGCAAGACCTCTCCTGACAAGCCAGATTAGCATCTAGAAGACTGGAAACGGAACCCCTCCTCCCAGCTTGATACTGATGCTTGCGTGACCATGGGACAATTCTGTCTCTTGAGCTGCGCTTCCCCCACCTGTAAAATGAAGGATATTGATTACCTCCCAAGAAAGCTGCAAGTCCTCCGCAGGCACCGATTCCACTGATGAGAAAGTCATCACAGATCGCACCAACATGCTTTCCCCACTACTCATAGCAGGACTGCGTAATGCAACAGTAAACAGTTAAGCCTCATCCCCTCTTCCCTGCTCAATTCCAGCTTGAGCGCTCCACAGCCATGCAAAGAAACAGTATTTTCCTAAAAGAGATGAGCCAAGGTAAGCCCCAGGATGAAGACAGACAAACGCCCAGGCAGAGACCGACGTGCCTTGCCAGAGTAGGCTCAAGGAAGGGGAGCGGTGGGAAGAGCAAGGCTGGGCAGCGACAGCCCAAGAGAGCACATCTGTCTACTGACAGCGAGCAACACAAAAAGGCCTTTGAACTTCCAACCATTTCCCTGAGCTCATCCCTCTGCTTGGTCACACTGGACATCATCCAAGGTTTCAGCAAAGCTAGGTCTATGGTAAGCCTGCTATTCCTCCCCCTCTCCCAACTCCTATTACACAGGGCATTCTTTTATGGCCGAGCAGAAGGGGAAGGGGGAGGGTGGGGGGGAAAGAGAAGTTTATAAGGTGAAACGCAGACTGAATCACGTCCCACTGTCCTTTGAACACTTTATCCCTGCTGCCTGTGGTGAGCAGGTTGCTTTGTACCCGAGGACAGCAAGCAACTGGTGTTCAGAGCTCTGGAGCACAGCGGTTTGAACAATACTGCTTGTTCAGTTAGATAAACCTCAGTCATCTGAAGAATGATAAATTAATTTAAAAAAGTAAATATAAACTAAAAAAAAATAAAAATATTCATGCTACCTATGTTAAGAGACAACTGCAGCCTGACCTCCAAGTATGTCCACACTCACGTACGTGTGTCCTGGTTTCAGCTGGGATAGAGTTAATTTTCTTCTTGGAACATTCTTCTGTGAGCACATACACACACACAAACATGGATCTGTTCGCCAAGATCTGCAGCACAGTGGGCAGTAAGTCCAGAAACAAGAATAAAGGATGATAGTCCACTCCCCAGAAGAAATAGGAGACACTGGATTTTAGTAACTACATTTTGGAAAGTCTAGCTCCAGGATAACATAAAATGTTTCCAATCGCACTGCTGGATGGTATTTAAGGATGGTACTAGTTAACAGAAAATAAAGAAAGAAAGAAAAAAATTAAAACAAGACTATCAGCACCCAATCTTTCACAGCCCTTTGATCACAAGTGCTGTGCCCGAGGGGGCACTGCATTAATTCCGATGCCTTTTAAAGGAAACACGCATAACTCCAAGCCCAATAAAATGACAAAGTGTGGTTGCAGATACGGAACTGGTGTCTTTTCCAGAGAAACTTGAACTCTTGACATGAGTTCCTAATTAGTAAAACTTGAAGATTAGTTGTGAAGCTTCACCTGAGCGCTTGCATCTGAGCTCATGACTGGTGATTAAGTGAAAGGCAGATGGGAAGGGAGGAAGAGGGAAGATCATTCTTGTAAAGTTTCCATTAATTCTAGTAAAAGACCTGTGAGATTGTTATCCTCACATGATCTCAAATTTTTTTCTGTGGGACTGATAAGCAGGCTACAGTGATAGCCCTGTTCCTGGCAAGGAAGAGACCATCTGGGGCCTGAATAAATTGTACCTCAACAAGAACTGCCTAAATTTCCCAAATGACATGGGAACAACGGCCCACTTCCATTAAGCTTTAAGGTAAAAGGAGTAAATTCTTCAGTCCCTTTAAATGAAAAAGTAT
This sequence comes from Microhierax caerulescens, assembly GCA_035590215.1. Classification (NCBI taxonomy): domain Eukaryota; kingdom Metazoa; phylum Chordata; class Aves; order Falconiformes; family Falconidae; genus Microhierax; species Microhierax caerulescens. Next base: position 70,575,676 of record JAVJGJ010000060.1, on the reverse strand, counting down.
TGTACCACCGTGCACAGAGCTAAGCAAGCAAGCCAGCGTCCCAAGGAGCTACGCATTTACAAGCTGATTACGTACGCTACAGATCCAAAATTCAGAGCAAGAAGGCTGTACTGGGGGATGGTTACAGGGGGAGCTGGCGTATCTTAGGAGAAAGAACAATTCCTCAGTCCTCAGGCCAAGTTTACTCAGTTGTCCTTTCACCCCTGCCACGGGAAGTAAGGCTCATTCACACCACGCTGGACTTCAAAGGACACGCGGGAGGGCAGAATGAAAACCATTCCTCCGCTCGCACGCGGCTTGCGTTAGGGACAGTCCAAAGCAGCCTCTGTTGGCAGAGGGCAGGATACTCCGTGTATGTGGAGCAAGGGCTTCCAAGCCAGACCCTGTCACCGAGCCAGAGAGCTGATACCAGAGAAACGTCTACGAAGCTGGCGTGACAGCTGGGAGGTTGCTTATTACTATTATTACTACAGAACTCTGGCTTGTAAACATGATCCAGAGCAGGAAGCAAACATGCCATGGAATAATTGGCTCCCATCACGGCAGGGCTTCAGATCTGCAAAAAAAAAACCAACCTGTTCCTGTCACAGCCAGGTGAGCAGAGGCAGGGCTCTCCGGAAAACGATGGGAAAATACCTGCGAGACAGACATTCCAAGGATACCAATCCAGGTGGAAAACGTCTGGGGCGTGCAGAAAGAGTAACAGTTGATAAAAAACATAGTGCAACTCAATCAGAAAGTGGGAATTTGTTTTATAGTTCGCAACAGAACATTGAAAAAAAGGGGGGAACAAAACCAAAACACACCACATTTTAAAAATTTCTCTCAAAACCGAAAATCTCTCTCAAATGGAAGAAGTATTCCATGTCTCTGCTCTTTTTTTTTTTCTTAGCTTCAGCTCCTCTCACTCACTGCCAAGTATCTTGCTTTTTTTTTTTTTCAAACACGGTGCGTTTCAAGCTATCTGTTATTCTTTGACTGAAATGATACATCACCAGTTCAAGACTAGAAAAAAATCCATACAGAACTTAATAAACTCCCATCAACTACTCAAGCATATGCAGTGCTATATGGACGCAGATGCAAGATTGAATCTTGACTTGCTAATGTAATTTTCACCTTTTCCCCCACCCCATGTCTCACTCTTGCTTAATTAGGAGTCCAGCAGTCCAATGTCTTCCCATCCTCCTCTCCCTTTCCCAAGGAAGTAGACAGAACTCTCCCAGGAACTCATTCTTGTCATCGTATCAGCTTACAGTAGACAGATGAGCTGACACACTGAAGGAAAAGCAGATTTTGAAGCAAGGATGGTTGCAGCTTTATTTCTCTCTCTGGAAAATTAGGATGTTCACAGGAGAAAAAAGAAAATCTCTCCGTAAAACTAGCTTGCAGCAGACCAGTGTAAACGTGGGATTCCTTGCAATTGTTTCTGTCCGTTCTTCTGATCAGAAACATCTACTTGATAATATTATAATTCTGGTCTTTAAAACTCAGAGCTGTACTTCCATTTCAGCTGAAAAAGAATCCCAACAGCTCTAGCATCTCAGAAGAGTCCATATACGTGGCTGCACAGACTCAGGTTTGTGAGTCAGAACAAACCACTGGGCTCACCCCAGCACGAAGACTAGCCCCACTGTTTTTGAGGAAACTCACTAGTTTTTTAACTAGAACTTTAATACATCTGGGGCTTGTAGGATGACTTCATCAGGACAACTCAAACCTACAGCTCAGTATTTGTATTAAGAAGTTCACCTTTATTTTAATATTAATTAATTTTAATTTGTATTAAAAAGAAATAAAAAATAAATCAAGTTCAAAACAGAGAAGTTGTCCAAAATTTCACTCCAACCAGAATTCTGTATGCATGTCACAGACAGATGGCCAGGGAAGGGAAGAAGATCTCACGTAATATGTGCAAGCATCAGTGCTGATTTGTGAGAAGCTTAAATTGATTTAAAGCTGTAGCTGCTGTTCCAAGGGGCTCACACCCCACCCCTGCTCTCACACTCCTGCTGCCTTCTTTCTGCTCGGCGCAGCCAGCAAACAGGTCAAACGGAAAGTTAACCCCACAAATGAGTACACCTTCACCAGGCTCCTGGATGCCAAATAAAAGAGAGGGATTCGGCAAGCAATCTGCTCTAGCAACAAGTTTTCAGTGCAGTAATAACTAAGCAAGACAGGACGTAACACAGACAACTACCATGATCCTACACTGCAGAGCTGATCTGGTTCTTAGAAGCTGACAGTATCATCACATACCTGGACTCGCAATGAGCAGATACTCAGGACAAGATTCAGCAGGCTCAATGGAGTAAGTGTTCCTAGGGCTCCTCCACTGCAACCTTGCATATTCGCGAAGCCACGCACTTACCATTTCTATAGAGTCCTTAGCTCCGTTGCTTAACTTTTATTTTTGCTTTCTTCTCTCCACTGAATTGCACTTAAGAGTACTTCTGGCTGTCAGCTGAAAAAGGTCTCCTCTTTGTATTTATTCTACCACAATGAAATATTTAAAAATGCAGCTCATATACTAGTCCTTCCCCTTGCGTCACTTTTCTGCTCTGTATAAATGCAGCTCTTTATCTCCCCTCCTGTCTTGTGAAATCCTGCTCTGTACATGCTCGTTTACTTCTCCCACTAAATTGCAGAGTCCTACAGCACAAGTTGTTTTCTGAATAAGATGTTCAGACATTCCCATCTTACACACGCTGTTTTCTAGACAGCTCCCTTTGCTTCCGTCTTCTCCCTCCCTTTGCCTTCTTAGAAACTGTTAATTAAAGAAGGCAGAAGTCAACCCCAGTTCCTACATTCTCTGTCTCACTTGGCTGTCTGCCTCTGCTTCATACACTTCCCAAACTCCAGTGCCTGACAGCACCAGCAGATTGATCGCAGTGCACTACTACTTCCTAGTCTGCACAGCTTCCATTCAAATCCGTATGGGCCAGATTTCCCTCAAGCATTAGGGGTACACCGTAACCACAGCGCTACTGTGCAAGACCAAAAGGTTCCTCTTGCCCAGGCCATGGAGATAGGCAGGATGCCAAGAGAAAGAGTGTAAAAACATAGCATGCAAGTAAATGTTCTTCCTCAGAAGACAAAATCTGCCTCTATTTGTCATACAAAGACTTCCCAAACAAGAGGTGGCATACTCACCTTTAACAGCCCTCAGAGGATTTTAGATCCATAACCTTTTCTGATTGCTTTCTGAGAATGTTTGAAATTTCAGAATCAATTGTTTGTGGCAAGGAGATCCACAGCTGAAGTACATTTTATATGAAGTATATATGTATAAGTATATTTATATGAGGTATATGAAGTATGAACAAGCAACTCATTAGCTTTGAACCATCTCCTGCTAGATCCTGTGGAAGGCCTTACCCCTCCTGCCCCCAATCCTACCACACCTGCTTCACTTAAAAACCTTTGGTGCTGGATTTTGTTGAAGTACAAAGTAGACCTTATCAACAAGTATCTCTTGTCTAAATCATTACTGGCTCTCTTGCTCCCCCGCAGCGTTCCAATGGATTTGTGAAGCATGACTTCGCCTTACAAACACCCACACACATGTCCCAAAAACCCAACCAATACACCAAAAAAACACCAATAAACCAGTCCCCCAACTTCCTCTCCCCCACCCCACAAATAACCTACCCCCAAAAAAATAATAAAAAACCCCCAACAAAACACAACACTTTCTGTGCTCAGTAAGAAGCCAGCAAAACCAGTTTAGTTATTGGATATGCCTTACCTCCCCAAGCCTCTTATTCCTGCTCAGCTTCCCCTTTTCAGTCTGTGCTGTTGAGTCCAGCCTCCTCTCTCCTGCTCTTTTCAGACTTTTAATATTATCTCTTCAGTTCCCAGCTCCTCATCTCCTCTTTCTCAAGCATGGCAAGTTCTCAAATTCACGCTTTTCTTCACTGGATATAAACATGCAGGTTTTCCTTCCACTTTATTTGATTTCTCTAGTTAAGGTCACTTCCTTGCCCAATAACCCTTTCACTAATCATCTTTAAACCAAAGACTGATCACCTCAGTTTGCAGGTAACCTATTTTTCAAACCCCCATTTTTCAGCCAAGCCTTCCACGTTGCTCACTATTTTCAAAATTCTAAGAAACATGAAGTGAGAAGGAAAGAAATTTTCACAAAGCTGGGTTGAGATCTCCCACACTTAAGGAAGAAGAGATTCTCCAAAACAGTATCTCAAAGGTGAGGAAAGCTTCTTTCCTTACAGCAGTCAGCAGTGGAATCCAGGGAAGGCTAGGGAAACATCCAACAGAGGAAGACAAATCCCTCAGTCATGTCCATTGACAGCAGCCTTAAATCTTCAGCTCTAGACAAACTTTCAGGAAAGGAGCTGCAAGGAATTCGGCCTTTTTTTTCTACCCTTCAATTCTACCACGGTCTGTAGAATCCAGAGAGATGAGGTAAGAAAGCAACTTACTTGTGGCTCCAGGGAGAGAGGTTTTCTCTATTCATCTCTATCACACCAAACCCACTAACAGTGACGCTTCCCAGTTCTCACCTGGCTGGGCTGAGCTACACAGACGCTGACACCATGAGATACAGAGTAGCTGCAAGGTAACTTCTCTCCGTGGATCCTAAGAGCATTGAATTTTATTACAGTGTTTACCTTTCCCACCAGGAAAGGCAAGGGCAGCCAGGACAGAAACTAGAACGTTACTTAAGAGGGCAGACACCCTCAATACACTTCCTCACGCCGCTTATTTATTTTCCATTAATATTTACAGCAAACCCATATAATTTACTTCACAGAGCACTTTTGCAAGGGTGGGAAAAGAGAGGTAATTCTCTCTGTCCCTCCTCTCCATCTAAAACATTCACATCCAACAGCTACCTGAAACCAACCGCAAAAGGCAGAGCTGGGCTTTCACTGTGCTTTACATCAGTGGACGCTGGCTCTGTTACTGAGTACTGAAGTCAGCCAAAAGTATGTTATCTAAGTCTTACACACTCGTCACACAAAAACGAGGTGCCTATAAAGAAGCACCCACAGGGAAAAAGTTAAGGCATTCGGTTTTCACAAACACAAGTCAAGAATGGTTTCCTTACTGCAGCCATCTTCGTCACTGTGGTCCCCACAGTCATTGTCGCCATCACATTGCCACTGGGCAGGGATGCACGTGCATTCACCAAAAGCACTGACAGCACATGTGAAATGATTACGTCCACAGGAGCATTCCGTGCTACTTGTAACACCTGTAAAGGAAAAAAGAAAAAAAAAAAAAAAGGTATTTTTGAGAGATCTGGTTTCGGGTAAATGCATTAAATACAAAGTGACATAATAATTCTTCTCCATGATCACACTAAATGTATGAACACACACTCGGCTGCCAAGGGGACCATTCGCCCCTCCGTGCTGCTGAAATAGGAGACTGAGCGCAGTTTCCTGGAACGGGGCTATTTGAAGACAATGGCAAATAGCAACCTGCCAAAAAGAGACTTGGGAATCAGCTGAAAAATAACTTGGCATTAGTCACAACCGCATTCAAGGAATCCCAGGTATCAGAACACTTTTTATTTTACAGACTCAGTCACCTCCAAGAGCACAGTGCTGCTGCTGCTCCACCTAGTCCTGACACCACAACAGAAAGGATAGCAAAGATTTTACTTCAGAGAATTATCTGGGACCTTCTCCAGACCCTGAACTTCCTAGATGCAAACCCTTTACATGTCACTTCTAACATTTCATCAGACTCCAGTGAAAGAAAAGAAAAAATAAACCTTTCTTATTTATCTGTAGAGATTAAACTGTGACATTACCCCATGCATAACTGACATATATAAAAGAGAAGAGCATTTTCAACTCTACAAAGTGGCCAAAAGAAAATGTAGTCCAAATGTCAATATATATCTGACAACAACATTTTTTTCCAGCCTTTAAGTCACCTTAAGGAGCTCCCAACCCTTTTCTCTCCTCTCCCAGCTGCAGAACCATACTTCACACAACTCTTGACTCTCACCCCTGTGCAATTGCAACTAGTTATAGTATTATCCCACACATTCTCTTAATAAATCTCTGCCTTGAGAGACAGCAGGCTATAGCCCACCGCTCAAAAAGGAAAAGATCATGCCTGAACTTCTGCCTGACATTATCTAGACAATCTATATAATCAATATCACTGTTAAACAAATGATTATTCTATCAATCAACAACCCCCTGAGGCTAGTCTCTGACTGGATTCTTTCTGCATGGTTCCTTCTTTATGCAATTCTAACCAACCTAAAGCTCTCAGATTAAACAATATATCATAGGGAAAGTCGTACTGAGGGATACCTGCCCCAAGCGAGAGTTATATCCATCCTGAACTATTTCCAAATTTTTTAATCTCATTTCTTACATATAGCGTATCACCGAGGAACCATGTGCTGTAGCAGCCTAAGCAAAAAAAAAAAAGAAAAAACCTCAAAATTTTCTTATTTTCCATTCTAATTGAGAAAAGCTGTAACTGCAAAACTATGTAACTATTCTGCAATTCTCTCAACAGCAGAATTCCCTCCAGCAGAGACATCCATTCGTGCAAGTTAAGCTAAGACTTCAGTTTGGAGGGGATACATTTCTTCCCGGTGGAAGAATTCCATGATAAGTTCCTTCTGCAACAAAACTGGCTGAGGAGGTTCCTGTCGGTCTCCGCTGCCTGCTCCCAGCTGCTACACTGCAGCTTGCAAGGCCTTGCTGCAACATGCCAAGCACATCCACAAGCTGCTGAATTGGGCCAGCCAAGTTGGTCGTGGGACCTCCCTTCGCAGACTGCCATGCCTGTAAGAACCTTTTATTCTTTCCCCCATCTCCACTACAAGTTATCTTTAAAAGGTTTAGTAGAAAACATACGTGTCAAGGTATTGCTGTATAAGCTAGACAAAGCAGCCAATATCTGGTGTAACGAGGGATAGAGGCAGGAAGAATGTAAAGTGAATAAGGAACAGGGAGAAGGGAAGGCAAATGAAAGAGGGCAGAGTGGTCAGGATCCTCAAAAGACTTAGCAGGTATGGCCCGGGCAAAGGCTGACTCAAAAAGACAGCGAGCGGGTGATGTAGATGTAGATGATGTAGAGTCAGAAGGCAAAAGAGGCAGCACAGACATCCCTAAAGAAAAGCAATGCATCATCTATGCACCATATCCGACTGTTAGAAATAAACACAAGGAAATTCAGAAAAACCACAAACCTCCCCAAAAATCACACAGGTTCCTCTAAACTGGCAGCACAGGAAATTCGGGACAAGCCACCTCCTGCTGTTGCCTACCACTATATAGAAAGGCAGAACCAGCTGTGTATTATACCTGAGGTAGCTGCTGTTTAAATCACCTTTTCCAAAGCAATTTTTCTCCGCTATCCTCAACAGTACCCCAAAACACCAATCCCAGCTACTTTAAGCTCCACTACCCCTTCCTGTTGGGAGTACACCAAGACAATCATCATCCTCACTACCCGTAGAAAAAGACAAATGTAAAAGTACTAGTGATGGGCTCTGCCTGGCCCAGGCTCCACCATGTCTCAGGGTAGTTTCACCAACAGGAAACGATCAAACATCAAGGCAAACAATTCTTAAACTAGGGGAATATATTTAACAATTTATTTCTGGATAAGCCTAAACAAAGAGCATTGGGGAAAAAGTAAAAGTGAGCTAATTTAGCTCCTGAATAGCAGCATGGATGTACAGTTCTGCAGCAGCACAGAAAGAATTAGTGCAGCTGTCCCAATCTGCAAACTGCAACTTAATCTGCTGTATTGTCAAACACACAGTTATCTTCAAAAGTTGCTATTAATATCAGTTTACATACACACACACGTATTAAATCTGTTCTTCCCACCTCATTGAAGTTGCTCTGATCAATCGCCTCCGATTTGTGTTTTTACCATGCCACAGAAACTGCTGGAAGCTGAAGGAGACGTTATGACCCAGATAACACCACTCTCATATGCACTAGCCTCTATCTGTAGCTCTATTATATAAACATACTTCGCTTAACCAGTCCAATTTACGACCTTTGTGAGTCTAATGCTTTGTGTTGTGTGACCTTCAGAGTAACTAACCTTCTAGTCACTATAATGATCCATTTTATAAACCATTATTTACCCTAGTTGTAAACTTGGACAAGTAAAGCACGCTATTGTTCGGAGAGCACACTAATTCCAACCTCTAAACAATACCAGCAGAACCAATCCTGGATGCCTACTCTTTATCCAGTAAAAAGAACAGCTTGAATGAAACGTGGGACGACCCCCTGCAGACAGCAGGAATTTTCTCAATGATTTCAATGTGGATAGTATTTCACCCTTGGTGTCCCATGATTATTTCCCAGTGCTCAGAGCTCCGGTGACATTACCTCGTAACTGTATCTGTAATAGTAGAGGGCCAGGGAGGATGAAGACGAGAAGTGTGTTTTCTCCAGCTCCCTCAAAGACCAGCGGAAATAGAGCACTTGGTGCGAGAAGCCTCAATGAAAGACTCTAACATCGAGCTCCCGTTGAACGCAGGGAGCGTGGGACAGAAGACTAACCAAGCGCGCCCACAAACCTCCAGTGTCACGTTTCAATCCCAGTTAGCCAGGGGTCCAGGAACAGGACAGAAGTCAGCCCTTGCTGTTCAAGCAACTGGACCAACAATCAAAGCAGACGTATCTACTTACATTTCTGCACATTTTTCTGAAGTAGGACCAATGAGATGTACCTCTGGGCTTAGCCAGGGCAAATGTTTTACCTAAAACTTTTCATGACACCGCAGGCTCTTACTTACCAAGCCTCTATACTCAAAAAATCATTTCACTTATGCAGGAGGCAAAACCCCAACATATTTTAACAATGCAATGTATACAAAATACGCAAAAGCTAAACAGGAGCATAGCCAGGTGCTGAGCTGCCATCACTCAGCTTCCCTGGCCTCTCGATACCTCGTGTGGCCACCGCACAGGTCTCCTACTCTCTCATTTGCCCACAGGTACAAGCAACCAAAAAATCATCTTCGCTGTCTGCAGGCTGGTTTCCTCCAGATGCGATGGCAGCAGGATCCAGTAACCAAACAGTTTTCATAGTGAAGTATTAGACAAAGAGCCTCCAGATTTTAAAAACAGGAAGTCAGTCTAAACACAGGCCTCCTACTTCACATTTGCCATCACCTTAAATTTAGCATGGCAAGTCAGTTTCTTTAGATTCCTTCCAAACACCCTCCCCATCTTCATGTTTATCTAACAAATGAAACATGTCCTGAGGGAGGGTGGTTTCCCCCACCCCTCTCACCCTTAAAAAGATAGTTAGGATCTTTGTAATTTTATGTCTAAAGTTGGCAAAACGGTTATGTCATTTCTGGCTGAAAAGCAAAAGTAAATAACCACCCTATTATTTCTGCAGATCTTTTTTTGGGGGGAGGGTAGGGGAGGTTGCTTAAACAATAAATTGTTACTCCTCACTTTTTTTCTTTTTTGTTTTTTTTTTAAACTCCTCTCCTCCCACAACTCTCCATCAGGTCAGACAGCCCGTAAAGAAAAACCTAATATACAAAACTTCATTTTGCTGCTGAGGTCCCTTGCTATGCTCAGAGCTATTATGTAACAGCCCTGTATTTGCCACAGATCCACAGAAACATCGACATTACAAAGGAAGCTTAAGCCAACAAAATAATTACTAAACTGAACTCTGTAGCCTTTGTTTTTGTTAGGGATGGCAGATTTCTAGAGAAGAGTGAAAACATTAGTTTAAGTCCTGATGGCATGCTTTTTTCCAAAAGGAGATATGCTAATTCTATTTTCAATAAAAATAATGGCAGATGGCAGCTCTTACCACTATTTTATAGCAATTCAACCTTCTACGGGCTGTTGCTTCAACACGGAATCACACAACAGCCAGGCTGGAAGGGACTGGAAAGATCACCTGGTCCCACCTTCTGTGGGAAAGGGAACCTAGATGAGATTGTCTAGCACCCTGTCCCATCACATCTTGAAACCTACAGCAATGGGAGCTCTACCACATCCCTGGGGAGGTAGTTCCAGTGAATGGTTGTTCTTACAGTAAAAGCATTTCTTTCTTATGTTGAGGCAAACACATTCCTGCTCTTCAGGCTCCATCAGCTTTGTCAGGCCCTGGCAGCATTCTAGCAATTGCAGGATTTTCCCACAGTCCTGTAATATGGATGAAGTTTCCTCAACTGGATGTTGACCGAGAATACTGCGTGAACAACTGCCAAAGATCTATGGTCAACACCATGCTGCCTTTCCACATTGTTTTTCTTTCCAGGTCCCAAGAACCGACTACATAAAACACTCTTCCACTCCACGCCACCCTGTTAGTTGCATCTTTTCCCCTTCATTCAAACACAGGAATTCTTACTGTTATTTTTGGAAGTTGTGGTAGTATTAAATTCACAGCCATCATTTTGCTTGTGCCATCCTGCAGTTCTACATGTAGCTATAACACGGGGTAGCACAGCTAACCATGTCCAAATATCCACTTAGTTCTGTAATGCAATGAAATCAGCGCCAACAGGTTGAGAAAACCCAGAATTATGAGACACTTGGCATGACTTACAGCTGCAGACTGTTCAGCTCAGAATCAGAAGCCTCTGGAAAGAACAATCATCCTTTTGGTCCAGGACTGAGTAACACAGGGATGTGGGTTCCTTCGTCTCCACAGACAGGCACCTAATAGCATTCCATGACATACACAAGACCTTCTGTGGAAGGCAGATCTTTCTGCAACCTCTTCACAAGAAAAACAACCAAAAAGATGACAGCACCAGCTTTTATGATTTTAGTCCTACTATATAAAAATCCTAGCAGAGGACAGAAGGTGTAAGTGGATATTGAACAGGTAAGAAAATACAGTACGAATATCTGACAGTTACAATGACAATGAGGGAAAAATCCAGGACTGTGTAGAATAATTGGAATATGAATAATGCAATTAAAGGAAAAATGAGAGAAAGCAGGTCCTAAGAGTGATGGATGTAAGGCCATTATTTTTTGCCGCAGAGAAAGTGTGGAAGGATATCGCCAGAAGCCTTTGTGAACAAATTTGGACGAAGTGTCAGAATATTTTGCCCTGGTTTCAACAGATCCACTTCATTTCTTATTTCTGAATTTTAAGAATGCATGAACATCCGATTTGTTTATTCGGGCTTAAAAATAGTGAATTCTGTAGCATAGCTGTTAATAGCCTCTTTAACACCTTGCACATCTGCTTTTGGAAGGCTTGTGTGAGATACCATTTGCTCTCTTATTCCACTTGTAGGGCAGGCTCACTTCTGCATTCCCATCCCACGCACACCTTGATGAGGGCAGACCTCGGACACTTCAGATGGCCTGGATCAGAGTTCAGTTGATCCATTTTCCTGCTTCATCCAGCACTTCCCTGAGTGTTTCTACAGCAAAGCAGCTCAGCTTTTTTTGCTTGCCTATCTTGAGGGAAAAATGAAAATTTTTGATTCCTCTCTCTTACCCAAACAGCAGTTTCCACTGAAGGAAAGTACAGTTAATCCAGCTTTAGAAGAGGGATTTGCTGACCATTGTTTAAACCCAGAGCTCTGCTGGCAGACACAAAGGCAACATTACAGCACAACAGACTGATGTCAGAAGGGGCACCACGCGCTGATAAAAGCCAACAGAGCTTTCTCTCTCTCTCTCTCTTTTTTTTTTTTTTTTTTTTTAGCTCCCGTTATAAAAGCATCTGAAGCAGTTCTGACTGGGTACCCACACAGATTCCAAGTATTTGATGGCTGCCGAGAGTAAAATTAACTTCACTAGGAAGAGCAACCCAAAAGTTTTCAAAGGTTTCAACAGAACTGTTTCAGTTTGGTTTGAGGAAGAATATGATAGTGGTAAGGTTAAAAAAAAAAAAAAATCAACAAAAACCCAACCCAAAACCCAACAAAACCACACCAGCCAGAGAAGAGAGATTGAAGATGTTACAGCTTTTTGGTAATTGAGTATTGTGCCTCTATTGGCAGTCTCTGAGTGAGGACGAAATTAGGAAGCATAAGGAAGAGAAATTCCACAGGGCGTCCGCTGACAGGGACCCAAAAAAAACCCCAGGCGAGCAACAAGCACGCAAACTGAGTCAGTGCTTGGTGCAATGGGTGTAGGCAGGAGGTGGAGCAAGACTGGAACAGAAGCTGTTTTTTCAGTAACACCGTGTGCGTCAAGAGATACACAGCCTTAAAAACATGTTTGAGTCGCTGGGGCCCTATTCTGATCCCACGGAAGTAAAGACTACCAACCCCACCAAAAAAACTCACCCTGCACCCAGGGAACAGGACAGCATTTATAGAAACAACTATTGAAAAAGCAATACCAAAGGATGATTTGATTTGAACAGAAAAAGACTCAAGGATCAAGAAGCCGTTGTCACAGTTTCTTCTCCCAAATCCTTTAAGTCATAAACAAACATTTTGCAACAAATAACGTGACTATAACTGAGGTCCCTAGATTCTTGTCCTCACTCTACCCGTATCTTTTACAGCATTTGACAAAATTAATTCTTCCCTTCTAGAAGTGAGGATATTACTATTATGTCAGCACAGCGTATTAAGGTTTAACATTTAATGTGTGTTTCTACATAACCAGAGTCTTTGAACAGAAGGGGCAGCTGAAGGGACAGTATTATTGCCATGAGATCCTAGTCAAAAACTAATTCAGATTGGCTGGGCTACCAGCACACACAGACCAAAAAATCAGCTGAGGGACCATAAACAAAAGATAATGAGAAATGGCAGCAAGTCAAGCTGCAGGGGGTAGGGACGGCTAGTGGGTTATCACAGGGATCAGCATTAGATCCAGTCCCATTAAATAACTTCATTAATGATCTGGAAAAGAGAATAACTATTGTGTTAAAGGAGCCTGCAAATGATAGTGGAATAGGAAATACTCTTCTGCAAACACCACAGAGGAAAAAAGAAATAATATAGAAGGGACCTTAGATTATTAGAATTATGGGCAGGCAATGAAGATTCAATCTTAAAATATATGTATTTTTTTTAGACCTAGTGCATCTGGTGGAAAATAATTTGAAGCAGATACTCAAAAAGAAAAATCTGGGATGCAGCAATACTTGGAGAAATCAAGGAGCAATAAAAGACAAGCTAGCCACTAGTTTATGTTATGACACAATATGGCAGCCAAAAACATGACTTTAGGCTAAAAATGCCTAAATGTCACATCATGGAGGAAGGAACTTGCTCCCTGCACAAAACTGGGGTATGTAAGATTCAGTTCCACACCGAGACTGAGAGAGGGAAACTAAACAGCATATCCTAACCACAGCAACAAAATGTTTATCAAGGGTGTGTTACGGCACACTGCTCCCTCAAGACTTCAAATAGATTTCTGTCTGAAGCCTGAACCAACATGGCATTTTTTCTCTCCTGTTGAATATTTAGGTTTTGACATCAGACAAAAGGCAACAACTGTCAATTCTGTGCTTTTTTTTTTTTTTTTTCCCTAAACAGAACTTTTATGATCCCGTTTACTGAGCAACACCTCAGTTGCCTATGGAAATAGCCCATGGTGGACAACCCATGAAGTCCCAGTACAGAAACAGCAAATCCTGTCAAACACATCAAAATCTCAGCCCAAAGGCAGGCAAGGAGTATCAGGCAGACGACAACCATTCTGAAGTACTGAGGAATTCTATCAGGCAAGACCAGACAGCAGAAAGTCGTATCTGAGTGACTTTACCCCTGGCTCTCCCTTCAGATTCCTATGCAGGTCTTTCCTGGTAACACCAGGACTGCTCTGTAAGAACCTGGTAAACCACTACGCTGGTTTCCTGATCTTTTGGTTAAAATGGGACTATAGTGTGATGCTTTTTGCACATTAACTTGCCATTAAATGGCAAATGTCCCGTTTTCCCTAACTACAAGGCTCCCTCAAACATTTGTGGCTGGCAGGAATTAAAAATGCAGGTTTTGTTCTGTAGCTCTGCATGCCTGCCAAGCCCTGCTGCCATCCGAGAAACCAAGCACCGTATCAGCCTGCTCCAGGTGTCATGTCCAATGTCAAAAGGAATAGAAATCTTTTAGAAAGGGCTTTGAGCCTTTCAAAAGATCACAATTCAAGATGCTGGTTCTCCCACTCTCTCTACAAGTGTGTTCAAAAATTAATTAGATAGCGGGAGCATCTGTTTTCACCTTCACAGACTCCTGGTAAAACAAAGACCAAAGAAAGCCATGAGCTGCAGGATACCATCTCTGACATTCTGCTTCTCACCTCCAAGGCCCTTACTGGAAGAGATCCAGCCTCCTAAAGCCTTTTAACCCACGTATTTACATTTTCTCTGTGGACTAATTCATTTTTCCAACATACAAACCAAGATTCCAAGGAGCAAGAGCATCACGCTTCCCATCTTGTGAAATTTTCCTCCTGTTACTATTAAAAGCACCCCTTCAGCCTTGGCATTTCATTATCTGTAGATCAGCTCTCTTAAGCAGAGTGCGTTTCATCCGTATTGCATGATGACGTGCAGAGTGATACCTGAAGGATGCCATCAAGAAACATACTTGGCTGATTTTAGCCTGGAGTGGCGTTTCCTTGCGTAGCTGCAAGCTCCTGTGCAACTGCATGTCAACAGAGAAGCAGAACGAAGGATCCAAGGGACAGATACAAAGGGCTCACCCACAGCGCTCAATTTCTTGTCACGCAGAACCATTCCACTCACGCACATTAAACAGAAATGAAATACCACTCAGAAATGCAGAGAATAATAAAAGGTTGCTGCTGCATAACATCATTCAGAAGTATCATCATTTGCTCTAGACAGTGCGGGAATGTGTTGCTGGACCACCGGGGCCTGGCGGGCAGAACGACGTGACTCAGACCCTTTCAGAATACACACATGCTAGACAAACACTTCAAAATACCACCTTAAGCCTACATCATGCTTCATAAGAATTAGTCACCTCAGCAACATGAGACACACAACTTTCCATTTCTTTCACTGAATTATATTTTTTTTAAACCACACTAACAGCTTCTATCCTTTCCTGTCCCATAAGGATTGTGAACAATTTACTGCTCATTTATCATGAATCATACAGTACAGTAGACACTAAAATTTAGACAATAATGGCACAACAGCAGAAATGTTACCAGGAGACCTTCACAATACCAGACAATTGGCAAGTGCCAGCTAGAGGAGGAACCTGCTGTTTTAAAGAGATAATAATAATATCTCACCTACTCTAGTCACCAAAGAGTTTCACTAGCATGACAGCTCTTGAGAACGAAGCTCATGGAGCAGTCAGAAATCCTTCTACTATATCAATGTTCATGGAGATAAGCCACAGCTATTGATCAGGACTAGTGAAACACTGGAGTTTTCCCCAGTTAAAAACAGAAAACGTTGGTATTTTTAATATAAGCTTTCCTTTAACTCTTCCATTACTCATTACTTCACAGAGATGGATTTCTCTCATCCTTCTCTCCTGCATATAAATTAAAATGACAAAACAAAGCGAAAGATGCACAGAGACATGGCAGCACTAGTGGCATTTGTTGGAGAAGACAAGGAATGGTCCAAAAGGAAAAACCTAAGCAGCTTCAATTAATATGCATCTTAGAAGATATTCCTGTGATAGGAGCTGATGTACAAATTTGGGGCAGCTATGAGATCCATATCCACGTTTTCTAAATATTGGACAACAAAAGTGCACCCACTCCTCTAAAGCCAAAGCACCACTTTAATCAAATGCTGTCACTTCCAGCCTTTAGAAGGAAGAATTGGGGCAACACAAGCTCTCACCAAGCCCCTAGGAACAGACCCGTGGCTCTTGCTGCTAGAGGCAGTGTTTTGTGAAAGGGCTGATTCAGTCACTGCTGTCCCTCACGTGTACCACAGATCTACTCAAGTTAACTTTAAACTAGGTAATTTGGGGTTTGGTGTCAGCAGATCACGAAAGCAGAGAGCTGCAACCCACCTGCAAAAGTCGCCAAAAGCAGCAGAGTAAATACTTGAAGCTATTACCCTACAGCGAGCCTTACATTACCTCAGCTACAGAAGCTCAAGGTTTACTACAGTCACAGCGAGGTTATGCTCTGTCACTTCTGGGCAACAACCTGGAAGGATCAGAACTTCAGAGCTATCTCAGAAATTCAGGAGCTTTCCGATCCTCCCCCTTCCCTGAATGGAGACGAATGAAAACAACCTAATGAAAAACAGCTTGGCATCTGTCACTCATAACAGCAGAATGAGAAAACAAAGGTTTAATTTGCATCCATGCATTCCTCCCTATTTTACTTCGCTTCCCTTAGTTTAACTAACCCAAGTATTAACTTTAAAGGCAAATAAACTTTCAGTACTTCTCCAGCATTCTGTTTCTGCTCCCATTTCTGTCACGTCCTCTTCCAAGCTGTGAGCACCTTTGGGATTTCACTGAATCCCTTGCTTAACAGCTAGGAAAGACATGGCTGTCATCTCACTGTGCACGGACTAACTGAACCTGACTCAAGCTTAAAAACAAGCAAAAGAAAACCCACTCAGTTTCCAGTTACATATAGAATAGCTATGCATCCCCCTGCCCGCGTAAACGGTAATGGCCTCCAACTCCGGCAGATGCTACTGAAGAGCCAGTTACAGGTCACAGCATTAAGGAAAACTGAAATTAATGCCAATCTATTTTAATCTACTGTCTGTAAACTGCACCTGTTTAATTGCAGCTTCAGAAGAAGCTAAGCTGTTTCAGGATGGTGGGGGGGAAGGAAAATGGAGTGGTCAAAAGAGGACAGCTAACAGAAGAAAGTACTGCTGTCATCTTTGCTTGAAAAGTAGCACTCAGAGGCTTTAGGGAACCAAGAAAAACTACAAGTTGTATTTTTTGAGCTGGGTTGCAAGGATTAAAGCCTGGTAAACATAGTTTGGCAAATTCAGAACACAAAGGATCCCATCCAGTCCCCCCTCCTTACCACAGATTATCTGACAGATTGGCTCCTTTCTCCTTAGATTCAGAAGCTTCTTGAGCTTTCACCTTCTTCTCCCACCCCATTTAGGATCTTTGTTAATTACTGCATCAGTGCTTGTCCAGTGCTCTCTGGATTTACAAAGCACCCATAACCTTGCTCACAACACATTCGGCAGACATTTCTGACCTGGCCTTCAAGGCTTCACCCCTGCATTGGCTCTCCAAAAGATGCTAAACATGTTTGTCCCACAGGAAATTATCAGCCAGCCTCTTCATCTTTCAGATGCTCCAGGCACTGGACTAGCTGTAAGGACATTCTGCTCTTCAGAACATATGCCCAACTTTCCTCCAGAACTAGAACTCAGAGCATTGTTTTGTTCATTTAACCTATTCAAGACAAAAGCCAAGTTCCTCTGTTTGATCAGTCCCAGAACACATCAACATGGATAGTCATACACTTTTTTTTCAGGAGATAAAAATGCAAGCGTTGTAAAGTCCTCCTCTTCAGGGAACCTAATGTTCTAGCTGGACTGCAGTTGTCCAGGCACATAGTGCAAGAAGATAAATTCTGCCTCCAAAAAAGCCCATTTTGGCTTTTGTGGGCTGCAGTCAGATTCTTCCCATCATTACGGCACGGCACAGAAAAGGCCAGGTTCCTGGACAAGACAGAGACTGTTCTCTTACAGGGTCATTCTAAGGAGTTTATTTTGGTTTTCTATAAAGAGGCCATCATGTTAGCGGTGGAGCGTCTGAGCTTTGTAGCTTTCCAGCTCTGCCACACGAGAGACTGGGAAGCCAACCACAACAGCTCTGCTTAGCAGAGGAGTTCTCCAGGGAAGGGATAGGATACACAGCGTGGTTTTGTGGCACTAAGGAGGCAGAAGCTCATTTTTGCAATCCCACAGGCAGGAGGACTTCAAAAGCACAAACCACAAGATAAATGAAGCTATCTTGGGACAAAGAAAGTTGTCCTGTATGCTGTTTTCTAAAAAATAACCCCACACATGATATTATGTTGCCCTCAGAGGATGAGCAGCAAAGGGGCAATTATTAACTGGCCAGAGTGAGCTGGAAGAACAGGGTTGGGCCTGGCAAAGAGAGAGGTACCACACAACCACAGAGGCATCACAGCAACTGTGCTGCCTACCGGAGAGTTGTATTAACTGAAAAGTAAAAAAGAAACCTTTACCAGTAATGGGGTTTTTAATATGTATATGTATATACATACACACACACGTGCACTCAAAAACACAAGCTTAATGCAAATATGTTTTATGGGCTCAGATGGGATAAATCCTTTCCAGTATTCCAACTGCCAACAGGAAAAACAAGAACGTTGGTGTTGGGGTTACTGCAGGGCAGCTATGCTGTACATCAGCCCCTGTTCAGCCCACCCACATTCGTTTGCTTTCTAAGCAGCTCACGAAGCACCAGCCCATACCTCCCACAGCACCTGGCCTTCAGACTCCTTTGCAACCCTTAGAAAGTGGTCACAAAACTCTTCTTCTGCTTCAACTGGAAGTCTCAGGTGCTGCCTCTACAAATCCACAAGCTCCACAGTTTGCTCGTATTTACACCCCAGAAAAATTATCCACAACAGTGAAAAGCACCAGAGTATCGTTGCAGCCAATGTCATACGCCTCACTTTGGGTTTCACCCTCAATGAAGTAACAGCAACAGCACTGAGGCAGAGGGAGGAAGATGCACAAAAAGCAAACCAGCCTAATTACGGAACCATGTCTGTAGGTACGTGTGTGGCCTCCACTATTAGTGTTAAAGCACCTTTTCCTACTAATGAACAATTTCAACACCTCTTAAAAACTGGGAAGTATTATCTTCAGTTCAGAAGCAGAGAACGGAAGCCAAACAACACAGATCTGCAAGTATTTGGGTGCCCGAGTCATTTAAAATCAGTGGACAATTAGACATTTAACTATCATTACGCATCTGGCCAAAGAGATTTCGACCTGGCTGGGCATTGCGAAGTACACTTACCTCCCACTGCCGGCACTCTCCAGGCTTGGAAACCTGAGCCCTAAGTGACTTCCCAAAGAACTTGTGGCCAAACTGAGAAATTAATGCAGATCCTACATGGTCCCAGTCCACTTCTTAACCAGGGCACAATTTGCCCTACCCGTACCTAGGTCCTTACCCCAGAGAGCTCATTAAAACAAACTTGCAGGAAATCAAAGTCACTCTTGCACAAAAGTGGAAGGATTTACACACGTTGCTTGGGAAGTCAAAGTAACACCTCCCGCTCCACTTCACCAGTCTGCTCCTCTATGCTCCCTGACCCAAATTAAGTCAGATCCAAGTTCTGCTTCCCAAAAAAAAGGTCAAAGCCAGGCTCCCGAGACCCTCTTGGGGGTTCCCAAGTTCCTGTATTAGCCTTACAATTATTAAAAGGCCAACATTAAAGGACGTCCAGCCCTGAGGCCACTGTTGATCTAATAAACACTGGAATTAGATTTCTTCTCAGTGAAGAGGCTGCCCGCCTGATGGCACAAAGCCAACATTTAAATGCTACTGTTGCTCAGAGCCCTAAATTAGTTTTGGATCTGGGGAGTTTGCCTTGAGCTACAGCCAAAAGAAACATAGGAACTGGAGGGAAATTTGTTAAACGTTAACAGAGCTGCGGAAAGGGACTATGGCAGGGCTAGTAGGTGGCAGAGAGGAAGGAAGGGAAGCCACAAACAGAAGAGACACAAGCAGCAAGACATGGAAAGTGAGCAACAAGGAAGATTCTTGCACAGAAGTGACTCCTCTGTCCAATCCCCCATTTAGTTGCATTAACAGCAGATTCTTAGGTCCTGCATGCTCATAGGTTTTTTTTGCAACTACAGTGGTTCTCATCTAACTTCCTCTCCACGTCCAAAATACAGAATGAGAACCTGAGGAAACTCTGTCATTCCTGACTCCTTGGCTGTGTCAAAGCTGAGTTACCATGAAACGTGACTCTCATCCTTGGTCAGCTAGGAGCAGGCGGCTATTTGCAGTCTCCCTAGCTGGGATTTCGGCAGATCCCACATTCTCGGGGGCGGTGGTACACGCTGCCTGCACGAGCACCTCCTGCAGTAGGCTCTCTTTTCACGAAGAGGATGCGTTGAAAACAGTGGGAGATCCTATCTGTTCATGTTGTTCTCCATTTTACTGATGAAGTAGAGTGACTTCGACAGCACAGTACCCTTCTTCCCTTGAACACTCAATCTAATACAAATGTCTATGCAGGGAAGGTTTAAAGATACTCCCATTTTGACTTTTTTACCCCTCTCCTTTTCCCAAGAGGAAGGAGCTGAGCATGAAGACTCTTGCTTTTGACAGTTGCTTGCCAGGAAGCCAAGCCAGTGAGGACACAACCTGCGCTGGTAGTTTCTGATGGAAGTGACCAGAGATGGAGAACAAGAAAAAGGATGATCAGGAACTTCCATCTCAGAAAGCTCCTATGACAAGGTGACCCACTTAATAGCTGAGGGAAACTACGTTGTCTACCTAGACTTTAGTAAGGCCTTTGACAACATTTCCCAGAGCATCTCCTGGAAAAACTGGCTGCTCCTGGCTCTGACAGGCGTGCTCTACACTGGGTAAAAACCTGACAGCCAACCCCAGCGAGTGAGTGATAGAGAACAGAGTCACATCCCACTGGTGGCCAGTCACAAGTGGTGTTCCCCAGGGCTTCGTGCTGGGGCCAGCCCCATTTAACAGCTTTATCAGTGATCTGGGTGAGGGGCTCGGGTGCACCCA
>JAVJGJ010000060.1:70529747-70548579 GCA_035590215.1 Microhierax caerulescens | reverse complement strand
CAGGAGCTTACCTGACTATCCCAAGACTACAGTAATGGGGCTCAAGGAACTCCCAAGGCCAAAACCTATCAGACAGTCAAGTTGCAACAGTGTAGTTTAAAGAGACATCGCTTCTCTGACTTCTTCCACATCTGGAGCTGGAAATGAGATCAAATAAACTAGAAATTGAGAGATAATTCACAGGTAGCAGAGGGAACATAAGTCAAGCATAAACCCATACAGAACAGTTAAGCAGAAATAAGCTAGACGTACTCAGCACAAGAAAAGGCCATGCTTTCAGCATACACCCAACGCTTTGGATGAAACCACCCAGAAGGGGCTTGTCAGCTAATGCCTCCTACTAACAGAAAAACAAAAAAAAGGAGACTGGCTGAGCCCAAACCATTATAGCCTGTCTAAATCTCCCTCCTCCCTCGCATCCAACACTGATGCCCCCCAAACCCTCTCTAGCTTTAGTGTGGATGCTGAATGCTGACAAAGGCTCCCTTTAGAAGCCTGGACCGCAGAAGCCAGAGATAAATCCCTCCACCCATCTCTATTTTTGTCTCCCTCGCATATACAACTTTTCTTTCCCCCTCCCACCTCTCAAACCAATCTCACCCTCCTCCCCTCAAAAGCGATTAAGGAAGAGCTGTGGAAATATTTGCCCAAAGCTGGAGCCCGTTGCTGGGCCCAGCTGTATTGTTGGTAGGAATACACACAGCAAACTTGCACTGTGAGGAGCCCTGCGGGACTCCGGGCGCTTCGGGGAGGCTTTGTGAGCCCAGCTCTGCATGCACTAGCCAGACTATTGTGAAAGGGAAACAGAAAAATGGTTACAAACCCCAACGCTCCCCCACTCCCATCTCTCCTCCCCTCCCCAAGTGCCCCCCTTCCACCAGCCCGCCACCTTCCCCAAGACAAATCGAGAGGGGAAGGGGCCGCTGCCGAAAAGAATGAAAAGGTTTCCTCAGTTAGATTTAAGGCAACAAGTCAGAGCTGCAAGGAGTCCTTTATCCACCAGGGAAGCCTCCCACTGCTCCAGAGCTGGGCGAGCGGGAATCCTGGGGGCCAGCTTTCTGAAGGCTGCCATTGATTTGTCACTGGTGATAAGTGAGGCCGGGGCCGTTCCCACCAGCGCCTGCAGCGGGGATGACTCTCCCACAACGCCCGGCAGGGGAGAGGGGCGGCAAACGGGGAAAGACAGGACCCCATGGTCACAAAAATCCCCCAAATGGCTCTTTTTGCCTAACGAGCAGCAACAAAAAGGAGTGACTGTGCTGAGACCCAGAGGCAATGGTGCATAGGGGCAGCACGGCTGCACACCCGGGCAAGGAAGAGCAGGGGGTTCTTCATCCCTCGCCCCCAAAGGGCATCCCAGTGCCAACTCAGTCGAACAATATTCTTCAAAAACTCCCCAGCCGCTCCTTTGCCAATAGCAGGAGGCTTTTAAACCTGCTCTATTTACATAGAGACACTCTTCTCCCAAGCATATACTGCTGGAAACTCGTTCTTCTGCTTTTTGGGAGGGGAAATCTTTTCTCACAGTACTAAATAAATGAGAGAGGCTAATGAAGCACCATGTCTAAAAGGTGAATTCCCAAAGCAACAGGAGATCTTAAAGGAGCACCAGAGCTCCCCCAGGGAACACACAAATAGAGCTGCAGCTGCCTGGGCAAGACCAGATGCAGATGGGTGAACTGAAAGCAAGACAAAAGGGGAGGAGAAAAAAAAAAAAAAAAGGCAGGAAAAAAGGAAAGGAAAAAAAGATCAGTAAAAGAAGTAAAGATCCTTGGCCCTTCTGATGTAACTAATTAGGAAAGACCATCAAAACTGGTTCAACTTGCATTATAAAACATGTCTCATGCTCCAAGACGCTGAGGAGGTTTGGGAGCACATAGGACACCTTCCCTTCCTTTCCCTGCCCTCAGCAAAAGCCCTTCAGCTGGCGACTACCCTGGCCAGGCTAAGGCTGAGGCACACAGGCATTGTAACATAGCCTGAAGGCCACGAGATTTGAGTTTTCGGTGGGAAAAAAGCATCATGCCTGCAGCCTCCTTCCAGTTCAATCAGACCAGACCCAGCAATCCAGAGGATCTTATCTAGCAAGATATTATCTCGGGACAATTGCATGCAGCTCCTAAAGCACCAGTTTATAATCCAGCATGCTAAAATAAATGGAAGTTGCCAGGCTGTAAATTGTGACATTCAGCAATATTCTAGCTCTTACTCAGCCATTCAGAGGTACTGGGCAGATCACTGGGAGCAGTAATTATTTCAGATATCCTAGTTAAAATTTCTTGCTACACAAGAGACCACAGCCTCCCACAGACCCTTAAACTGGGGATGAGCACAGTATCAGAACCTTAACAGACAAAATCCAGTCCAAAAATATCACAAGTTTAAACAAAACAAACCCAAAACCCACCCCACCCCAAACCTCTCATTCGTATCTGGGAACCAGCCAGCAGCCAGTTAGCTCAGAACACAAGTTTAACACACTTCTTGCCAGAAATATCACTCTGCAGCCAAGCAGCCACATCCCAAACCAGCCAAAGCTTTTGAGCAGTCCTAAAGTGCAACCCAATTAAAGCTTGTTGAAGACTTCTGCCTCCTAACAAGAGAGAGAGGACCAAATATCTCCTGAGCTTGCTGAACTCACCGCTTGGATCACTGCCACTGCTTGAGAACCTGGAAATAGGCTTGTGTCCAGCACGACTCCAACTTGCACACCTGATTAATCTCAATAGCTACATGAAAAGCAGAACTAACAAAGCCAGTTTCAGATGGATTCATCTCTAATAGTCAATTTTGGTGCATCTGTTGCCAAATAGAGGGAGGGGATTCTTTCATGTCTAACAAAATGCAAACTCACAAGAAATCGTCACCCACAGCCAAGTCGCTTCTGTGGTGCCTTCCCTTTATTGTGCTGCCTGTTTTCATGAAACTTTTATTCTCTGGGACCAGTTTTTTGAGTGTGAAGATATGCACACATATCAAAATAACCATTGCTTCCACACAAAAGCAGGTTAAAGATGCCTGCAGATTTTTCTCATGAGAAGAGCCTGTATTAACAAATATTATTAAGAACTAGCTTCTGATACTACTTCCTGGACCAAGTTCCAGGATCTGAAGTGCACATCTAAATGAAAGACACAGATTCTTCACAAAGCCCACAAATCATTTCAGCAGACACATCATTCAGCCCTGGAAGAAGAATGTTTGATGCTTTTTGAAAGCCTTTTAAACTCTTCTGCCTACAGAGGAAAAGTTCACCCTACATACAGGCATACTGCCTTTTGCTAGAACCATGATCTCAGAGGGAAAAAAAAAAAAAAAAAAAACCAACCATGAAAAGACAGTGTGGTATCTTCCATTCAGTCTTAGAGATGCATTTACTGCAATGACTCAAGAGGCATTTTCTTTCTGTTATTCCACTGTACTTTGGGGAGTAGGGTACAATGACAAATCAAGTTGAATCAAGCTTTTGAGGCAATTTGCGGGCATTGCAGAAAGTGATGTTATTCAGCCAAGTATAGCGCACTTCCTCTGATCAAAGAATGGCCCAAGCCCATCAGTGCTATAAATGCTACCTAAAATGACTGGATAGCAGTAAAGATGTGGCAGAACGCAGGGCTACTCATCTAGTTACTTCTATTCGTAGCAGAATTTTATCTCCAGTAATTACAATGTACCTTGAGAAGATCCTGGGAAGTTGTTGTGTTGGGTTTTTTTCTCAGTTGGATACAGAGTTTTTTCCTCTCCTAAGTGGAAGAGTTATGTAGTGATCCATTTTAATGGTTTTGCAGTAAAATTACTTTTTTCAGTCAGAAAAAAAAAATAATTAAAAAGTACTTCTGTGGTGGGGAAAAAGGCCTTAGTGTGCAGTTTGTATCTTGACTAAATTTGCTAAATATTTCTGGTACCTTACATTGCCATTCCCAGACACTGTACGAACATAACATTTATTCCTACAGATCGTTCTCTAAGTAAGAACATATGGTACATTTGGACCTTCAGCCAACAAGCCTTGGTGAGTCAAGATCAGATCTACTGAAGTCACAGTACACCACTAAGCTACGCACCATTACAGTCATGATAGCATACATCTCAACCTCAGAGGCTGAGCTCACTTCTCTTTCCCATTTCCCAGTCCTTTATCCCGAGGTTGAATGTGGTCCATTAATCCCAGATTCCAAGAAGTGTGCCTCTTTAGAGGTTCAGTCCCCTCCCTCCATTTTTTATTGCACACCATCAGAAAACATGGAATTACAAATGGCAACAGCATTCTGGAAATCGTTCCCATGTCCCTCCTTATAAGTGCACAAACACTTGGCAAACTGAAATACATACAAGATGATTTAGGTATCAAGTCCTCAGAAAAGCATGACTGTTTTCCATGGGGAAGATCTAATCTTCTGCCCTTCACGCTACAACCCAGTTCCTCGATTTCTTTGCCAGATAACCTCCCAAAACAAACCCTCTTCTGTGCACAATAAGCAAAGGACAGGAAACAGCCTTGATCCGACTGTTTAAGTGATAACACAGCTCCCAGGTCCTCCAAACTGGTACTCGCTCAAAATGAGGAAGAAACTTCCAAGACTGCGGTTTCACAGTCATCAACAGTGCTAGCTTAAAGAGCTCCCAGCCCTCCTTCCCCTACTCCCAGTCCCATGACCCCCATAAGCTGGCACAGCCTTGTGCAGTCTGGTAAAAAAACAGATCAGGAAAAGTGGTCCAGTGGGTGATAAGCAGCAAAAAGAAGCAAATTCGAAGGTCTTCCAACTCATCATCATCATCATCCAGCTCAGTTTGATTCCTCCCTTTGCTTCACTGCTTGCAGAACCACGGCCTCAGAGCCAAGCCGACAGAAAAGCTGGGGTCATTTCTTGTTTAAGGCTTTATAAATATATTTACTACAGTGGTTCAAGAGTTGTTTTCTTCTTACAGTCAGTTTACCAAGTGTTTCTACATTTAGAAGTAAGATATGCATGCTGCTGTGCTGAAAATCCTTATGAAAAGGAATAAACTCAGTGAATTAGATCATTCTACACTGGACCACAGTAAATGTTTAAAAATATGACATTCTAATTGGGAAAAAGCCACTGACTTCAGTACACAGAAAAACACTGGCTCTTAGGCGACCAGTCACCATGGTTCAGTTTTTTACCCTTGCAAGAAAAAATTCTGTAGACTCCAAAATCATGTTGTCAACTATCCTTAGAGGAAAGAAAATAGAAAAACAAAACAAACAAAAAAAACCCAAAATAAACCCCAACCAAAACCGACCTAGCCATTAACACACCTGGCCCAAGCATCATTGGGAACCTTTGTATCACAGCATGCAAAGAGGACACTCCCAAGTTAAGTTCTGTACAGATGATCTCCAAAGGTTATGGGGGAAAACACTTAAGCTACTGGGTAAATGCAGCCACTGAAGCCCGTTACGTATTTACGGAATTCTACCCAGTAATTTAGCTTGCTGCTACAGAAAGGAACATTCAGTAATTATTATTTAAAGCTGACCACAGCTAAACTGTCCCAAGTCAGGAATCCAGGATTTAACACTTGGATTCCTAACCAAGTCCAAGTTACGCTTCTGTTCTCAGATTTCTTAACCTTTGTGGTTACATGGTGAGATATCCATTTGCAATCCATCCTATGAGCTGCTACACTCAAGATAGGGGAAAGGGTGGAAGAGTCATGGATGCAAAAAAGATCTTTGTGAGCTGGGTGCAGATATGATACTCCTCAGACTAATGCTAACCATTTATTGAGCATGCTGGCAGATAACAGAAACATGCACTATCTAGGACAAAATGAGCAACTAGATCCTCTCAGAAGGGCATTACAGCTAAAAAGAATTTTCTCTCTCCCAGGATCAGACCCCAGACACAACAAATGTGTCTATTTAAGTGTGATAATGTTGCATGCAGCATGCCAAGGGGCAGGGGGTGGAGAAAGACTAGAGAAAGGAAGCTTCAACAAAGGTATTTTGGGGATGGAGGGGAGAGGACAAGGAGCATCAACATACAGACTAAAAGGCAATGCATTTAAGTGGATCCTCTATTTACTGTGCTAATCAGCATTTAGTTGTGTTTTTTTTCTCGTTATTCAATACATCTGTCAATTTATTGCATGTAGAAATTACAAACTCTTCAGAGTAGGGACTGTCATTAAACGCACACACTGCATGTAACACTGTGAAGCTCTGATTTCCATCAGAGCGAATCTTTACATGATCCAATTGACAATTCATGTGTGAGAATCAACCCATGTAGATCTTCCCCTTCAGCCTGCCACATATTCATTCAGGGAGAACAGGAATGGCCATTTAGGCAGCTGATGTTTCCAAACAGCTAGCTCCATCTTCCTTTGGCTAACCAGGCATTAGTGTTGCCATTTCTGCATCAACTCAGGAGAAGGGTGGGATTGTGCCTCCTTTTGTGTCCATGCCCAGTCCAGGCTTGTCACACCACAACACTCCACTGCATCAGTGGAGAGGGGTGCGGGGAGCAAGCAGAACTCGGATCCAAATTCTGCGGGTAAGGGTCAAAAAAATAACCCTTTGTTAGACATTAGCCATTTAAAAGGCAAGTTGAAGGAAGAAGAGTCAAGGCACTACAGCAAGAAGATAAAGCTTTTCATGTTTAGATTGACAATTTCT
Source organism: Microhierax caerulescens (assembly GCA_035590215.1). NCBI lineage: Eukaryota > Metazoa > Chordata > Aves > Falconiformes > Falconidae > Microhierax > Microhierax caerulescens. The sequence goes on along the minus strand of JAVJGJ010000060.1, from coordinate 70,541,933 downwards.
CTGGCAACAACTCGGAACCTAAGCCTGCGTTAGCCCAAGGCAAACAACACAGTAGGTCTTTGCTTCCAGTCGTAATGAATAGAAGCTTCCACCACAACGGGCACCACCGACGTACTGCAACCGCTGCAACATCTACAGGTTGATCTTTCACCACACTTTGATGCTAATACAGGTAAAACAAGTACAATACAATAAAAAGGCCTATGCTTTCATGAGCCATAGAAACTACATCTTGGGCTTGAATTCTCACCTTCCCCTGTTTTCAGGGAAAGCTTTTCCAAATTACCATTAAGGCAAAGCAAAGTAGTAGCAAGCCAGTGCCAAAAAAACAGTTGGTCTTGCTTCCCTCCATCCTTCCATCAGCTCTATACCGACCAGCTCACTGCAAAGCAACTCTCTTCAGCTCGCCAACACCACACAACCCACTGGTTTCACCACTTTGCAGGTCAGTTCTGCACCAGATCAACAAGCTGAATCAATTGATCCAGCAGGCATACGCACAGACTTACCAAAGAGACAAGGGGCAAGGCTGCTCTCATGGGGCATCCCACAGTTACACTGGATTAGGCACAACAAGAAACCACATCCTGTGGGTCAAGGAAGCCCTGCAGCTAGAGGCCAAGCCGCAAATATCGCGGGCAGAGAACAATCCTCAGCAGTGACAACATCCTAGCACCCCCACCAAAAAAAAAAACCCTCCCCTCTCTCAGAGGGATACCAAATTTACTGAAAGAAAAAGGCAGCAGGAACAAAAATTCCCCTTATGCTGATATCCCAAAACATGGGCTTTATATTACTCTAAAACTGTATTTTGAAGACAATGTTTCTCATAAAGGAAGACTGTATTAAACCTTACTCCAAATCAGTAACATGCCCTTTGAAGTCATTTGCAGTTACATTCCTAATGTCACCTAAAGCAAGCCACCGCGTTCCCAGCAAGCCACATCCCCACTGACCAGCTCATCGTTTAATCGTTCCAAGCAGCATATTTAATTTACAAAGTTTAAACAGGAGGAGAGGACTACGTTGATAGAGATTAAGAAACAGAGGAGAGGAAAAATGCAATTCATGATCCATAAGTTATTTCTTCTAGTGCCCTTGCAAAAGACATGGATCTGCAGGAAGGCAAGTGGGTGATAATTAGGGACAGTTGGAACATTGTTTATTTCCTACTAGCAAAAGCAGCAGTTCAGGCCTCGAAGGATAAATCAAATTTCTTAACCAGATGGAAGACATTTCATTTTCAAACATCAACCATACAACAATGGACCACAGAAAGGAAGGAGCCAATTCACAACAGCAACAAGAAAACAAAATTACCAGAGATTTTAGAGATGAGTTCTCATCAAAATCTGCACTTACAAAGAGCCTCATGTTGCATCAGAACTTGCACCACATCCCACCACAGTCAATTCAAAGACACTTTTATTGGCAAAACAAGCTCTGCAAGTGTTACCCACATGTAAGAGACAGCACACTTGAGTTTCTCCCAGAAGTGGATTCAACATATGAAGTGCCTGCCTCCACAGAGGTTTCAGCAGAGAAGGCTACATGGCATGGAGTTCAACAATAGAAATGAAAATATTCCAAAGAACAATGTTTTACTTCTAGTAAGATAAGTGTCTACTTGCTCTCTCTAACCTTCTTTTATATTTTACTCAAAAGATTAGGAGATTTCCTTCTCAGTCTCTCCCTTTACTTCTCTTTCCCAGGCATTTACCATTTGATTTATGATGTTCTCCTGTATCCAACTCGAAGTTGCACGTTTCAGTGTTTGGTAGGAGTCTGATTTGATTTTACACATTTCATTTGGTACTGATCTACCAGCATAATAACTTTGCACAATAACTTGTGGCAGTCTAGTTGGCTAGGAGGTTTGGATGACTTTTTGTTGTTACAGAAACCTGTGCTCTGGTTTAGATTCAGACTAGTTTCTCAAACAGATGGATTTTGGATTAAGTTATTTGCTTCATTAGCCTCCAATGGAGTGCCAAATCCCACAAACAATGTTTTCATAGGAATGAACAGCATTTTCATTTGGTTTCAGTCTATGGTTCTCTAGTACTTTTAGGTGGAGAGAGCTTTTGCTGCTTTGGCTGAGACAGCACTGAAACCAAGTCTTTTTATGCAAAGATCAGCAACGGAAATCCTTCCAGTTCTACCCTGTAGCCATCACTACGTAAGATTTAATTCTGTCTTCGCACATCTGAAAATAAAAAAGTTACCTTCCCTTTGGTTACAATGTAAGAACATACAGAGCTCTGGAGTTCATTCTCGTGGGAGTCAAATGTTTAATTTTTCAACAAATAGTACAGCAGGAAAATCTCCACTGTAATCAGTTCTCATGGTTTGAGTAGTTGAAGTGTGTCTTACTTGCTAGGGCCACTACGTAGCCAGCACATCCACACTGGCACAGAGCCTTAGGCACGGGGCTACTCCTGAGGGTGGTTAGTGCAGGGGTGTAGAGGGAGCTTGCTGCATGCCCACCTCAACCCAGCTGCATTCTGCAAGAGAATAATTCTCTCTTTATAGTTACTGTCATTTCCCTCCTGTGAGCCACTCCCCTTCTGCTTGTCTCTAAAGGGCAGAGAGCCCATACAGCACATACCTTAAAGACTGTGGTATGCAGCCCACGAGGTCAGACAAGCCGGCTCCCTTGGCACCTCTGGTCTTCAGTGGCATAACTCCAACGGCCCTCTTTTCACACAACACTTTATCGGCAGTTTTAGCATCGCCACCACATTTATTTTAAGATCTTGACATACAAGATGCAGAGCACGTTGTTATGACATTGTTCAAGAAAAAGCCCCAAACAAACCCCGACATCACTCCGTGTCTTTCCCAGATCAACCTGCAGGACCGATGCGCTGCAGTACATCAGCTAGCAAACGTAGGTGTTTTGGCAGCTGTCCCAGTCACTTAATCGGAAGCCTGAGCTCAGAGGCTGTTTCGCCTGAGCGGGTAAGTCAAGATGTACATACCAAAGATGTCATCTCTGCCTCCCTCCCTTCCTTGCTCAAAGGCTTCTGTCTGAGTACTGTTTATTTTTATCCTGCAATTGATGGATTGCACATAGGTTTAATTTGCCCTGTATCTCCCATTAGTTCTGTACTGTAACTGTGTTTGTTAGATTTGGCCTCGCATAACCAATGAAGCTAAACAAGGGGGTTTGCCAAGTGTTTAAAGTAGACACGTGCTTGCCACCCCCTCTTCCCTGTCAGTCTGTTCTAAAGCATCTGCAGCACAAAAATTGCGCATGGGTCATTTCTCAGAAAGTAATAATCCAAGCTTCTATTCTTCAGCATACCTATTTCTGTCATCAAGTTTGCTTCTCCAGCACAACCAACCAACAAAAAATTACTACAAAGTATCACAGGACTTAGCCCTTTTTTTTTTTTTTTTTTTTTTTGACATGCCTTTCCACCTTAAATGTTTGCTCCCAGACTTCTGGAGACCTGTAGATGAAGAACTAACCATAACAAGCAAGAAAGGAAGTATGGAAAAAAAACAATCAAACAAAACAAAACGAAAAACCCCAAACATTTTCTAGGGACAACTGACTGGAAAACTTAAACCTAAGGAACTATCTTATTTTGTTCTAGTCTGGAATTTGCAGTAAAAGCAACAGAAGATTACAGCTCCCATCTTCCAGTTCACAGGAGGCTGGTCACAAACAAGAGGAACCTCAGAGAAACAACAGGCTTCTCCTGGGTGTGGATGAGCCACTTCAGGCCAAAAGAGTTTGTAGTGGAGGGCTGCAGAAGGCTGGGATCAACAAGGTTGGTTGCTCTTCCCTGCTTGAGTACAGGTACCACAGAAATTGCCCAACTGCCAAAGATGACAAACCTGCCCTTCCAGGAGAATGAAGCGCAGACAGGGGATCCACCTGCTCCACAGACAAAAAGAACCCTGGACCTGGAAAAAAAAACCAAAACCAAACAAACCAAAAAACACCCAAAAGGCCTAAAGGCCTTCTGTTATTTAAGGTAATGCTGACTGCAGGTCTGAATTCTTCCTTACACTCAAAAATGCAGCGAACAAAGGCCTGTAGAGGGTGTGGGTTCGTGAGCAGCGACAGTTCAAACTGGAACAATGCATGAGGTTACCACCCTTGTGGTGGAGACATCTTAACTGCCCAGGAATCGGCTGTTCAGGAGTCAACACCTCCAACCCCTGCAGCTGCTGTTTCTGGTAGGGGGAAGAAGTCAGACCCAGGGGCAGCCTTCCCTACGGCCTCAGCAAAGATGGCAAAGGACTGCAACCTCACCAGCCAGCCCAATTCAGTCCTTCCCTGTTCCCAAGTCAATGCCCAGGAAAAACCCCTTCACCACTTTGACTCGGCATGGACACAGCTCTCAAGTCAACCTGCTCTTTAACTTAGGTCTCCCACATCATGCTTTCTAAGATTTAGACACTGAAAATTTCAGTTTGAGACCCGTGACAAAAAAGCAGATGGTCCACTAGCAATGAATATCCTCTCCTGCTTCTTAACTGTTAAAGGCTCCAGAATGGCAACCTCCAATCTACCTCCCTTTCCCAGGCCACAATCTCCGGTTTGCTCTCACAGGTTTACTCTCACAGCCGGTCCCATTATGTTTTCCCTCATGCTAATAGGTACTGTGCTGATCAAGGCCCTTTTAAAAAGGCAGCACAAATTAGGGGCACGTCCTCCAGCCATAAGAAACTCAACTCAGGCTTTTCAAGAGTAACAGGCTTCAAAAATCAGTGAGAACAGCACCATCTCCAAGGCCTCAAAAACCTCATTTCCTAAATCTGTCAAGCCTTAAGAAGTTGCAAATCCTGACTCACAAAGAAAGGACAGCAGTAAAGCTGGCTTCCTCTTAACAAATGCCATTTTAATTCAGAGAATTATCCCACCTCCTGGTTCATCATCAGGAGCTCGGAACAGAAGCAGGAAATTACAGTCCTTAGACTTCACATTTTTTCCCCTGCCCTCAGAGTTGCAAAGAAAGGATTTGACTACTCAGCAGCTATTCAGAAATTCAGAACTAAAATTGGGTGGGAGCACAAAGGAAAAAAAAATAAAAAATGAAGGTGTGTATTTTATTCTAATCCTAGATCCCATGAGACACAGTTCTGCTACAGTGAATGGCTGCACCTTGAGGCAAGAACCTCTCCCAGACACTACCAGCTGTCACCAAGTCAAATGAACTGACGGAGCTGGAGATTCAGGCTAAAGGAACAGAGCGCTTATCTCCCTCTAACCTTCCTGCATAGTCACACGATGCTTCTTATGAGCCTTTCAGAGAAGGAAGCTGAGAACATCACATGCTCATGTTTTAACAGTTCTCACTAGTGACTTCACATAGCAATTCTTAATGGAGAAAAGGAAGAGAAGTAGCCTCTTTTTCCAGGAAAGGTGTTTTCTGCCACCAGTCTTGTTGCTTCTGTACCCAGACTCCTTTCCAAACCCAGAGTAGTCTCTTATTCTCACTTCACGCCTTTTTCCAGGCAATCGTCTTGTATCTCCTAGCTTCTCTCCAACTCTGCCCTTCCATTTCACACACATTTTCCAGACAGGGTTGTCCTCCAAAACATCTTCCCAGACATCCCACTCAAAAATCCTTCTGATTTTTGTATGCGGTCCCAAGCCTGACAGGTGCCATACGCCATTGCTGCAGACAGCTCCGTCACCACCTCTATCTCATGAGCTTGCCATCTCAGCACTATGCCAATATCAGTTGTCCTTTCCACCTCTGCTGCTATTGCTGAGCTCCTGATACTTCATAAAAGCACCCCAGTACAGCAGGGATTCTACTGTTGAGGGTCCCTAGCAAGTTGTCACATCCTCCTTTAGAGCATTACTAACATGTCGTGCCCTGCCTCAGCAGTTAAGTTCTGTGCAATGCTCATCTTCATTTTCAAGATTTTCATCTTCTATAGTACCTAATTAACACCTCTTCCTGCCATCAGATCCCATATAATTACTCCACTTGGATCACCTTACATGGTTCTTCCGTTCCTTTGCCAGCTCAGGTCCTTGGCTCTCATTTCCAAAATACCTATCTTTGCTTCTGCTAATATCTGTACTCCTGTATCCCCTTCCCTTCTTCTCATGGTTTACACTACTCTTGCATCTGCTTCCTCATAGTTATTTCTGCAGTTACCAGCTTTCAGTAGTCTCTGATGCCAACTCGTACCCAAAAAGCCCTCTCTACCCTTGTTCTAAGAAGTAGATTAGAATGGAAAACTTTCAGAAGCTTTTCCCATTAAACCAATGCTAAAGGAAATGTAATTAGAAAGGTATGCTATTTTAATATTTGACCTCATCTATCCCACTAGAATTATCACATCCCTGATCCTTATCAGATGTCAGATGTCCAATTTAGACTATAAACCCTTTGGGGCAAACATAGCCTCTTTCTCCACCTTAAGGATTCGTCTAAGTGCTGTGACTCTGTAAAGTAAAAAAAACACTTCAGAAATTCAAAGAACTTGGTTTTGCCAAGAGCAGAGCCACTCCACACACTGAGACTTTGGAATGACCAGAGAAGTTAAAAGTATTCACTCTCCGAAACTTCAAAAGGCAAGAATAGGGTCATCCTCACCCCCAACAGAAATAATGCCTGAGAAGAGAAGACCTGGGTACAGACTGCACTGAAAAAGTTTTCCCATGGTATCTCTAGCCCCCTCCTGCCTCAAGTCTCCAAAGCCATCACTTATCCCCTCGGAAACAGCAAGAAAGTCACTTTTTTCTCTTCCCTCTCCAGAAGGAGCACAGCAGAAATAAACCTCGAATGATAAATTACGCACCACCTTTGTGTGGCTGCCTCTTGGCCAGGCAGGAAATTTTTCTCCCAAAATCTTTTGTTTCCAGCTTTGATCCCAGTGTTGGATCCACTCTGTTCAGCACTCCCTCGGCATGGAGGTGAAGGGAGAGCTGACAGGCCAAGTTTGGGCTTACTGCAAGTCACAGTCAGATCTTCCATTAGCCTTCTCCCCTCCCCCTTCCCCTTCCCAACTGGAACTCTCCTTGAGTTTGAAAAGATCCTATTAAACATTTTCCAGAGGGCCTTACAGAGGATACATTATTTTGATGGATGCTGGGACTAAAGGAGGAGGATTTCTAAGTACAGTGAAATAATGGAGTTTGTTCTAATGGATTTAAGAGATGCCCGGGGGCACCAAGTAAGTTCCTTCTCTGCAAATCAAAAACACAGAAGACCAGAAAATGGAGCCGAACAACTAAACGCCAGGAAGCGGGGAAATCGGGCTCTATTTAACTGCTGCTCTTGGTTACAGCCAACTTCAGGCTGCTTGGAAAAACAGCACACACACACATCACTGGCACAAACTTAACAGGAGAAAACAAAGAGACAACAGGGGTCAAACTGGGGGTGGCAAGTAGGAGAAGGATGCAAGGCTGGGTCCCCACCCCCTACCAGAGAGTCGGATCAATTATCCTTGAATACTAACAAGATTTCTGATTAAAGAACTGCTGCTATGCAATAGAAACAGAAAGCTCCAGCAGCTGGGAGGGGCTGTCAGGCAGTAACAAAGGGACACAGAAGACTATGCCCCGCTAGGGCATAAGGAGGAAGTCACCATGCTGGTAGCCAGGAGAGAGGTCTCCCCTGCCTAGAGTCTTAAGAACGTCTCACTGGAGTTAAATTTACCAGCAGGAGTAAAACTTCACCTTGACACTACAGAACACGGGGTCTGTTTTCAGGCAAACACATTCTCTACTGGAAGCTTTGCGGGACAACATTTCTTTAAAATGTCTCATCACTATGGTACAGCGAGGTGAATTTTATTCTCATCCCAACCCATTCAGGGGAAAAATCTGGTGCTTCTTAGTTTCATGTACCGCAACATCGGAAAGTTGTTATTAACATACAACAGCTTGAGGAACAAGAGCCTGCACGGTCTTCAGTCATACACGTTTTGACAAAACTGCAGTCTGCAGTACAAACATCGAATATGCATATACAATACTGTCCATTAATCTTCATGGTTTATGACTTGCTGACTGGTGGCTAAAACCAGAAAAACCTAATGACCTAAGAAGAACCTCATGAAAAACAAAAGCTTCTGTTACTACTTTTCACAACCCAAAGCTGTACTAACATTAAGCATCCTGCTATAGGCAATGTATCTCATACCACCAGAATCAGGCTCCCAACTATTCAATCCCCTTACTTCTTCTGTTTTAAACAAGTGTAATTCCTTGATATGAGAAGTTTCAGTCATCCACAATTTAGCAAGGCAAAAGCCCACAAACATCAGTTCTGATCGATGTTAATAAAGTCTTTATGAAAACTTATTTTGCTGCCCTTACATAGTGAGGCTCCTTTCATCTAGGCTCACAGCAGCCGAGTTCCGCTCCTCGCAGAAACACTGACTGCAGCTCAAGACTCGCCGAGACTAAATACACAGGCTAGAATACTTCAGCCTTTAACAGACAGTTCTGTGTAACAGAGGCAAAAAAATGCCCAGAAAGCTGAAAAACCCGAACACAAACTCACCCACAACAGGATGGCAGCCAAATACTCCCAAGGTGACAGTCCCAGAGTGACTTCACATACAGCATGAATAAACCACAAGCCCCTGGATCCATGCAGTTACTATCTTTAGTACAGGGAAATGGAAATCTACAGTGAAGACTATATAGGAAGAAGAGATGCAAGAAGCGTTACAGTGCCCAGTCTTCATGCAGTAAAGACAACAAAAGCCCATAAAAAGAGTAATGCTTAACATAACAGCCATGGCAAAGAACCACAGGCACTACAGATGCAAAGGCAAGAACCTAACCATCACGCATATTGGATTCATGGACGACAATTACAATTAGCGTCCTCTGCCATGATCTGTGTGAAACGCAGACAGCCACTAAATACAGTATGCCAATTAATGGAGTGGGTTTCCTGTATGCCAGAGCTCCAGCTCTGGGTGTTGTATTGGGCAAAGCCAGATATCTTGAAAGATGTTCAATTTAAGTATGCATGCATGTGTGTATGTATCACTTTACTAAGTAAACCCCTTCAAGATAACATCACAAATCAGTGGAAATAACAGAGGAGAAGAGAAATAGTGTCCACTTTCCTTACACATTTCTTTTAACAACACTTTACTTACCAAGTCACCCTTTCCAATGGAGAGCCAGTAAAATTTCTGTGGTTTTATGACTCTTTTGATCATCAGCAAAAGAAATAGAAGTATTATTAAAAAGAGAAATAGCCAGAAATAATGAGCAGCAGAGGAATTCAATGAAGGTGTAGGACGTGCACTTTTTAAACCTATTTTAAAACCCTGACTGGTTTTCAAGATAACATCTCTTTATCAGCTTTTATAAGTGTTATGAAGCATATATTCTATTGTGTTCAATGGTAAGTTGCATTCTAGGGCAAATGGAGTTGGCCTTGGGCAAGACAATTTCTACTTCACTTCCCACATTTACAAAACAAGGATAATATTTGCCTATTTCACAAGAGTGCAGGAAGATTCAAAAGGACTATCAGACTTCAGATCATTCTCATAGAATGAATGTTTTAATTATTTTTAAATGTTAATTTCACCAGTCTAGGGAACTAGAGGTTTCTAGGAGTAAAAACATAATATAAACCACTTCAATTTCTTTTTCTCGTTCACGTAAGAACAAGTACCGCCTTCTGGTTTGAACTACAAGCTGGATGAGGTTTATATTCAACCACTTTTTCTTCTGTAACTTCAATGAACACAAAGTAGCCAAACAGCTCCAAGTTTGCTGAATGCTATTTTATGGTCCACATGAACAGAATATCCCTCTTCAAGGTTCACTCAACACTGTGGAAATGCGAGCACTTTAAGCACCTATTAATTTGGTTGCTGCATACACCCACACTCCCCAGATGCAAGAAGGGATTCTCTCTTGCAGAAAACAGTGCTAAAGCACTCAACTGGAAGCTTTTGGAAAGAGAAGATAAAATAAATTTGCTTATCTACGCTACATAAATGAAACAATAATGTTAACTTCATACTGGAAGACTTATGCTTTATGCTTTTCCACTAACTCTACTGTGTTTCAGTAGACACAGAATTGTTAAGCAAAACAAACCCAAACAAAATAAAATGAACCAAAAAACCCAACAACACCACGTTGTGGTGTCAGCCTCCTGCAGCATCTTACTCTTCATTTTAGAAGAGTGGGGATGTTACTCAGTGCCATCACCACTTTGACAAAAAGAAACAGTTGAGTTAATTCAGGGTGATCATGAGATCTGTGAATATCACCCAACCTGACCCACAGTAAAGCCAGGCTCCCTCAGTACACCCAGGAAGCGGAACATTATCAGCTCCAAGCTGACAACAGGAAAAGGGGGCTTTGCACTTGGCTGAGAGCTGCAGAAGCAATGCAATTCCAAGCACAGGTAATGGAGATCACGATTCCCACTGCAACTACAGAAGTATCACGTTAGGTTTGTGACTCTAAAATGTAGTCAAGACGTTCCGAGAGTGAAACTCTGACATTAGCCATATATTTTTCTGGCAGAGCTCCAGGAGCCAGAAGGGCAAGCACATCACCCAGACAGGTTCTGTGACTTTCTGTATTTATCCTGCCACAGCTCATCATTAACATCAGGGCCTTCTCCATCACTGTGCACCAGCAATGCATGCCATTAGCTTTAAATTCTCTCTGTATACCCCTTTTTACCTGCAAGGCACTTTGCCAAGAGCTCAAGATACTTGCAGAGGGTTTTTTTTGGTTGGTGGTTGTTTGGGTTTTTTTTTTTTGGCACAGACTTCTCCAGCTTTAACTGCCGCTATCCATCAAAAGAGGGTCAAAGGTTGATCTTGCACACTTCTTTGCTTTACTTGCTCTCGTACTGAGGCACAGCTGTAAACAACCACACATTTCTAACAGTTTACCTCTTTGGCATTGCGAGTTCTGTGGCTGTGAATGCTTTTATGACAGTTCAGCTGTATACCATCCCTGCAGGTACTTCTAAGGGACAATGACGAGAAATTACTAGCTAGGGGGAAGAACACCGACTCACCACAAACTCTGGCATCTTCTCCGACACCTCCATCTGGACATGTCCTCCTGTATTTCCTTGCTTCAAAGAGGAAAAAAATTCCTCGGGTATCGTATTCTCATTGCAAAATGTATCTTCCCATGAAGGGAAGAGGATGCTCGCTTCTGGATGTGGCTGGCACACCCAATCACAAACTCATGTTCATGTGACAAGAGGATATAGGAAAGTGCCCTGATGGGCAAAGTACTTGAAAGAGAGACAAACTGCCATAAAAAGTGTCCTGGAGACATCAAGGCACAACCACCTACGAGCAAACCTGCACTTTACAATCAGCCATCCCCCACAGGGCTGTTAACAGCCCAGACACATTAACGAGGAGCACCTGGGTAACGGCCAAAATAAAACACATCCAGATCTGCACCTACACTAAGATCTCGGCTTTAGATCCTTCTCGCTCCTAGACTGCAGGCTAAGTATCCGTGTGGCACTTGGGAACTTAAAGAGCACTTCTGGTTCACTAAAAAGCAGATTTTCTGATACACAGAACTGCAGCCCTCTACTCTGCCTCTCCGAGCTGGTTTAGCACCTTCTTCAAAGCTGCCTGCAATTAGAATTCTTGTTAGAAGAGAAATAATATTACTTGAAACGCAAACTCCATGCGATTGTGCCCCAGGGGCAGTACTTGCGGAGCGACGGAGGTCAGCAGCCCCACTGCAAATGCTTCCTGTAATTTCAGAGTAGCACGGGAGAAAACGGATGGGTGAAATTATACAGCAGCTGCCAAGGGAGCGGAGGGAGAGCAACGAGGTGCGTGTCTCCTCTCCGCACCCCTCCCCCAAAAGCCTGCCAACCCTCTATAAACAATTCCGCGCAGCGTCCCGGTGTTTGCCCCTCCACCGGGCGCGCTCGCCAAATAAAGCGCTACCGCACAAGACGAAGAACCAGCAATCGCTTTTCAGTTGATAGAGCAACCACAAAGCTTCCAAGTTTCCACCGGCGGGACTCGGCGGCCGAGCCCCTGCCTCCCTCGCCACCGCCCCGGGTGCCGCCGCTGCCCCGGCCCCGCTCCGCCAGGCACGGCGCCGGCCCCGCCGAGGCAGGCAGGTAGCCCGGGGCCGCGCCGCGCTGCCGGGCTGTACCTTTAAGGGGCCCGTGGCGGCGGTGCGCGGCTGCATTCCTGCTGCGGCGCGGCGGCTGTCCCCACACGCCGGGC
>JAVJGJ010000060.1:70512087-70529647 GCA_035590215.1 Microhierax caerulescens | reverse complement strand
GGGCCGCGCGTGCCCGGGCGCTTTCGGGCGCGGAACGCTGGCGGCGCGGGGGCGTGTTCCCAGCCGGGCCGAGCGGCCGAGCGGCGCCGGGCCCTGAACGCTGGGAGCGTCGGGCGCCTTGGAAACGGCCGGAAGCTGGGAAGGAGCAGCGGCGGCGGCGGGAGGATGCTGAGCCCCGAGCGGCTCTCGCTGCCGGGGCCCGAGTACCTGGGTGAGGAGGCGGATGGCGCCCCGAGGGTCCCGCCCGCCGGGTGTGCTGCGGCCCGCCGTGGGGAGGGCTCGGCGGGGCCGGGGATGGCCGCGGCCTGGCCCAGCTTTCCTGGGGGCCAGCGGCCTGAGGCCCGCGGCGTGCCTCTCGGCCGGGCCGGAGTGACTCCGCGTGTGCCTTGTCGCCTGGGGAGGGGGGGCTGCAGCTCGGTGTTGTAGGGAGCTCCTTCTCCGGGTGCTCCCCTGACGTGGGGGGGCTGCGGGGCCCGCTGGGGCGCAGGGAGCTCCCATCCGGTGGTCCCCGTGAAGGCAGCGGGGTCCTGAGGGGGGGGGAGCGGCGGCCTGCTCCCTGCCTCGTCTACGCGGTGTGGGCAGGAACAAACAAGGGGCACCTGCTCTGTGGCAGGCTGGAACCTCACTTAGCCCATTACCAACCTGTTTTGCTCGCAGATCTATGTGACCAACCGTATTTTATGCTCGTATTCCAACATTGGAAATGAGTGTTGTTCCTTTGTTGGGAGATGGTTTTGAATGTTGGCTTTTCTTCTGAAGTAAGGTAAAGTTTCCCGCATAAAATGGAAATATCTTAATTTATGAAGCAGCTGCTGTCTTGGCGACTGCATCCTTTTAAGCCTGCTCTAACAGTTTGTGTTATTGCCTGATATTCCAAGAAACTAAGGAGCAAAGTGATTTGGAGTTAATGTGTCAAATAAAAATAATTAGGATGGAATAAATTCAATATGACTTCATTTAATTGCTAAAGAGGAGATGAATTACAAGTAGTAAGCGTTTGGAATGTGTTCAAGACAATATTTTTTAAGTGAAACTCTTCAGCCATTACTTTCTAGGCCCAAGAGGCTGTTTGGTAATAACTATTATAAAGGAATACATAATTTACTGTGGCTTTCTTGTACAAGGGAAGGTCAGAAAGGGCATGGATTTGTTTGTGCTGCTTGTTCCATCATAATATTGTTGTCTCTGGTAAGTCAAAATGCAACAAGGCTGGAGAAACACTGCTGGCTTCCAGTAAATGGAAAACCTGCCTTGCAGGGAGGAGACTGAAAGAGCTGAGAATGTTTAGCCTAGCAATAGCGTCAAAGAATGGGGATCCAACTGTCTTTCACAGCACATCATAGCACTAAAGAGAGATTAAATATTTAAGCAAAGGAGTGATCTAACTTGTCTTTTTGTGCACTTGCTGCTAGGCTGCTCTTTGGGTACTTTGCGTATACATACATAACTGCAATGATGTCCTGTGTTAAGGAAACTCAAAGCAGAAACGAAGAGTTTGCTTAGTGCTCTGTTTGGGGTGAGTCTCAGGAGACTCACTTTGCTGAAGTTCTTGTTGCCGATGTCAATTCTGAACCTAGTTCAGGTATTTGAGAACAGTATGGCTTGTGCCATGTAGATACACCCTTTGGGTTTGTGCTACTCAATCACACTACATCATTATGCTCAACTGCCACGTTTATAGAGAGACTCGTCACTTTTCTAGAGTTGCTGTAGGCTGAAACTTGCAAAATTTCCTTTTTTTTAATGAGCCAGCTTGGGTTTAGGTTCATTTAATTGTTTTTAATGAAATAGACACTTAACTTTTACTAGTGTGAAACTTTTCAGTAAGGATTGAATCATTCAAAAGAATCTAGGAAGCAGACTAAAAGTTCTTAAAGTGTAGGAATAAACCAGTTTTCTGTTTCATGTCTGAAGTTGAGAAATGAGACTTCTAAGAGATGTGCAGGATTGTTAGGTGCGAGCAGCTTTATTAGCCTACTTAAACGGAGCCTCCTTTTATCAATGTTTCGCATGCTGATTACTTTTCTCTTTTTGTTTTGTAAACCAGTCTAAGTTCTTCTGACATCGGGGTCAGGAAAAGACCCATGAGCATGTGAGGTTGAGCAATAACTTGTATAAGAGCCTGTTCTGTTGATCACTTATGTTCTTCTGTTTGGTTTGCAGTATCTGTTGTCTATTAGAGGGGTAAAAGTGTCCGCTACCTGATGTATTGTTATATATGTAATGTTAATGTTATTAACATTAGTAAATGTTACCAATAACAATGTTTGGTTTTGTGCAACTTTGTATCTTACCAAACAGCTGCAGATCCTACTGAAGGAATTGTGTATTAGCAGTAGGAAGGTGGTTAAAAAAACAAACAAAACCTCAGCTGTCTCCTCTGCCTCCCAAAGTAAACACACCTCCCCAGCATTTTCGTAATGTGATTTATGTTTTCTGCGTTGACCTGGCATTCTGAAATTGCCATTCTTTGGATTTGTTCTATTGCGTGCCTCAAAGTCTTGTTAATATAGTTGTCTGATGTGGAGTTATAAACATTTGTGGTAAATTTCATTTCCTGTCATTTCTTTTTGAAGTTGTGTTGACATAGGCTTCCACTTAAGTTATTCTGTGAGTCTCCCAGATCAGGTGGCACTATCTTTCCTGACCTGGAATGGGCAGGCTTCACCTAACTTTTTTTTCCTCTTTTCCTTTTTCAATATCACAAACAGGCCAACAAATAAAATGAGTGCCCCAAATAACATTACATGCTACTTGCTGCATATTTTTTTTTCAGGAAAATAGGAAAAAAAAAATCCTATTTGAGATGATTCTTCCACATCCAATTTGGATGCAAAGAGGGAAATAAAAGCATTTGTAAGTTAGATTCACATGTAAGTGAACATGGAGAGAATTAAGAGTTCACTTAAGATGAAAAGTAATTGCTAAGTTTTGGTACAACAGAGTTCCTGGAAAATAAAAATCAGGGCAATGTGTCTCATGCCGCAGCGACTGTGAGACAGTAAGTAGAAGAACAGAGATGACTGATAGTGAATAGGAAAGGAGATGAGGTCTGTTGAGTTGGCAGAAAGGCTACAGTGAAGATGATGTTGTAACAAGCAGGACATTTTAAACAGTATTTTCACTGAATAAACAACATCTAGTGTTTGGGGATAGTGATGAAAATGTGTTTCTCATTTGATGGATGAGACTTAAACTACAGTAGGCAAAATGAGGCCTATTTGAGTTACTTTTCCATGCCTTCCTCATTATGGTTTAATAACTGGTGATTGCTCAGTTATTTATAGCAGGCAATGGAGTACTTAGTGTATTGTTCTGCTCATGCAGCTGTCTTCTGAAGTTTCAAACTGTATTCCCTCCCTGTCTTTCCTGCTAGGGAGAAAAAGCCACAGATTACTACAAATTTTTCTGAATTTTATTTTTCTCTGTGTTCTCCTTCCCTCTACTCTCCAGCTCTTGGATGTTCTTTCTTTTCTTCCTTTGCCAATATAAGACATGTAAGAACAGAAATACCCTCTTAGGGAAGTGTCTTATCTGTAAAGCATGGGGCTGTTAGGTGCCAGAAAGATGGCTGTGTTGCCTCATTTCTCCTAAGAAGTCTCGGGCTTCATGATTAGAAAGAATATTCATGGTATTTGTGCTTTTACAAAACTGAGTAGCTCCCAGCAGAGAACTTCAGTAGACGCTTTGCAGATACCTAGGTGTTTTGCTGATTGACTGGATACCAAGCAAAAATTAATTCCAAATCACATATAAGAATAAATGCAGTTTATTATATTACACTGTAATAAAGGAAAAATAGCATGCACTGTGATAAAAGGAGACATTACTAGTTGTTATGCTCAATATGATAAAAAAGCAATAGGAGCAACGTGTCAAATCATTAGAATCTAAGAAAAGGATACATCTCCAATTACCACCTTAACATCATAGAGGCTCACCCTTCGTATGGGAAGCCCTGTTGCAGCCGGCGCCAGGAGACCCTTGGTAACTGGGAAAATTCCTATGTGGTGTGTCCACCTGAGGCTTCTGGCCCAGTCCTGGAGCTTGCCCACCTTCATACTCGGTGAAAACCCAAAATAGTTTACACACCTAGTGTATGTAAACTTTTGCATTTTGGCGAAGTGCAGGCATGCACTATCACGTGATTCGTAATGTTCACACGTACCAGGGATGTTGGCTAGATGTCCGAGCATGGTGGAGTTACTGTCATGACACAGCTGCACTCAATATTGATTGTCTAGATGTTCCTGCTCATATCTTGCTTGTTTGAGGGGCTCAGGACAAGCACCACCTGCTCATTGAAGTTGTCCTTGAGCTTCCTGAGCTCACTGTCCAAGTTAAGTGATCCCTAATTAAAGGCAAAGGCTTTTTCATAAGCAGTAAGTAATTTAATAAATTTTCACCACACTGGGGTTTACTCTGTCTGAATGGTCTTAAGAAATATTAAGTTGGAAAGTCCAAGTGCAATTGTTTTCTTTAAGAGCATAATCAATGTATAGGTCACGTTGTTATCCAGGCATCTCAGCTGACACTGAGTCTTCTCTTAGTCCGGATATTTTTGATGAGCTTCTGTGAGGCACTGTGTCTGAAAGAGCTTATGGTCTAAAAAAGGGAAGAGAATGCCTTTATAAGAAAAAAAACATTTATTTATTTAGTTATTGTTCTGTTGTCCAGATAGCAGAAGTATAATGTAGAAGACAAATGACTTCCCCACTGATGCATGAGTTTGCCTGTAGAAATGTTAAGTCAAGTTTAAATCTTCTTAGTCTCACTCTAGTACTTTCTCCAGAAGATGGAGGTTTCATCCCCAAACCTGCTGTTGCACTAGGACTTCCATCTTAGCTTGAAAGGTAACAGGTGAATTCTGATCCTGATGTAGGTAGAATTCCAGAATTGGAGAATACACAGCCCTTCTGCATTTGAGTATCAATAGGCAGGGAGCCATCAGGGTACTTAATGCCTTCTAACAAGCTGGGATGACAATTCCTTCCACAGTGTTAACAATACACTGCATAAATTCAGATTTAAGTAGGTTTTTTTTTTAAAGGATAGTCCAACAATTTTGCCTTGGCGAGGTGGTGATTTCTAGCAGCTGTACATCTTGCAGGAGATGGTCTGCTGGAAGGACTTGGACAATTAAGTCAGTCTGTGTGCAGCCTCATGAGTGCAAACTGAAAGAGTATAATGTTGTGGTTTGTGACTAATATGCTCATTAATTGTTTGAAACAAATTTTCAGTTATGGTCAAGATTTAAGCAGTGTTTCAGTTTATACTTCATTTTTTTGTTGTTGAAAGTGGTTTTGAAACTGTGAACATATGAAATACGGTGTAGTTATGATGTGTGGCCACTTAGCATGTGTTTGTGAGTAAACAGCGCATGTCACACATTGTAGTGTTATCTCTGATATGACAGGGTCTACTTGTACTTCCTTAAAAAAAAACCAAAACCACAATTTTTTTGAGGGTTAATAGGAAATTACACTGTGAAGCTGTGCAAAGCTAGAAGGAGCTACAGCTGTACAGTGATTTAGCTTTTAGGTTGATTGTTTTGTTTAAGTACTTCTCTTGCTCAGGCCATTCCTTAGTGATATCTGAAGAGATTAAATCCCTAATGATATTGGAAAAGTTTACAAAGAGCATCCTGAAAGACCATTAATGCTGGAAAAACTTCCAGAGTTGACATGATTTTGTTCTTGCAGTTTGTATCCTTACTAATTCCCTCTTGCTTCATTACTGTTTGGGTAATGATTGCATGAAATTGATTCTGTGTTACTGTAGATGTGCCTTTCCAATGTGCATAATACAGTAGTAGGCTCCAGTTTAAAATAAATTCTGAAAGAATATTTACCTGTTACTTTATATGCTCTCAGAAATTAGAAAAAAATTGCCAGAAATATTACAAATACATTAAAGCTTGTTATACTCTTGAACTTCTGATAACTGAAATGAATCATAACGTTAATTGTATCAAATAGTGTGTATTTTCAGCCCTTCAGTTGAGGAGGAGGCAAATGGTCTTACTGTCCAGGAATTCCCACTCCTGGTTTTTCAATGTATTCAGTTATGCCAGGAGTGAAACAGCCATAAAAAAGAAAAACCCTCTTATGTGTATATGGTACAAATTGTTTTGGTAGACAGCTCACATTCCAGAACACATCATCTCATGAAGAGTTGAGCAATAATGTATCTAGCTGATTTGATAATAATTTGATAAATAAAGACTTACCTCTGCTGTAGGGCTCTGTTCTGCTGCTTATTTAAACAGCGTATGTGATATGTGTTTTACTATCTGATACCAATTTATTCCAATCATACTTCTTCTTAAGGTCGTTTGGCGCACTTTATTTTTCTTCTGCGGTATCTGCTGCTATTTTTATTGTACCTTCTGGCCGTCCCACGTTTGCTATTCCTTTCAAGTATAACAGGCAGCATCACTTCTTGGTAAGTGTGCTGGTATACTGATCTTCAGTTTTTTTCTTCTTTGCCTTTAGAAAAGGCAAACTTGTTGGAAAGAGAAGCTTCTTATCAATGTAGCATTAAGGAGATGCATCAAAGTTGTAAAATTGGAAAACAGATATGCAAAACCATTATGGTTAATGTGATTGTGTTGCCAATATGTGCTGAAGTAGGTATCACGTAACTGATTTAAACAGTACTGTGGCACTTCCAAGGTCTTAATCCTCTTTGTTCTTGAGCCCTGCTGATAAAAATAAATATTACATGTATGCAATATCATTACCTAAAAGTGATGTGTATGTCTTTCCTTCCTCCTGATTTTTTGGCTTTGAGAATCTCACTGCATATATTCTGTTTCATGCAGTGGTATTGTTTGCTTTAGGTTTTACTTTTCTTTCAAGATTTTTCAAGTATCAATGCTTGTTTTTACAATATTTGTAATCAAACCTGTGAATTAACAGATTGTTCTCATAAGAAGATTGAAACAAGTCATTTGGTGTCTTGTAAAAGGTCTGGTTTTACTATTTTAAATACACATGCAAATTGATTTGGTTCAGTTATGTCTAAGTGGAATTAGTTGTGATGGTCTAGTCTGTTGTAGTGAAGTCCATAGAGATTGTGAATTGATGGTGGATGTAATCCTTGTTTTGTCTTTTACTTGTAAGCTGGAGGAGATTTATATGACTTGGGTCTGGCCACGCTTGAACAGCCCCTGCTCAGCCCTGAATTTGGTTCTGAGCCAAACGTGTATTAATTCCAAAATTCACTTTAAACATTGGGCATATGAGTGATGGTGGGGTGTGAGGATGTGAATGTGGTGGTAATACTATCAGAGGCCATTCTCCTAAGTGCTACAGTAACCAACTTTGGAGGAGCTGCACTGTATGTGCTGCTAGTGATTGGAATGAAGTTGTAAGTGTAAAATTGATGCTAGTGGTTTAGTGATAAGAATTAAGATATTCTGTGCAAAGGTATCTACTTAACATCAGGTCATGGGCTACCTGAAGACTCTTTGAATTTATTCTGATGGATCCTTCTGTGAAAGCTGCCTGTTCTTAAATTTGACAGCAAAGAGTAGCACCTACCAAATGAATATGGCAGGCACCCTAACTGTTTGGAGTAGTTGCGTGGGATTCCAGGGAAGAGTTTAACAAGTGTGGGTTGCACTGGAAAGTTTTGTATGAGTAGGGAGGAGAGCCTTTGTTGCAATAAGCCATAAATAAATAAACAAACGCTGAGGGTAATAACCTGTTGTAATACCTCCTTTGTGGAAGGCGCAATTTACTGAAATTCTATCAGGAAGAAAATGAGTAGAGACAACAAGCTGTAGTAGCACAGTTGTGTGAGTATTTGGGCTTTACATTCTGATTTGGTCTTGTTGCCTTGTTACAAAGTGGGCCTCAAAAATATGAGCAAAATACCAAAAATATGAGCAAACCATGCATACCAATACACCATCATTGTCTTGAATTTTCAAAAACTATTAATATGTGTGAATCACCTCATTTATTTTGCACAGGACTCCACAGATTTTTAACTGTTTGCATAAATAGTTAATATTCCAGTATAGTTCCAGTGTTTGTTATGGAAAGTACCACTTGTATAAATTATGGAACTACTATTTTGCTATAACCAGACTCCTGGCACTTTATTTTGCCTCTCTGGCCTGCTAGAACTTGCCTGCAAATTAGATTTTATTCTGTGACTTTTCTGTGTAGGGTAGAGTTGGTTGGGTTATAAAAGATACTACTTGCACCATTCCGTGGAACTGGGCAGCCAGTGAACAGGAAGCCAGAGCTGGAATTTGGTTTGGCAGTGTGAACTGTGCTACCTGGAAAACATCACAGCAGCTGCAGAGAGAGGCTTCTCAAGGAGATTGCAAATGCTGTTTTCTTTCAGCATCTCTGCTCACCAATTTCTTCCCTCCCCTACACCTCTGCTTATGTTCTGGGAAATAGGGAGAGAAGTTCTTTGCCAGGCCATGCAACAAAAAGTTTAACAGAAATAGCCTTTTATCAGCAACTGTGTTCAACAGTGACCCATATACATTTGTGTGCATTTTTAAGTATGACAGAAATTTCTGAAATTCTGGGTTGAAAGTTAATTTATTCTCCAGGAGCAGAATTAAAGGTATTTGTTACAGAGGTCAGTCACATTGTGCTGTGTAGCGCTGTGGGACTATGTCTGTCTATTCCCATAGGCTTTTAGGGGAGAGGTTAATGACTCTAAAGAAGTAAAATAACAAAAATATGTTTCATTGATGGGGCTATTCTATGAAGGGAGTGTATGCCTTCCCACAAAGTTTTGAGAATGGTTTTGCAGCTGACCAGAAGTTTATTGCTGGCTGGGATGAGTGGAAGCCTGTCTGCTAGTACGTTTCCTGGCTTGGTCTGGTACCTCTGACAGTTTGAGGGGCCTGGGAAGACAGTTTCTGAGTGCCAGATGGGCTGCATAATGAAGAGGGAGGAAGGATGGGCTGAAATAAAGTTACCTAGTTGCTGTTATCTTGAGCCTGTGACTGAGCTGCAGGACTCATTCCTCCCTCAGGGGACACAGGTGCGCAGAGCTATTTTTCTTTAATCACTCACATAAATTAAATTTATTCCTTTGCATTAAAATAATTAAATAAAGCTACGCCCTGTATCTTTTAGTGCCAGATAATATCTTTGAACCTTTGGCTCACCATTTTGCTATCAGCTGCAAGGTATTTTCCAGGGTGTGCTTAACCAATTTTACCATTGTCCTGAAAAGTGTTCTAGGCAGAGAAATCCCCTGATAGCAATCAATGTTCATACATACTTTTAATCACTGTATCCACTGGGAATAATAATTTCCGGGCCTCTCTTGAAGTCCACCTGCCCCACACTAAGATGAAAGGGACTTCCATGCTGTGCATCAAGTGGCGCAGGCTTGATGCTTACCAGGATATTAAGCGCAAATTAAAATGGTTTGAAGAATATTGATGTGGGTCTGAGGTTGGCCAGTTGCTGGTGAGGGGATGCTGCTGCCAAGTCTGGAGCAGATTGGCAAGGAGCAAGAGCAGCCCTTGCCTTTCCTATATCCCCTAAGGGTTTTCTCTTGCTCTTTTTAGGACACGACACTACTTGCAAAGGTGCAGTAGCATACGTGTTTAGGATGGAGGTGTGTGCTTTGGGAACAGGGTTTGTGTGCTTTCCAGGTTAGGAATGATTTTCCTGGGTTCGTTGTGACTTGTCTTCTGATTGTTGAACTTGTAGATTTGGAAAGTCTACTGCTTGGTAGCTGGCGCATCACCCCAGACTCGGCTCTTTGTTGCTCCAGCTTGGTTACTGGCCAAAAACATCAAAGGGGCTCAGTGGCAAATCTGTACTGCTTCCTCCTTGGCAAAATGCTTGATTAGTACAGAGTCTGCCCCCTGTAGAAGCAGCAAAATGGTTTGTGTTGTAGCAAACTGTCTTTACTCAGGAGTCTTATAGGTGGGTGGCGTTCTGTGGCTCGGTACTGGCGGATCCACCACCTCTGAAATTTCCTTATGTTTGGTTTAGGCAGTTATTTGAGACTTGACTGTTGAGCATTATAAATCTTCCTTGGCACTGAGACATGTTCCCCACCTGCCACTCCAAGAACATTCACCAGTGCTTGTTTGGAAACAGATGTGCTTTTATTTGCACCTTTAGGGGGAAAAAAAAAAACCCCAAACTTTACAGAACAAACTTAGAGCTACTTGGCTTTGGTAAGGAGGGAAGGGTAGGGAACACCTAAAGCTCTGCAACAGCCCTGCCGGTATGGGCATTGACAATGTGTATAGGAAGGATGGCTGTGACTCAGAACAGGGATCAGCAACTCTTGAGTAAGCATTTTCCAGCGAGGCAGTCTCACAACTCCTTCTCCTTTCCTTCACTTCCAGAATCTCAGAGGATTTTAAAAAAGGGTCAGCACTGTTAGTGATTAACTGTGTGTAGCCAAGAAAGAAAGCAGGATTTAGGTCAGGAATTTTACTATCCATATCTGGGAGAATGGAACCTTTACTCTCTGAGGGAGCAAATGCTTGTTGTGTAAGGCACATAACTAGGCTGGTCTGGCCCTGGACTTTGCAGGCCCCTTGTATTCTAATTTCTGTCTCTTACTGTCTTTTTATTTGCAGCTCAAAGACATGTCCTCACGTACATGGAGGATGCAGTGAGCCAGCTGCTGGAGAACAGAGAAGATATTAGTCAGTATGGCATTGCCAGGTTCTTCACTGAATAGTAAGTACATCAGGACACTGCCAATAGGGCTAGCCTGAGGGGGGCTTTTGGAAACAGGCTGGGTACATGGAGAATGGAGCTGGACACATGCTGATTATGTTGTGAATGCTGGATTTCACTGGGTTAGCCAAGGGCTGCCTGAGCATGTTTCGGAAACGTGCATGGGTTTCGTACAGTTCAGTACCTCTTCTATTACAGACATTCATGTGAAGCAGTCACTTTGGGGAGCAGAGCTTTTAAAAGCACGTAGAAGACAGCATATAGAAAGCCAAACTCTGCTTGCCTTAATCAGGTCTGTTAGTATCAAAACCAGCACTTTTCTGTACCTGGTTTCAGCAGCATTCATTCTTCCTTTTTCTGAGTGTGAATTTGAACAATTTTTGTCTCCTTATATGATTGTGGTCCGGTAGAATGCTTTAATAGAGTGCCTCTTCCTCCCTTACAACCTGCATAAGTCCTTAAATAACGAACATAATAATCAGCACAGATAATCTCTTCCTACTAGTTTGGAAAGATTTTTTGGGGGGGAAAAGCTGTGTGCTGGTCTTCAGTGTTGTCTATGTTGACTCAGCTGATTGCCAACTTGATGTCATGCACAGTGTCTAAAATTCTTCCAGGCAGCTTCATTAAAGATTTGTTGGTAATGTGTGTACTTGCAGTGGTTATACATTTCTGTCTTTTGATGCCCATTTGAAAACATTTTCTTGCTTGCTTCCTTTCCTGGTACCTTTTTCTGAGGCAAATTAATGTGCAGGGTATTTCACATCCGTATCTACTACAGTAGTGGAAGAGGATCTCCAAGTATAGGAGTAGTTGTCTTGTCTATCTGCTATCTTACTTGACCACAGTTTCAGGGTTTTTTGGTTGTGTTTTGGGGGATTTTTTTTTGGTGTGGTGGGGTTTTTTTGTTTTTTTGTTTTGTTTTTTTTCCACACCAGTGTTCATCTAACTTCCAAATGAGGTCTAACTTGCTAGTTTGCTTGTGCAACGTGCATTGCATTTTCTTGCCCCATGAAAATTTTCCACTTCTGAACAACTGAGATTCTCACTGGTAAATGAGTAAGAGAAATACTGCAGCAAGTCTGAAGGGAAATTTTAATCTTTTGTCTGGGGTTTTTTGTTTTTGAGCTAGGGTAACAAGTAGTTCAAGATTGGTGTGGTTTTGACCATCTTGGCAGAGGAGGTAAGATACAGGCCATCTTGCTACATCTGTTTTATATAATGGGTCTTTTAGGTAGATGGCATTGTAACAAGAAAATAAGGTTTCTTGGTAGTACATTATCTCTTTTGCTCTCAACAAAGTACTTCCAACTTTTACTTGGCATGAATCATGCATGTTGCAAAATCAGGAAGACCCATGTAAAACAGTGTAATGGCGATTTTATTAGAAGAATCAAACAGCTTATCAGGGCAGCTTAGTGTTATTGCTCACCTTTCTCTGTAGCTTAGTGTAACTAGAATGAGTAATGACTTTAAAAGACCTCAAATCTATTTTAGAAGCAAATAATACTTGGTACTATGTGGATTTTATAAGGAGATTTATATTTTTTGTTGTTGTTTATAGAGTAGCTTAAACTCTCAGAATGCGTTCCCTCTTTTTAGACTACCAAACTTCAAAAAATTCTTAGTATCAGGAATTAAACTCTTACTATACAAACCAATGAACAGTATACTTCCATGTTCTGAGCAAATTGCAGTGGTCAGTGTTAAGTGAGGGTTGTGGAAAAATAATCACTGAGAGTAGGTGCTGGGGACAAATGAAGGTACAATCTGTGCACTTGATGTGATTGGGAGTCACGATACTCTATCTGATACACATGAGTTTCCACAGAAAGTAATACTCACATTAGTCAGCTGAACAAATAGTCAGTAAACAAGAGCTTAAGAAAAATAGCATGACTACAATGACCTCCACCCACCAACAGGATTTCTTTACCAGAGTTGAAGGCAATGTGGCTTTGAAACACCCAGCTGAAATAGTCATGCAGATTGGATTTGGTTTGCACCTACCTTCAAGCTGACACATACGGGCTTTTTCTGAACTTCTGATCATATATACTGGAAAAAATTAAATGGTGAGTAAGAGGTCTTCCACACTTTTTGAAACTGCTCACATTGCTTCTCTGTAGTATTTCTTCATCATGACATGATAACTGTCTTTTCACTTCCTATTCCTCTTCTTCCTTTGAGAGAATAAACAATAATTCAAGATCATTATGACAAACAAAACTGCCCCCATAGAGCACCACCCTCTGACTCAGGTGCTGGGGATCATGTTTTTCCCATTTATTTCCAAAGAAAGATGTGAATTTCTACAATGACTTTGTTCACACTGAGTGTTCTGTGGAGCTTCTGATTTCTTGAAAGACAGGAAAAGGCTGTGTGTTCATTTTTTTTCTGTAATACAGAACTAGTCATTCTCCTTTTTTGTTTCTTTTGCTTTCATAGTATGTCTGAAGTTTAGTACATCAAACTGTGTCCCTGTACCAAAGCACAAACAGGCTTAGTCATTTTGAGAGCTGTGAAACTCTTAAGGTTTGAAATGTGGGATTCTTTGTTTAAAGTGGAGAATAAATGACAGCCAGTATGGGTGTAGGTAGACTCAGAATACAAAGTTTCCTATTAAGAAATTTCTTCCTATTAAGAACATTCTGGCTCCCAGGGCTTAGTGGTGAGCCCTCACTGCCCAATAGATTGCTGTGCATCCATGCAACTGTCAACATTTGTTTAGGCTGTGCTTTGAAGGCTGCATTGCTCTGCTAAGCAAATAAGCTTGATCTTGATTTTTATCTTTAATCTTGGTATCTTCGGACTCAAAGGTAACTTGTGAGATTCCAGAAGGTTTGTGTGCGCTCTCCCACTGTTTTCCTTGTTCCAGGTTATTCTAAGTGAGAGGATTGGCCTGTGCATATTTTGAAGTATGCTGCAATGATTTGAGATGAAGGGACTTGATATTAGAGTGTCCAGTTTTTCACGCTGCACTCTCCTTATTTATGCTCACTTAAAATTAATTTGAGACCAAGCCTAGGGTTTAGAAAGCTAACAGGTAGGTCCAAACAAGTGCTTTTTTTTTTTTTTTTTTTTTTTTTAAGTATATATATGGGATAAAAGAACAACTTCTGTAACTTTTAAGAAATAATGAAGTAAGTTAGTGTGTCAAAGATGGGTGTTAGGTATTCTCCAAACTCATCTTAGAGGGCACACTTTTCAACAGAATGGTGTTCCATGGACTTCTCTTGCAACAGTCATGGCTTTTCCGTCGTGCATTGCAATGCCCCACCTCACCATGAGTCACTTCAAATCTTTGTGCTGGTTACAACTATTTTTATGGGTAATTAAGAAATTTTTTTGGGGGTTTAGCTTATCTGCATGAAATTTCAGAGCTGAAAATGATGTTGTTACATCCTCTGTATGCATCAAGCAGTGTTTTGTAAGCAATGAGTGTTTCTAGTAGTTTCTAGTAAATGAAATGGGGAATGTATTCCACTGCTATCCACAGCCTAGCACCAGAATTACTGATTGTAGAGGGCTGACCTTCATCTCTGCAGTTCTCTTTCCAGAATATTTTTAGGCTTTAGGGATACTTTTTCTCCCACTTTATTCCATTGTTCATTTGTCCTAGTCGTATGGACATCTGCTTTCAATCTTGGGCATACCTTGAGGCTCCCCTAATCTGAATCACTTCTGACTCTTAGAGGAATAGGGATCAATCACCCTTCTGCCAATTAATCCACATCTTTTAGTTAAACGAATAAAATTATGCCTCTCTAAGGACTGGTCTTGATTTCATTGATACCCTGAAATGCTACTGGTATTTGTTCATTACTCAAGGAATCTCTGCTTTGCTTTTGAATCTCCATGAAATGCAGACTCTTGAAAGCCCTCTGTGTAATTACACACTAATGCTGCTTTACTTCTTCCAGCCTAACTTCTGTGCCAACATATCTTAAAGGGACATGTTCCTCCTATACATTATTTATCATCCTGTTTTCTTGATCTTTCCAGTGCTGAAGAAAACCAGGGCCCCCATGCTAATGCATTTGATCATGCAGTGGGAATGTGCATAGCATCCCACTTTATAGTATTTTCTGGGATCTTAAAGGGAGTCTGTGTGTCTTTTTTTTTCACTTCAGCTAGAAGAAGCAGCAACAAAAAAATTTGACCAAGAGACTTCCTATTAGTAATTTTTGCTTTTCTTCTGGGCTAACCCTTTGCTTAAAACTTTTTTTCCCAGCTTGCAGGTAGATGTGCTAATCTGTTCCAGACTCTTTGGAAAGCTCGGAAATATTAACCAGTGATAACTTACCTCAGACAGGAAACTCTTCTTATCACTTTTATGGTTTGTTTGATAAACCAAACACAAGTGAACTGGAGACACAGGAAAAGGCATGTTTTTGTCTCCCAAAACACTTTTTGTTTTCTTTTGTTTCTGGTGAGATGTCTCCCTGACCACCTGCCAGCTGGAGCATGATTGAGAAAGACATCTTGCTTTTAGCTTTCACATGCAGCACTACTTCCATGGGGCTCTGCAAACTGATGTCTGAGAACCCCTTTTTCTGTGAAGGATGTTTCTGCCAGCTCTGATTTGAAGTGTCTCCACTGGATCTTCTGTGGCAGTTTGATAACATTTATCTGAGAAGGTGTCTGTGATGTGTGTGGTTGGGGTGTCGGGGGTTGCATACTACTGCTTTTAGATCTGTTGTGTGCCTGGCAATTCAGAATATCAGGTGTGTAGAGCCCTGCTTTACACAAAGGAACATTTGCCTTGTTCAGAGTAACAGGACTGCCAGTGCTATATAGTTTGAGATTCTTGTATAGGAAGATGTTATCATGGTGAGAAGTATCAACTTCTAGCAATGAAAGTACCTCATTTTCTTTTGCTGTCTGGATTGGCTGGAACAATTTGTTCAACTCATTCCTTAGGGACAAATATGATACTGCTCTCTTGGTGCTCTCTGGCAATAACAGTGACACAGGCTTCAGTGTCAGAAAAACTTCTGGCTTGTTCAGTCCTGTACTGCTATACAACATTACCTAAATAAATCTGTAGAATAAACAATGTCCTCCTCTTTAAAATAATCTCAGTACCCTTGGGGGCAGGTGGCAGGGGGGAAGGGCCAGAAACAGGACAGATGGGATGCCCGTGAGAAATAAGCCACTCACTGAAGACAACCTTAATTGGCAACTGGAAATAAGCTGAATTATCTGCTTATAAAGAGGAGAGATTCTCAGAATTAGCTTAGAGCCATCATTTTTTTTCTTTTTTTTGCATTTATGTACATAAGCCTTATCACAGTCGTCATCTTGCTGTCATCTGCTCTGCATCTTTCCCTTTTTTACAGTAACTTGTTCTGTCTTGTTCACAGGATAGCATAAGCTCTTCAAGACAGAAGTGATATTGTACTGCATGTGCTTTACAGCATCTAGCATTGTAGAATGTCATCTCTGTGCTTTGTACAATTGTAGTATAAACAGCAAAAATAGTGAGAAGGTCCTTAGGGCTTTGACAGGTTGTGCCAGATTCCCTTTCTAAGAGATGGAGCCATTCATTAGAATTTCTCAGTAAGACTTCAGGGGAGGGATGTCGGTTGTTGGTTTTTGTAGTATTAGTTCTGTGTGGGTTTGAGCAAATCAGTAGCCTCTGGGAAGTAACAGCACTTTCTGTTCTTACGTAAAATGTTGATATTCTCTCTGATAAAATCTTACCAGCAATTGTAAAAATAGCATTTAATGTGTTCCTCAAATACTGTCAGGATTCTGGCATGTTTTCTACTCTGGAGACTCAAAGACAAAATTATCACACTCAATGCAAGACTGCACTGAGCCATGTGATCAGTATGAAGCTGCTGCTGTCAATGGCTGAGCTGTGAAGCAGCCCTTTGGGCTGAAAATCTCAGCTGGGATAATGTGCTTGATGGTTCCTGACAGGCTTTTACTTGGGATTCCTGGATCCCTAGGGCACTGCATAAGAGTGCTGTCCGCCTCTCCTTTGCTCTTCAGTTATCAGTGGAAAGGAAATGAATATATGCACTCAGACACAGCACTTGTGCCAGAAGCTCTGAGGAGAAGATTTTGCAGCTAATGTGAATAAGTTGCTATGAGAGAGGTATTTTCTAAGTCACTGTCCATAGAGTACATCGATTTGCAGGACTGAATTTGTTGATAAATCTTTCTGGCGAATCTATAATAGTTGCATATTTCTTCCCTTAAGAGTGTTGCTAATGGACACAAAGCCTTTCTGTTGAAGTCCATTTGTTGCCTTCCAGTCTTACCTCTGTAGAGGTCATAATGGCAAAGTCTCTTCCTTGTAATCTTTCTTTAACCCATATTAGAAATGGGATTTCAATATCCCCTGTCTATTGCACTTGGAGTATGTGTTTTGTATGAGAGCTATAGAAGATTTAGGGGTTGTGGATAACTCAGTTAATTTAATTAAAATTATGTTTATTTTGTCCAGAACCTGTAGATCTGCCACCTGAAGCATTATGTTGTTATTATAGAATTGCTTGACAGTAGAAACAGCATTGGCATCTTCATCTGACAGGCAGGATCTATGAATTCCTGATTTTCCCAGAGCTGTTTCTTCGTAACAAACATTGCAACAAGTTGTAGCCTGACAAATATGCTGATTGGGACGACTGCTGTTGAGTAAATAGCTGGGAAAAAATGCATATATTAATGGGAATAACACACTGATTCCCACTGTAGTTTGTACATGTTGCCAATATATTAGAAAATGTAGTGTTTTGGTCCCACATACTTGAGAATCTTACAGGTGAGTGGATTCTCAGGTAGGTCCAAACCCTCGTAAAGAAGTACGGGGCGGGGGGGCGGGGGGGGGGGCCGGGGGTGAAGAATCGTTTTTGTAAGCAGGG
>JAVJGJ010000060.1:70448628-70511987 GCA_035590215.1 Microhierax caerulescens | reverse complement strand
GGTAAAGAAGCTTTTTGGTAAGCAGGACAGTCTCGGAAGGCTTGTGGCCAGAGGGGTAAGATAGAATTGAAGATGAAAGACAATGTTTAGCATTGGTGCTGTGTGTGATAATATACTCCACTCAGGAAACTTGTAATAGCATTTTGGTGACAGAAAAATCTAGAGAACTTGCTATAGCACATGAGTGTTAGCACTTGATATCAGCATCTTGTCAGCACAGGGTAGTTATCTGTAGATAAGCCTTCGCTCATTCATACACTGACTTGAGCTGCACTGTGCTCTTGAAGAGAGGCAATCATGACTTTTACATGCAGCATGGCCAGATTATGTTGCCTCTAGTATATATTCACTGGTATAGCAGGGCAGTCTGCCTGCTTCTTTCCCATTCCTTTATGTCATGGAAATCACGTATTTATTTGTGGTCTTTGTCAGAATAGTTGCCGCAGAAGTGGACTGACTCCCTTACAGAGACTCTACATGGTCAGGTATATTTGCATTCCTTCTTACATACAGCCTTGAATGTTGAAATGCAATGTATTTGCTATGAAGTTGAACTTCCTTTAACGGTGAGTAAAGCTAATTGCAGATAGGCAGTGTTGATAGCTAATAAAACTGATAAATAGATGTTAGAAGTTTTCTAAAAGCTGAAGTCCAGAAACCTGGCAAATGGTACAAGCATCAGGACTGTATGTATCTGAGTCAGCTGGTTTTATGCTTTTCCTCTGGGCTAGAGTAGAATGTATGACCTTCTGTCTAGTTTTAGTTCATAACTCTAGCATAATTCTGTTTATGCTTCCAAATTTTTTTTATTGCTTTTCATCATAGTTGCTAATGTTGATAGTACAAATTTGGAGATGTATTCTTAATCCCAGCTGGGAGTTAAAAGCAGGCTTTTGTGACACTTCAAATGTGTAAATTTATTCTTGAAACAAGTCTGGATAATCGAGAGAGAGAGAGGGAGGGGGGAAAAGGACAGAATCCTAGGGCTTGCTGAAAATTGGTCTCTCTGGTCTTGACTAGATGGTAATAGAGAGGTAGTTTTGCTTGGTTACGTGCATTTGTAATACAGTTTTCCTACTCCACTGTCCATCCCACTGTCTGCATTTGGCAGTGCAACAGAATAGATAGGCAAGTCATTGCTGTTCCTAAGAAAAATCTTTAAGAAGCCTCCTGGATATGTGCTACCTGTAGTTTTTTTGCCATGATTCATTTCATCAGTTGGGTATTTTATAGAGCTTGTGATATCCTTTTGGGGATGCCACAGAATCTTTAATTTAATTTTATTTTCTCCATCAGTCTACATGTTTTTAATATCTGTGGTATTGGGTAGTTCCTGCCTTATCCCTGTACTTGCATTGCTGATCACGAATCTCTGCTCTGGTTTTTTTTTGTATTCTTGCAGAAGTGAAAGGGCCCTCCAGTCAGAATTGGTGAGCTGTAGCAATCGTATGTTGTCAGTCTGCCGCTAAGGAAAGGTCTGTAGTAGAGCTCACCATGATGCAAAATAGATATTCAGTGCTGATATCACTGTTTGACAAGCATTGTTCTCCATCATTCTGGAAAACCACTCAGCTGTGCTTGCTGAGTCATTGTGTAGGGATGTATAGGAAAAAATGAGAAAGATAAATAGTGACACATCCACAACAAATGTAGTGGGACTATTTACGGTCCTTTGGATACAATCCACAATGCTTATATAAAGCAGTAATCTCTTTTCATCCTTGGTCACATGCTGCAAGGATTTGATTTCCTGCAGCTTCTCTAAATGTTTTGAGGAAAACTGGTTTAGTAATGGGAAATTGGCACCTGAAGTTCAATAGAAATGTGCTAGTAAATCACAGCTTTGGAACAACATAATAACATAGGAAGTTTGCTACACATTGGGGTGTTCTCCCTTAGTGTATGGGTTGATTTTTGTATTTTTAAGAATTACAAGGCATAATTTTATCATTTTCTGTTAGGATTTTTTTTTTAAACACGGTTTCCTCCAATAAAGTTTTTGATGTCTCAAGCTGTAAGAGAACCACTGTTGAATACATGACAACTTCATTAATAACTGTACCTTTCTCTGTATTACTAACTCATATGGTTTAGCTCTGGTTTTAATGAAGCATTTTTTTGTGAGTCTAGCATACTGTATGTATACAGGAGTTCTTTGCTTCCATCTGTCTAAGCTTCTAAGGCTTTTTATTAAATTGGAATGAAGTAGTCTTAAGTTTGAGGAACACACAGTTTTTCCCAGGAAGATCTTTAAGAAGGGATGGATCAGAATTGAGGTAGGCAGGGTTTTTTTTTTCTTTATGGTATTGGAAGGACTTTTGTATTCATTCTTATGCTGTAAAATGTTGTGGTGTCACAGAAAATCTTGAGGAGCATTTCTAGTTGCTGTGCTAAAAATACACGTGTTCCAATGTGGACAAGGCCAACAAATATAAAATTTCTCCTAAATGGTATATGTCAAGCTGTAAAAATCAGCAAATGCCTGCAGCAATGGGATGTGATAAGATCCCATAATAGGATTCCTTATCCTTTACAGGATAAAATCCCTTAACTGTCTCTGCGTCCTCCTCTGAAAGTCTTGTAGCTTGCCTGAAAAATGCGTTTTTAAACCTTGGTTTATCATTTCTTAAAAAAAAAAAAAAGTCTAGTTTCTGGGAATCTGAATGTTTTTAGAACACCTGAGACTTTATTCTGCTTCCAGAATATATTAGCCTTAGAGACTTGGAGTAACCTCATGTTCTGCAGAATTAATCCTGTTGAGTATCTTCAAATGATTTAGACAAACTGTAGCTGGTCAGCACCTTAGCCAAGCAGTTGTAGTGAGCACAAAGTGGTTTAACTAAGTAATCTCTAAATGCAGAGTTAGCATTAATGTCAAATGATGATGCTTCATCTATATTAAGGAATTTTGGCAAGATTCATTTGTTGTCATGATGGAAGTATTGGAAGCTGTTCAGTCTTTGATGTGTTAACAGTTCTTGCCAAGGCAACTGAATAGGTGAGAGAGTATTAGTTGCAATTTTTTTTCTTCTTCTGAAGTTCTCTGGTCTCACCAAGACTGAAAAAAGCAAACATGGGAGCTGCATGTATGGCAGCAGTATTGAATCTCTTCAGAACAGTCATTATGTTACGTTTCAGTAGTTCATGGATCATCACAGTCAAAACATGGTTGTGCTGCTACCTTCTAATATAATTAAGTCTAATTTATAGAACATGGAACTGCCTTACAATAAGAGATACAGGAGACTACATCCAGAATGGAGCAAGCAGGCCTTTACTGATGCTTATACTACTGCCTCAACTTTCTGAGAAGCCAGTTTGCCTTCCCTCAGCATTATGCTTCGGTCTCAGCAGTACAAGATGGGTGCAGGTCTTCAATAATTTTCAGATTCCCACTCTTCCTTCAGTGGACATTGTCACTTTGATGTCAGAATCCATCTCCAGCTGATGTCAGTTCTGTAACTACTTCCAGAGTTGTTAGGCCACAGGAAATCTGAACACTACCTTGTGTTGCTTTTATTTTTAATAGTGTTCCTCTCCTTTGTGTCATCTTCTGTCCCTTGCCACAGGTTCACTACCTGTTTGGTTTCTGTAACATCTTGCAGCTAGTGCATGAATTCTACAGTGTGACAGGGAGGGCAAAACCACATCTGTTGGTTAATAAAGGTAGCCAAAGAATGGAGATCACGGCTGTATGATAATAAAGCTTTTTGAGGACCTGAATCTCCCATACCTTCAGCATATAGAAGGTTATAGAGCAGTTCAAAAAGGAATTTTCTTCTTGCCCCGAAATGGTCTAGTTGAACCCGTTTGAAAAAAATACTAAATACATTAGCTGGAAAATTAGCAGCTTGCTTTCTGTAATTACAATTCTGGATTGGGTTATTATTTATTTATTTTAGGTTTATGGGGAACAGGGCAAGGGTTTTTGAGGGAAGCTAGGTAGCAACTTGCAATGATCTCCATAAAACCAGTTACAATGGTATACATGCAGCTGTCTCTGTGGTGTGCAACTTGCTGTGTTTTTTGCTGTAAAAGCTAAATCTCTGTTTATACCAGCAAGACTTTTCCAGACTGACTGAAACACTATGTGGTCTGAAATAGCACCTGATCAGAATGAAAGAGCTAGTCCTGGGTGATTGATGCTTATCTCTGAAGGCTTCTTTACTTTTCCCTTAAGCACCTTGGAAGGCTTCTGCAGGGCTATTTACCATCTTCCATTGTATGCCCTTTCCCATCTTCCTGAATACTAGGTTTCCCATCTCATAACTCTAAGAAGCAGCTTTATTTCAGAGTAGAAAGGGGCCCCAATATGTGGCCTATTATATCCATATCAGCTTGCTTACTCTTTTCAAGCAGCTATTGTGTTTTAATAGGGCCCTGCCTGGCAGGGGGAGTCCTTAATTCCTACTATATAAGAATGGCCAGCTTGAGTTACAGCAAACTGCAGGATGCTGCTCTGATCAAAAGGCCTCTGTTTTTAGAGATTCTCTGCCCCCACCATTTGCCTTTTTTTTTTTTTTTAAATCCTGAGCTAATAATTCAACACACTAAGGTCATTTTAGCTTTTCATTTGAAAGCTTCAAGGTGTTGAATTACTGACCTAGCACAGGAAAAATTAAGGGAGGGGGCTCAAAAAAAAAAAAAAAAAAAAAAAAGATAAAGGGATTCAGGGTGTTAAAGGGCAAGCACAGCAACGCCTTTAATTCTTTCCTTCTCCAGAATCTGTAGACTGGTCTCAGAGGGTTTGATTTGCTACAAAGCAACATAAGAAAGCTTGTTCGCTGCCTGCTCTCAGCTGTGTCACAGGTGCTGTTGTTCATTTCCTTTCAAACAGTACGTGGGATAATCTCCGTACCACCTGTATTAATTGTCATGAATACAGAGATTCCTGAGCCTATACCAAGAAGCCTGAAAACAAATCATTAAAATTTGTGTCACTCCTTTCCCTCTTTCCGCACCTTTCAACTGAAATAAACTTGAGTGGGTGAGACAGAAAGGATCTCAAAAAATCCAGTCTCAGTGTTTGCAGTGTTACATCACCCAGTCTCACCAAAATGTTGAGTGTTAATGATTTCCTACCTGCCTGGTTGTTAAAAAAGGATTTTTTTTCTTAGAGCCAGTCATCAGGAATAACTTTCAGCATCTGTTTCATCTTAACATTGCTAACACATTTCAGAGGAAGTGCCTAAAAAGCACTGCTAATTTCATTAGAGGAAGATGGTGATTTCCTTGAGGCTGACTTCATTGTCCCAAATTCTAATATCTGTGGAATTTTAAAAAGCAGTTGGCACAACATCTTTGAATTGAGGAATGCTAATGCTCCTATGATACCTTCTAAGGGGGATAGCTAAAGAAACAGTCCCAATGATTGGTCTGAGTATTGCAAGTAGTGTAGTATATTTAAGCCGATAGGTGAGGAATAGAATGATCTTAAACTACACTCATGCAGCAGTGATTTATTCATCACTGCAGTGAAACTGGATTTTTTTTTCCCAATGGCATCTACAGTTTTAAGTGATCCCTCTCAAGACTTATTCCAGGCAAGGTAAACTTCACTTTTCTGTTTCAGAGCATAGCCTTGGGGTAAGTGTGACTGGTCACTTGGGGTTGCTTTGTGTGTGGATGAGTTATTTAACAACAGAAATTGACTGGGTTTAAAGCCTTTTGAATTTCTGTATTTTCTATTCCTAGAGCTAGTTCTTTGTTGCCCATTGTACTATAGTCTCTAATCCTAATACTCCTGATTATCCCTGCTTACTGTGCTTTGGTTCACGCCATGAAGCAGTCTTGGAGCTTGTGACCTGGGTTCCTTTCAGATGGAAGTAAACTGGAAGATGTGTTCCAACTGCAAATGAGCATTCAACCCATGGGACCAGACTAGAGCTAGTCCAGAGTGTGTTTCAAGAAAAAACAAATCCTGAGATACCCATAATGTTGACATCAGATCCTCTGCACTATCTCTACAGACGTTTCAGTCAGTCTAGACAGGCTCTTTTGCATTTGAGGCTACCTTATTTTTGCTTAAGACACTCAGTTCTGTTGTAATGACTTAGACACCTGTGTAACTGGAAAGAAAAGTTGTGTGTGTGTGTATGAATTGTTCATGCTGGAGAAGCAGCATAACCCTTCAAAGTGATTTTCTTCGTCCATCATGCTCTCGATGGAAAATGCAAACAGTAAGGCTGTAAGTTAAGGAATAACGGTCCTTGTTCCTTGTTTTCTGTGTAGTAGAGGAAGGGTCCTGTGAACTCATTCAGCTCTTTGCATGGTAACCAAAGGTGGCACCTGCTAGGGGGACAGCAGGGCCCTGGCAGGCTCTTCTGTCCTTCTTGGGGACTTGGGGCTCTTACTGCATTGTGCATATTTGGCTTTGCCTGAGTTCAGCAGGCAGAGGCTAACTGCTGTAGTGGGTTTCAATTGGGATGTTACCATAGCATCCTGGGACTTCCACAATCTATTTAGAAGTGCAAAGGTTTGAAAAGAGTGCTTGAAAGTTTCTGAACTCTGGCAAGTTGCCGAAATGTAATTACACAAAAGACAAAGCCTTAGTGAAAGCAGCTCTGTTCAGAGAAGCAGCACCTGAGTGCTAGAGTTCCCAGCACAGCCATTTCTGAGAGCTGGGGTTGTTTTATCACAGTCTCCTTCCAAAACTTTTTTCTTCCTCTCACATGCACATGCCATCCCACAAGCATAGACTGGGTATGCTGCAAGACCATTTTCTCAGCAGTGGCATTGGAAGAGATTCCGTTCTGTGGTTTGGCTGTTCTGGGGCATGTAAAGTAAAGGAGTGAAAAAGTAAGCATTTTGGAAGTCCCTACTGCAAAACTTTCTTTAGATATTCCCATCGAGCAAGAACCTTGCTTTATTTTTCTCTTGTTTTTCTCCAGAATGTTCTCGCAAGTGAATGGGAAAAGCTGTTTTGTTAATGGAGTATCCAGTTGTGTAACCATTCTTGTGTGGAGTGTGAGTGTTTGCAGTGAACTGGTGTTAACTAATGAACGTTCAGTTCCGGTTCTAGTGTCAATTTCAGCAAGACAAATAAAATAGTGTCATTAGTAACTTTTCTTAATCTTCTAATTTGCCTGCTCTACTTACTGCTAATGTAGAAGGCCAGGGCAACCATTAGGTTTGCAATAGAAGACTTGGGGGCTTGCAGAGCTGTTAAAAGCTTTCTTCTTGAAGGAGTCTCTTGTAGATGGCTGCGCTAAATGACTAAAAGGAAGAAAGGAGATGTTAACCAGAGAAGTTAAAAAATATTTTCCATGCTTCTGGGTTCACAAACTCATTTCTAAATGAATGAGGACAAACTAATACCTTGTTGAGATACCCTAGTTTGTTCATAAGTCTTTCTCCTGCAAACATGCAGGTAAGCTCTGGCCACCTAACTTTGTTAAGGGTGCGAGTTGTTCATTGAGAGGAGGGCAGATAGGGGGAAGACTGAGCAATCCTAAGGAAGAGTCTCAGCAGCTGCTAAAGTTGCTGAGAATGAGCCAAGTTTGTTGCTTTGCTTTTGATATCTTGCTTAAGCCATTTCTCTGAGTCTGCAGCTCGTTTCATTTTTGCATTCAAAAGAAACTGGAAGAGACATCTGTTCATGTGTATATAAAAATCATAAGTAGGGCACTGATCTGATTCCCTACAAACTGCTGGAATACCTGCAACAGCTTTGGGTTGTCACAATTTCATTTTCTTACAGAAAGGTTTACCTGCAAGCTGTTACAACTTGCCACATTAATGGGAACTTCACCTCTAGGCAATTTTTAAGGAAAAGGTGGCCAAGTTATGTTTGTATGGCACATCTACCCATGATAAAGGAATTCCAAAATACATAGTTTGTTCAAAATATATAGTGTTCCCATCTCTTGCATTGATTTTGACCCTACCTGAGAATAGATCTGTTGATTTGTAATTGGGTAGCTTGTTGGGTAGCTCCATCATGGTCTGGCTCCTTTGAGCTGAAGTTTTACAATTACAAAAAGGAGCTGTAAAGCAGGGTCTCTGAGATGCAGCACCTTAACTGGGATGAAATTCTGACTCCCATGCTTGCAGACTTGAGCTTTTGGGGAAAAATCCTTTCATTGTACAGTTAAACAAAATGTTATTGCAAGAAATGAGGAATGAAAGAAATATTGTACCTCTTTTACTCAACTAGCTGGCGGCACTTGGCTGTCAGTGCATCCAGGTGTGCTGATGTTCCAACATATCCACCCACTCTTTTAATGGAATAAGCAACAACAAATGATATCATACCCTTCTGCCTGCTAGGTTTAGAGCCATCCCATGCTGAAAATGCAAGTGACTTGAGTTTTCACATATTAGAACTAAGGAGTAATCTAGCAGGGCTGTCTGCTGTAAATTATTAGTATGTTAGCTTCATGCCTGGACCTTTCAATTGCAGGTGTGCCAGGATCTGCTTCCAGAAGTTGTGCGTGCTGTAGTTGTTCTGAGCAATATAATTTGGTGCATTTACTTGTATCATTGTGCTTTTGTATTCTTTCTCTTCCTAAATGCTGCTCTTATGTGTGTCATCTTTCTGAAAGCTGCCTTCTCCTATTACACCAAGTTTCTTCTTTTTCATTCATATCCCTCTCTTCTCCACCAGCCTGTCAAATCATCAGCAAAACAATGCAAATCAGAAATGAAAAAAGTCTTACAGGCTGTGGTTTGGGATGAGATCTGAAATCCCTTCTCCAGGTTTGTCATGGGTGTCTTGTGGGACTTCATGCAAGTTACTTTCCCTGACTCTCAACTCGTTCACTTTAAAGCAGTGAATTACAGCAATTTGTAATGAACACTTTACCTAAAACGGTAGTCATGGGAGCCCTTTCCTGTAATTTTGGCATATTTTGATCAGGCACATGATTTATTTATTTTAATCTCTTGGGACAATGGTTATGCTTTCCTCTAATTTGTACAGCACTGGTGCATGAATAAGGTTTCATAAGTATGAAATAATATATTTACCCATGATGTTTACAGAAAGTGTATTCCTAATTCCAGGATTCAAGTCATGAGTGTTTCTTAATCATAAGGTGATTTGTACTTCTTTTGAGTTGCATTTCCTTCTGGGTAGGAGGACTAGCAACGGTGTTCTGCACCTAACTTTCAACACATGAAAAAAAATTCCTTTTACTTGCATGCCTTTGAGAACCAGGATATTAAAAACCAGAAATTGTGATTCTTTTGGGGAAAAATGGAATTGGCTTCTCTCCACACACCCCCCAGTTGTTATGCGACTTCTTAATTTGCTCAACTGTCTGGTATAATTCTCTTTCAAGTGTGAGACCCTTTTCTATGCTATGAAGGATAAAGTGATTTAAAGTATTTTTATTTAAAGAGATGATTTAAAAATGCAAACTGAGAGGGTTCACAGTGACCACTGGATTTTGTCTGTTGTGGAGGTGCTACCTATGGAGAGGTTCTGCTGTGATGAAAGTAAACTTGGATCTTTTCATTAATTCTCTCCAATGTGAGAGAGTTAAGCTGCTGTCCCAAGTGAATGTTTTTAATGATCTCTCTGGAGCGTTTGTATGCTTTGTCCCACTTGCATGATGGAGAATGAAATGCACAAAATCTATCTTTAAGGCAACCCGTTATTATACCTTTTGGTATATAATGTTTGTATTTGCATTTCTATTGTTCTTGCATGTTGAGCTTTACCATGCCCAAAGGAGAGCTTCTTGCACTTCAGAGAAACCTTTTTAAGACAGATAGTTACTACAATAAGTTAATTTAAAATGCTTACAACTCAAGTAAATTTGTACTAAGACATAAGAATGTATCAAATTGACTATCCACTGTAACAAGCAGCTACTCTTTTCAAAATGCACTAGTGCAGAGTGTCATTTAGTGAAGTGTCAATCTGCTTTTCATGACAACTGAAGTAATTTTATACATCCAATACAATAAAGTTTCAGTAATTTAGAAGTGAAATAGAGGTTTGCTTGGGGGGGGGTGTTTGTGGGTTTTTTTGTTGTTTTCTTTTTGGGTTTTTTTTTTAGTGTGGCTTCACAGAAAACTGTGATGAGAATAGGAGTGAAGTTCAAATACTACTAAAAGAAAGGGCATCGTCTGGTCATATAAACAACAGTTACTCGTGGCCAGCCATTTTCCAGTGGATTGGTTTCAAATAAATGGCTCTTGGACACCCCTTGCTGGGATTATTTAGAATGAATTTTACTTTCACAAACCTCTAATTCCTATAATTAAGTTCCAGTGTGTGGGTTTTGCAAATGGTCTCTCCAGAGAACAGATGGGTATAAGCTTTGGAGATTTGGTTTCACAAAACGTAACTGCCAGTGGTTTTCTTGCTACTGTTCTAGCTGGCCCCAGAACATTCATATCGGTTCAGCTTTCTAACGTTCTCTTGTTTTGACTTTATCTCCGCAGTTTCAACAGCGTGCGTCAAGGAACACACATCTTGTTCCGTGAGTTCAGCTTTGTTCAAGCTACCCCTCATAACAGGGCGTCTTTTCTTCGGACCTTCTGGAGGTGTTTCCGAACAGTGGGGAAAAATGGAGGCAAGTGTTCCAGCATCTGCTGCTGTCCTGTCACCTTGACGTTAAAATCATTAGCTAGGTTATTAATGCAGTACAAATACTGACGCTTCACGCTGTGTTCTAATGCTCTAACATTGTTAATAGGGGGATTGCCACAGGCAACTGTGATGGTGAGTTTAAAAATTGCTTGCAGCGTAAAGTAGCCTGGGAGCACCTTGTTGCCAGTGCTACTTCCGTTACAGAACAGCATGTCAAGCAACAGTAGATCAGAGCTAGGACATTTGTGGGCCTGTGCATGGGGACGGTTAGAAGAAAAAAACGTGCTGGGGTTGGTGGGTGGGAGCAGACCCGATGGTTAGAATATAGGGTGTGGAGCGTGAGGGAAGCAGGTGCTGAGATTGTCAGGTGTTTGGGGTACAGAGGGCTTTGACTAGGAGCCCTGCAGGAGGCAGAGTATGTAGCAGTGTCGGGCTGTAGGGTGGTGAATGCTGCCACCAGAGTTCTGCCAGAGCTACTCCTGGCATGTCTCCTAGACGATGTTGCAGGATCCTAATGGCTGTGGAAGGGGGACCACTGACAACTGTGTGACCTTTTCTCCAACCTTACCCGCAAGGAAAAAGTTCCAATGCCAAAATAACTGCTCAGCACTGTACTATCTTGTCTAGCTATTCCTGTACCACACTCAGTATATTAGGTATTATAGAACTGGCCAGAGTTCAAAATAAACTCATGTAACTACACGCAACTAAAATTATGTTTTGTTTCAGTTTTTAATTTAGTATTTTAAGAAAATACACTGAATGTTGCTGTACAAATACGAATTTTGGTGGGTTGTTTTTGCTATAAGCCTCACTAGTTTCAGGCTATTCAGCGTCGCTTCTTGTCATGGGGAAGACTAGAACCATTTCTTAAATATAGATAAAACCTCACCTTCTGGCTAAACTTTGGCACACTTCTGCTCATGATGAACAAAGTTTGCAAGACAGTGAATAATAGCTTGGCTTTTTTGACATACACCATTTAGATCCTTGGAAACTAGTCAATTGTAGTTAAACATGGCAAAATCTGTAATTAGCTACAAGTGACTGACTGTGCTGTCTGTTATGCCTTCTTCACAGTGATAAGTACTTTTTTATGTTCTAAATAATTTACATTAGTTCAGGGATAATATTTTTAAGATTTCAGATAAATTTTATGGAACTAGTCTAACCAGTATGTGGTGAGGACATACCTGATTTGAGGTCATAGTCAGGAAATATAAAGTGCAGACTCCCAGAACATATTTCTGTAGAAGAGTTAGAGATGATAGTGAAGAAGTCATCCACCAGAACTGCAGCTGCCAGTGGTAAACCTTGTGTTGACAAATTGAGAAGCAATCTGATGGAAAGTACCCACTGCTGTATGTTCAATGCAAGTTTTCATCAGGCTTCATCTATCTATCATCTGAGCTCAGCCAGATGATGGGAACCTGGATTTGTGGGAAAGAACCAAAAAGTTTTAGCTACATAGTATCTCCCTTCTCTTCTACTTTTAGCAATCTTACAGAATATGGAAAAGGTGGTGGAAGAAAATGTAATCACCAAGGTACTTTGCTCCCCCTTCCCCTTCACAGGAACAAAAGCTCAGGTGGATGTTACTGTGCTCTGGTTGTGGCCTTAAAAGATCAACATACATTTTTCTGACTATAAAGTCCAGTGGCTGCACGTTTTAATCTGAGTAAATATGGCATGTTTACCTGTATGGCAAGGTTTTGGTAGCAGTGGGGGGGAGTGCAGGAGTGGCTTCTGTGAGAAGCCACATCTCCCAGGATGTTCTTGTTTTAATTTATTCCTTTGCTATAAAAGTGATTACTGCCATTTCCCCCTCTCGTTTATTTTAACCTCAATTCCACATTTGAATGCCTGTTTTAGGAGTGAGTGGTGGCTTTTTCTTAGTTCTGTCCATCTTTGGAGGGTATCCCTGATAAGCTGCATAAATGCCAAGCCTGTGAGGCTATAGGCCAACATAATAAATGAGAACTTGCATCAAAGCTTGCACCCTGGCTGGAGGGGAGTAAGGGAGAATAAAATTAAAGATATAAAGAATAAAATAAAAATATGATGATGCAATTTCCAAGCTTATACAAACTTTAAAAACCCCAAGAAAACAAAACCTCCACCTTTCCACTTCAGGGCGTTTAACTGGGATTTCAGAAAAGTAGACAATATCTTACAAATGAGTGAATTGATTTTTAATCTGGCTCGTCAATGCAGGGAAATTTACTGCTTTGTCTGTCAGTCTTAAAATAACCAGGCCTTGACTTGGAATATGTACCTTGTTCGCCCAAGCAGATGCATATAGCCATGAGCTCTCAAAGGGCCAACAAAGAAAGAAATCTATCTCACCAGAAACAATACTTAAATGTAACAATCCATGTATGTGCAGAACCATGTATACACTAATTGAAGTGTACTAACATTATTGTTTCTCTTGGGAAATTAATGTAGATGGTACTTTTCTACTTCATTTCTTCTCCTTTTGAATTACTGGAAAGTAGTTCTTCATGGAGAGATGCAACAGCTTATGTTACATTTTTCTGCGTTAGCCCTGCTACTTGACGGGTTCTAGTTAAATTGCCCTTTATAACTCCTTTTGTTTGGAGACTAGATTTATTTTTCCTTTTTGTCTCTAAATAGCAAGGAAAATGTACTAGCTTTACTAAATGTGATAGTAACATAACACACTTCAAAAAGTAAAGAAAAAGTTTGTTGTTTGCTTTTTTTAAAAAAAGATTTCTGTTTGGTGATATGTTTGATCTGTTTCTGTACGGGAATTCCCAATGAGCTTAGAAACTTAGCAAGATGCAGAATTCTATTTTCAAGTATGCATAAGAATATCTGGGATTCCATGCACTGGGGGAAAAAAATTAGCTTATTTTAGAATGTGATCCAGCGTCAAGAAACTGGGGTGGACTTAACAAAATTTCTTCCCTCCCTTAAACACTTACCAATGATATGCAACACCCATAGAGGTGGTTAGAGGACAGCTAGCTTTTGTGTTGAGAAGCACAGAGCATAATGCTCAGTTAGCAACAGATTTCCCTGCAGAGGAAAGCAAAATGACCAGAAGTCTTGTTTCCCCTCTGCTTATGCTTAAATTGACCTTTTGGAATCTAGCTGACCTGCTCTTTTGAATTGTCTGTTCCTCAGGACTCTTTAATTAAAACTGTGCTTTCTCAGTTTAAACAGCCCCTGCAGAGTTCTGCTGTGAAGCTTCATAAGGTCAACATATGCCTCTCCCAACCCCCATGGCTTTCATGTCTTGTTGGTTCTCTGTTTTTAATTAAAAAGATTTTTCCTTAAATGCTTTCCAGCCAATTAGAGAAATTTTGCATTGAGAAACTTGTTCCAGGCCTGATGTATTGAGAAGTGAACAGAAAGCTCAGTCAGGACCATTGGCACTTTTTTTCTAGAGCGCCAGCTTTCGCTGGTGCTTTTTAGCAGCTTTTCTCTTTTTTTTCCTCCACACCCCGCTACCCCCCTGGCAATTTAAAATTGCTTCCAGCAAAAATAGCTGCTGCTTGATACCTTAGATGTAGCCCTGGAATTGTTCAACACCAGATACAGGATCTTTTCCTTCGACTCTGGGGTGATTGTTACTTTATTTAGATGCACGCGGCACAGAACTGCTGCAGAAAGTATGTTGGACTTTATTGGTTGAGGATCCTTTTTGCAGACTTGTACCTCCCCTTCAGACAAAAAGTACTCTTACTGCTCTTATTGAAATAAAATCTTTAAACTCGCCTTGTTTCTTTCACGCTCGTCACATGGTGTAATGACTGCCTCTTTGCTTCTGCGTACTTGAATTAGGAAATTAGAAGCCTGACTACCTCTGGAGCTTGTGGAAGGGAGGCTTACCATAGCCACGCACACACGGAATGAGTCACAGAGTAAGAAGAGTGGGATGTCTCTCTGACTAGTTCTTCTTGAGTTTGCCAGGAAGGCTAAATTCCTTATAAGAATTAAAGAAATGTCCTATGCATATGAGTCATGTAACCTGGAGATTGAGAAGAACTAGAAGGACCACTGTTACCACAGCTCTTTATTGAAAGATGCTATTTTAATGCACTTTGCTGACAAGATTACTTTCTTGAGGTTCCAAACCCCCTTCCTTCACTAGTGTCATTCTAATGCTTCCACATGTAACTCTTCATATTAAATTCCTCCCTCTTTTTTTTTACTCCCTCCCTTGTAAGCTGTTACACTAGTCTCCATTTATAGCTTAGCCAATCTGTTTAGTGTGATGCATAGAACAATAGACTGATGATCGCAGCAAATGTCAGAATCTTCTGCCCTTTCCCTTTT
This sequence comes from Microhierax caerulescens, assembly GCA_035590215.1. Classification (NCBI taxonomy): domain Eukaryota; kingdom Metazoa; phylum Chordata; class Aves; order Falconiformes; family Falconidae; genus Microhierax; species Microhierax caerulescens. The sequence goes on along the minus strand of JAVJGJ010000060.1, from coordinate 70,497,142 downwards.
GTTATTAAAATCAAATCAGTTCTCTATACCATGTTATTTTAGGAAAGTTTTTATGAATAAGTAAGGTCTCATAGTATGTCCTAAAGATAATTAAGCTGTGGATTTTAATGTACTGTGCTCTGGAAGCTTATTCTGCAGTGAAATAGCCTTGGTTGAAATGATTGATTTCCAGCCTTTATTCACTTCGTGGTTCCTTTGCCCCACAATTATACCTGTTGCTATTTATGATTTATCAACGTAGCTCTGCCTGGAACCACGGATGACTGGAATATCAGGATTTCTGAAGATGAGGAAAAATAACTGGAGGATTAAATTTTAGACATAGTGAGGTATATCTACAAGTACTGTAAGTTAAAACATCTGCATTACGTAGATCTAAATGCAAATGATTACTGCAGCGTAGAAGTAGTAGCATGGGGTCAGTGATGAAGTCTTCAGCTAGCCTCTCCCTGAATTCAGCTCATACCATTCTGTCCATGCAGTTTGTGAAATTAAAAGTAGTATACTGGAAGTCTTCTTTATCTAACCAGGTTTTGGGGTTCCCCCTCAGTATTACATTTCCTTTTGACTATATCTCTGAACATGCAACATCTCATCTTAATTTTCAAATGTTTTTTCAACTTCATATTCTGGATGCGTATTTCTCTAAATGTACATTTTTGGAAAACCAATAAGCTTTTCTGTTTGTTTTCTAACTTTTTCTGGCTATTTTGTGTCTTTTGACAGTTCTTCACCAGTTATGTCATTGGCAAATTGAATTAATGTGTTCTTTACTTTTTGTCCCAGTTGAGTGAAACATTCAAATGAGCTTACATACAGTGATTACTTTTGCATTTTGCTAAGCAATTATCCAAAATTCAACTGGTAATTATTATTACCATTTGCTTTGCAGTCTTTTGGCAAGTTTCCCATCCCTATGACAGCGTTCTTATTCAAACCAACTGAAATGGATTTTTTCAATTAAGACTTTTTTAGGTTCCAATGTGGGACTGAAGAGCTAGTATTCCAGATTGTGGGGAAGTTCCCTGGAATTAAACTAGTTATAAATTGTGTGTTCTGGGCTGGGATTCTGAATGCTCTGTGTTTCCACTTAAGTCTATCTCTTGTCTCACTTCTGACAAGTCTTGAGAGATGATCTGTGCTCTGCATACGCATAGGCGATCATCCAGTAGAAAGTCTATGAAGCATTAGCTTCACTAGCTAGTATTTTTTGTGTTCTGGTCTGCTCTTTAGCAGCAGATATGCTGAAAGGGAGAGAGGGAGGTAGAGAAACGAGATGATAATCTTGTGTTCTCTTGATTCCTTATACTGTGACTTTCTGTAAGGAAGTTGTAAGAAAATAAGAGCCCATGACCACTTTCAACCTACTGTTGGAGTTTAATCTATCCGAAGATGTGAAAGTGCCTGGACTGAGGAAAGAATTATCTTCATCCCTTGTCAGTGAACCATAAAACATACCACTCCCCATGCTGTTGGCTTCAAGAGTATGTCTGTGCTGTGTAATGTGATGTTTGTATAGACAGTATAAGCTCAGGGTTGGTATTTCTGTGTGGTACAACTCGGCACTATCTCAAGATACTAGCTTGGGTCCTGGAAGCTGCAGAGCTGTATTTCTTTTAGAGCAGCCTGAGACGAGTTAATCTGTCTCAGCAGGTCGGCTGACATATGGGGAGTATTGTTATGGTGTGTCCACTTAGCTCCTTGCTGCAGAATAAATAAACTCTTGCATCTCTGTTGAGCTACTGTGAGCGGTGTAAGATGCAATCTGACAGAGAGCACTACAAAGAGAGAATGTGTGTTCTGGTTCACTGTCAACAGAAGAGTAAGGACCCTCTTTTACATACATGCAATTACTTGTTCAAAGTAGCCTAGGTGCTAGAGATGCCATAAGTGAAGAGATAACTACCTTTTTTAATGTCTGTCTTGAAGTACGGTTGTCCAGCTGCACAGAAAATCTCAGAACCAGTAGTAATTGTGTGTCTGTTATCCCAGCTGCATCTTGTAGGCTTTCTCTCTGGTGGTCTCGTTATTCATAGTTTCCATTGCCACAAATTCATTTCCTAGCTTTCCTAAGTTAACTTGCCTGATTTATATACTGTGCTCCTCACTCTAGAGTCTGTCTCCTCTATTGGGTCGTGCAGGCCTGACCTATATCTAGAAGCTTTTTGCCTGTTGGTTGATTGTGTATTTGCACAACTACAATCTTTCACCCTTTGTTCTTCCCCTTCATGTATTAGTTATACTCACAAAAATTTTAAATTCAGTTATTCTAGTAAAATAAGCTTGGGAGTGCCATTTATTTCATGTGAGGAACTGATTTTTCCCTATGGTGTTAAAAGGACTGACGTGAACTGAATTCTATTTCTGTTACTGAACTTTTCCAGCAAACCTTGTCTTGTTGAGCAAGATAATTGGTGCCTACAACCTCATTATCTCTTAGGAATTCCCTACTCTGTGCTTCCTTCTGAGGCCTTGCTGCCATTCAGTATGTCCATGTTTGACTGAAGGTGTGATGTTGAATTAGTTTAGATAAACAGTACAGCTGTGCTTAGGTTTACAAGTTCTTACATCACTTTAAAGTCGCCTTACGTCCAGAAATGTCGGTAAATCTGGTTTAAATCAGTATGATCATGAATAAAGGTGTTGTATATGATTAAAAGAATTGTTGGTTTATGCTCTGCTATGTGCCTTTCAAGAACCTTAGATAAGTATCAGCAGAAGCGATCTGCATGCATGATTACTACTTTGATATACCACTACTACTTTGTGAAATGGGAATAAGGTAGTACTATGGAAAACCTGTAATCTGCAAATGAGTTATGAAATGTAGTAGGTAATATTCATAAAATAAGCTTGACCCATTTTGAATTTGTTGCAGGGACATAATTCTGGTAAGCTACAGTCTGATACCTTCCTTTATTAGCTGAGAGTGATTTGCATTCCCTGCTCTTACTAAACATGCATCTCATCACCTACATTGGCACAACGGACCTTTCTTGAGCTTGGAGGAGGAGATACTTGAATATCAACGAGCTCTTCTCATCCCCTTTTTCCCTCTGGAGCCATATCCCATGGGAATCTTCAAAGCAGATCTCTGAATACATTGAAGTCTGCTCTCCTAAAACTCAGAGTTGTGGTCCTGCTTTTTGCCAGGTAGATAAATTCCTGAAAGCTTCATGAAATGGTTTTCAGGTATAAAGACAAAGACCTTAGAAATACTTCAGGCATAGGAAAAACTTCCATAGAATTTACATCTTCCTGGACTTCAGTGTCAGTTAGCCAAAGCCCACAAATCTGTAGGATAAAAGCTTTACTAGTTCTAGTGCTCACAGAGACAGAGATATTTGTCAAATCTTGTCTTCTCTGACGTTTTCCTGCATTAAACTCTAATCCTAGGTGCAGTCAAAATTTACGTCAGCTGATTTAATAAACTGGTATAGATTCCCCAGTAGAAGTTGTAGTGGAGTAACCTGGTGTTGCTTAATAGAAGAAGCAATAGTATCAAGAGGGGCTGAAGAGTACGTGGCAGTACATAGTAAACCGAAATGAAACCAAACATTTGAGAAGGAATGTTTTGGGTTTTTTGTCTGTTGGAAAGTGCAAGTATGTCACGCTCCAAAGTGGTATTAGTGTTTGTTTTCATAGAGGGAGGAGAGATGTTCGGAAAGGCAGTATTGTCCTGAATGGAATTTCAACCCTTCCCCTTTTGTTCCTTTGCACCATAGGACAAACTTTCATTCTGAACTATATTCGTCCCCACCTCTAGTCAGCTCTTTACCTGCCTATTTTTTTATTATTTTCTATCATTATACTATCCTCCTGAGTTTGTCTGTCTGTTCTGATTGTCTGTTTCTCAAATACTGTTTCCCTTCTAGCCCAGGTATCTGGTTATCTATTACTACTTCGCTCTTTACTCCTGCTGGAGTTAAGTTATTGCATGTTCAAAGTTCTTACCTACCTTCCAGTCAAATTTCACTTACATAATTTCCAGAATAACTTATACATTATCTGAAAGGAATTCAAGCTGTTTCTGCATCACTATCTTCTGTCAGAAACAAAGCTATTTATTTCCTCTTTCTCTCATGCCCACTCTATGCTGCTAATAGATACTTCTTCATTTCTGCCAGCAGTGGCAGAGGGATGGCTTTACTATGCAAAGTTACAACGCACTGCAGGTGCTAGTCAATAGCATTAGGATACTGAACAGTTAATATTGCAGCTTCTTCTTGAAAACTTTTTTAATTTTTCTGTCTACTTTGATTGGAAACGTCTTTTATCAAACCCTTGAAATGACTGAGCAGGCATAATTGTCCTTTAGGGTGCTGAGAAGTGTTTCATGGCTTTCTTCTGTGATGGACAGAACCTCAAATGTAATGTCTCGGTTTCAGAATGCTGATTAATGGTGACACTTTTCTGTACCTGCTGTCTGAGGATCTCCAGGTATTTTACAGGTGTTAAGGAATGAAGCTTCCTAAGTACCTTGGCAATACTATTTTCACTGGACAGTTCCAGGAATTGACACAGAGAAAGGAAATGACTAGCTGAAGTTCACATAGAGGTAAAACCAAGATGTGTGGCTTTTTTATATTACGAATTCAATTTTATATGCTAAAATTGTATTTTTCTTACAGATATAGCCTTCTTTTACCATAAGACAAGTAGGAAAACGCATGTTAGTATAAAGCAGTATCATTTAGACAAATTGTTTGTAAGAATCTGTCATCTTTCTTCTTTTAAGAAATTTTGAGAATAATCATTGCCTTACTCAGAATAGTAGACCTACATGGGATGATGTACAATGTATTTTTAGTTGTTTTCAAGTGTGATGTTATAATGCCCTTCCCTACTTACTTCTCTAGCCAAAGTCTTTAGAGCAAGATAGAAGGTCAGATTAGTTAACATATGTCATCAAGTTCATTATCTCTGTTGTAGAACCACATGCTCAGTGTCACTTTCACAACAGTCCTTCCCTCTCCAGGAGCGGAAGGCAATGTGTGTGCAATAGTAATGTATACTCTCTGAAAGTACCTAGGCTCCTAAGCGTTCTGGTATTTAGCTGGTAACTGTATCACTTGGAAAGCCAATCTCAGCCTGCAGAAGTTGCTTGCTTCTAAAGTAAAATTGGCAAGAGATTTTCCCTTTTGAAGGAGCTCAAAATAGAAACTACTTTATATGCTGGAGTGTCTTCTTTATTCATCTTCCCTCATTGTAAATTCAGAATATTTCCCTTTTGTATAGAGGTTGCAGGCTTTTGTTGTTTTTCCATAGCTTCAAAGTACTAACTAGTAGAGTCTTGTTCAAGCATGTTTTCCTTCAAGGGACCACCTTATAATAAAACATGCTGTTCTTTCCCCATAGGTCCAGTCTGCTAGGTGAGTTGCACATAATGTCTAGTGAAAGATTTCCTAAACACATCTGTTCTGTGAAGGGCCATCTTCTGAGTTCTTTTATTAAAGCAGTGAAATGCAGAAACCTGGAACTTGATTTGGCTATGTTACTTCTTGCTGTTTATCTGGAAACACAGGCTTAAAAGCCAAGCTCTGGATCTGAAACCCAGCAAAGTGGGATCTTGGCGTTTGCTCTCATGGGCTGCTGCACAGGGAAGTTGAGTATGTGTGCTCGTGTAGCTAAAGCCAAAGCTGAAGAATACCTGCTAGAGCTTGTCCCTTGTGGCAGCTTCTGTCTGTCATATCTTCTCCTATGAGTATACTAAGTTTGATGCCCAAGCTAGAAATCTGGTTTTCACAGGCTTCTTTGGTAGCCAACAGATAATGCCTGATCCATAGCGCAGTTTTGAACAGTTCAGGTGGGATCCTGGACAAGAATCACTCACTGGCAATCTTTCTCTTTGATGTTAGGAGTTTAGGTAGAGCAGCCTTTTCATTGAGGACCTAAGTTTGGTGCCTGATGTTAGGCAACATAAACATTACCCTTACACTCTGCATTTCGAAGTTCAGATCAATACGTTAAAACCTTAGCAAAATATGTCTTCCTAATGATGCTGTGTTATTTCATTTTAGTTTGACACTCACTATTCCATAATGCTCATGAATAAACCTTTTAGGGGAGTTTTTGATTCCATGATGTTTTTCTTCCTTTATAAATCTTCCATAAATTTTGTCTCTAAAGTATCCCATAAGCAAAGAAGTGAGAGTGAGTAGTATATTAAATCTTGTTAGACTAGAGGAGTTAAGAAACAAATCAATAGTCACTGAAATAAAACTTGTAATCTCTTGAACTATTTCCTTTGAATCCTAGCTAAGACATCTTGCAGAACTAGTATTAAAGGAAAAAAATAATCCAGTGAAATACTATTTATCTGTTTCTCAGAAAGTAAACACTGCCAGCTTTAGCAGATTGTGGTGAACTGCCTCTGGCTGAACATGAGGTGCCCACCAAAGCTGCTCTGTCACTCCCCCTCCTTAGCTGGATGGGGAGAGAAAATACAACAGAAGGCTCAGGGGTCGAGATAAGGACAGGGAGATATCACTCATCAATGACCCTCGTGGGCAAAATAGGCTAGGGTCACAGCCTCCTTTGGGTGCACCCCCCTGCTCCAGCACGGGACCCTCCCCAGGCTGCAGGTGGAGATCTGCTCCACCATGGACCTCCATGGGCTGAGGGGGACAGCCTGCCTCACCATGGTCTTCATCATGGGCTGCAGGAGAACCTCTGCTCCACTGCCTGGAGCACCTCCTCCTCCTCCTCCTCCTCCTCCTTTACTGACCTGAGTGTCTGCAGAGTTGTTGCTCTCACATGTTTTCACTCTTTGCTTGGGCTGCAGTTGTGCGGTTGGGGTTTTGTGGTTTCATTGTTGTTTTTTTAAAAAAATTATTTTCCCCTCCTTCTTAAATACTCTATACTAGAGGCACTGCCACCATCACTGAAGGGCTTGGGCTTGGCCAGCGGCAGGTCCGTCTTGGAGCCGGCTGGCATTGGCTCCATCGGGCACAGGGGAGGCTTCTGGCAGCTTCTCACAGAAGCCACTTCTGTAGCGGCCCCCCACAGCCCCCCTTGCCATTCAAACCCAATACACAGATGTAGCAATTAAACATGGTTAATAAGGGAAGCAGATTTTTAAAGATGTAATACAGCTACTGAAAACTTTGTTCATTATCTCTTTTGGCTTTGTCTTTTAGAAGAATGTATCTACACCATCCCTTTACACACCCTCACATGCACATGCAAAGTGTGGAGCTTGTTTTTTAATGTCTTATACTGATTTAAAATAAACTAGATTAGTTCTTTGGTACTCAAAATAATATTTCAGGTAAGAGGCCTGCTTTAGGTGTATGTAAATGAATCCATAGGCAAATAGCCAACGCTGAATAGAATTCTGACATTTTTTTGTTGATGGCAAGTGGAAGATGTAAGCATTTTTCTCCCTTCTCTGCTCTCTTTGTTGTATTTCATCTGCTAGAGCAAATGTGAGACAAGCAAAGAAATTCAAACTGGTGACTCCTGAATCCTAATCTTGTTAATGTGGGACTTGGAGCAAATCACTTAATCTCAATGTACCTTTGTTTTTCTATTTATAAGCTGGATTTCCACCTGTTGGATTAAATTAAGTAGTCCTTGGATGTACAGGTTTTGGCTGGATAGGTAAAACTTGAGACTATGTAGGTATCAGTATAGATCAAATTTGATGAATTTGGCCTTAATGAACTCTCAATTCTTTATTAGTGGTAAGCAGTTAATTTTAGACAGATGCATGTAAAATTCCTTGCAGCTTCTTTCCATTAAAATAATTTAACTCTTATTTAAATACACAGAAAAGAGTGTGTAAAACAGTAAAAGCATTTGAAATTTAAAAACTTTAAGATGAAACCCCCCCTTTAATATCAGTCTTCCTTTTCTTCTTCCCACCTCCCACTCCTCCTGTTCCTCAATTCAAACTCAGAAGTTTTTTCCTATGGGAATTTTTTTCCTTTTAACAGTTCTTTGGATGATATTAAAATCACTTCTGGAGGAAGGAAGAAAATATTTTATGATAGTTAGAAGTGGATTTCAAGAGCTATATCTATTCATGTGAAAACTAACCAAACCTGCCATGAGGAAGTATGAAAGGGGCGGCTCCGTTTGTTGTGGTTTGGATGCGGGAGATTGTCACGCGCAATGTGTGCGATCATCAGGAAGTCTTTCAGACCGAGCATAGTCTGAGCAGAGGGTGAGACGGACCATTGATTTATTTTTTTTTTTTAGCCAGACAGTTAAAATTTGTTGCTTTGCCTTGACACTTTCCTTACTCTCTTTGAGTATTTGTCAAATGTTTAATTAAAAATTAGGTGTTGGTCAAATACATCTGATATTTAATTTGTGGATATTTGTACAATTCTATTTTTAATTGGTACAAAATTAACATATTAAAAACCTAAAACCTCAGATTATGAATTTGACTTTGTAGAATCAAGTCAATGATCTTAATTGCCTTTTCATTTTTGAGGGTTTTTTACGTAACATGGATATAGGTAGAGAAGAGTTTTACTTTTTACTCACTTGTGACAACTCTGCAGGGCACAGACCTCAGTGTTAAACCTCAGACCTTAGTATATGACAAGTGGTGGTGCTCAGGGGTCAGTATTGGCAATGGTGCTGCTTAACGTCTTTGGTGACATGAACAGTGGGATTGAGTGCTCCCTTAGCAAGTTTGCTGACCATGCTAAGCTCTGTGGCGCGTTCAACATGCTGAAGGGAAAGGATGCTATCCAGAGGGACCTTGACAGGTTTGAGAGGTGGACCCGTGCAAACCTCATGGAGTCCAGCAAGGCCAAGTGCAAGGTCCTGCACGTGGGTCAAGGCAATCCCAAGCACAAACACAGGCTGGGTGGAGAATGGATTGAGAGCAGCCCTAAGGAGAAGGACCTGGGGGTGTTGGTGGATGAGAGGCTCAGTGTGGCCTGGCAGCGTGTACCTGCAGCCCAGAAAGCCGACCAGATCCTGGGCTGCATCAACAGAAGCGCAGTCATCGGGCTGAGGGAGGCGATTCTCCCCCTCGGCTCCACTCTGGTGAGGCCCCACCTGCAGTACTGCATTCAGCTCTGGGGCTCCCAGCAGAAGGACACAGACCTGTTGGAGTGAGTCCAGAGGAGGACCACAAAGGATAGATAGCCTGTGACCACAGGCCGAGAGAGCTGGGGTGGTTCAGCCTGGAGGAGAGAGGGCTCCACGGAGACCTTACAGCACCTTCCAGTACCTAAAGGGGCCGACAGGGAAGCTGTACAGGGGCTTCTTACAAGGGCATGGAGTGACAGGACAAGGAGGGGTGGCTTTAAGCTGGAAGAGGGCAGATTTAGATTAGGTATCAGGAAGAAATTCTTCCTGTGAGGGTGGCGAGGCGCTGGCACAGTTGCCCAGAGCAGCTGTGGGTGCCCCATCCCTGGCAGTGTCCCAGGCCAGGCTGGACGGGGCTGGGAGCATCCTGGGCTGGTGGGGGGTGTCCCTGCCCGTGGTGGGGGGTGGGAGCTAGGGGATCTTTAAGGTCCCTTCCAGCCCAAACCATTCCGTGATCCTATGTATTCAGTCACTCCCAAGGAATGGCTGTAAGGTATTTTGAGGAGAGGCTTAGGTAAGCATTAAGTTAATCTAATAGTTTAAGCAGCCTCAAAACGCTGAATATTTGTTTGCTACTAAGTTAATTCTGTATGTATGTAAATAGTTAGAAAACTATTTGACTTGCAAGGGCATTTGCAGGCAACATAGCAAAAGGAATTTCCATAATGCCTAAAGTTACACAACAGTGATCAATATGAAACCAGACTGTAGTTGTAATTGATGCTGGAGGAGCCTGAATTATCAGAGAGTTAACTTTGGGTCATCAAACATACTCCTTACAGCCTAGTCTGTGTGGAACATTGTCATTCAAGTTATGGACAGAAGTTATTCTAAAATCTTATTTTCAGGCTAGGTAGCTTTTTGAGGAAATACAAGCAAAAATAAATAAATCCAAGATGAAATAGTTTGTATGTTTGCAGAAGAGATGATTTAAAGAAAGTGTCAAGAGAATTTTCTTCAAAATCCTGAGTTTTTAAGTTACGGAGGTATCCAGGAGTGACTTTTCTACTCTTCAGGACCCTTGTTTGGGTAACTTTGAACTTGAAGTGGTTTCAAGGTAAATACAGATATGACAGATTAATATTATCCCTGAGCTGTAAAGAAAAATTAACATTATAGTTGCCTTCTGTGATGATTTTGAGGCGAAACAAAGCCAAATAAGCAGAACGGCAACACTGCAATAATTTTAAGTGACAACATCTCACTGAAAATACCTTAGATTTAGACTCTGAGACTGGCTCCCATCTTCTGTAATTGGAAGTGCAACACAGAACTTCTTGGGACTTGAATGCAACTAAAGCGGTGTACAGGTTGCTGATTTTTCTGCATAAGTATTTATTTTCCCTTTGCAAACTGATGGATTGTCCAGATACATGCTCAGTACAGTGTTCTTCTATCATTCCACTGCCTCTGTAATGAATTGGTTTAAAGCTTAGTTTTAACTCAGATCGCTTTGGTAATCAGGTAAATGACACAGCTACTCAAACAGCTGGTTTGGCAAACTGAACGAGCAGTGAACTGTGCCAGACGAGGTGGAGGTGAGAAATTGTCAAGTTTGCTACCAAGGAAATAGATACTGTTGTTCAATCTTCAGTGTACAAATTGAAACCTATCTGATGAAATACGCATGCTTTTGTTCTACTGAATGCTATGTGTGTGTTTCAGCTGATTCTTAGAACTATAAACATGATCATTTGCAATTCTTTACTACATTGTTTTAAACAAAAAATTTCAAACAGAAATATTTGTATAAAAAATCAGGACCTGCCTCGAGTCCTGATGTCTCTACTTTAATATAAAAGCAGGCCACAAAATACAAATATGTTTCTAATAGATAACTTAAAAAAATTGTATTCAGTTATTTTTAACCAACATACTCTACCTCTACTTGCCATGGTAGTTATAAATTAAAACTAATTCTGGTTTACAGCACCCCTTTGCCTGCCAGACTAAGTTAAGTAGCTTTTGATGGATGTCTGACATATAATTACACAATGAATGTAGCAGAAAGTGAGGAAGTTTGGGCATAAGTGACAGTAAATGCTGTTGACTCATTTATAATACTGAAATGAAAACTAATAAATTAGGGGAGGGGAAGAACTCTTGTGTGGTGCTTCACAAGCTGAGCTGGATTTTGGGTAGGCTATAATTACAAACAAGCTTTTTTTTTTTTTTCCTCCTTCTTTTTTTTTCTTCCCCCCTTCTCCTAAAACCACCAGAAGATGAAAACCACATACATATTCTTCTCTGAAATCTTGCCAGTGGATCAGACTCAAATGGATGAATGGGATGGGATGGAAATCAATTGGGTGACTTCACAGAATTCAGTTTAGGCTTTAATTGAACTACTTCAGATTCCACTAGAGTTAATATCTTTGAAAGTTGTTGCAGAGTTTGTCTTCCCATATCTGCATGCATAACTATATTCTTTCTTTTCCAATCATGCTAGCATACAGGTGAGATCCTGACAGAATACTGTGTTCTCCAGTTTTAGCCTGGTCTGGATGTTACTTCTAGAAGAAATCCTTTCGTTCTCTTCTTTTACAGTTTTACCATGTGACTTGCATGTTTGAGTGCCAAAAGAAGTCTAGGGATCACTAAAACATCATGATAGTTCAATTGTTTTTTATCTCAGTTGTGTATGCACTTTATTGCAAGTTTTGGATGCACTGAATAAATGAATTCTGATAAAACTACAGCATGCAATGCCTTTGCTTCCAAGTAGTGTCGAGTGATTTGGAAAAGGCCAAAAGCACCATTATGGATCAATAGGAGCTTGGAAGACAACAAAAGGGAGGCAAATGACTTCACTGGTTTTGAAGGAGTTTCAAATTCTGAAGAATTTTAAGTTTTTACTTGTTGAAAAGCGAAGTCTCATTCCCAGAATGTTTTACTTGCATCACAGGTGAGTTTGAAGAAGCTGCCCAGTAACTACATTACCTGTGTAGGCTTTCTCTAGCATGCAGACAAGGCTGTTGTATTAGAGATATTTTTCTTGTTGGGGTTTTGGGTTTGGGGGTGTGGTGTGAGGTGATGTGGAAGCATGGTATATTGCATTATTTCTTAATGCAGCCATCTCCAATTATAAGTACAGGAGCAGGTTAGAGCACAGAGATAACCTGTTCCTTGGCATTTTTTGGCAGTTGAGTATCTGAGCATGTACCTTTGCTGAGTTTCTGTGTGTGAGTTCAAGTATCCGAATAACTGGCAACTGGGTCTTCTCCCTGTAAAATTGCAGGCATTCTTCTCATATCATGCTATTCTCCCTTGCGTTCCCTCTTGTTGGCTCCAGTCCCTCCCTGAAATCTTCTGTTTCAAGGGCAGAGTCTGCCAAGGGTGCATTGGCAAGAAAAGCAAATTCTCCCCCTGAAGAGCTGGTGTCACTCATTAGGATGTGAGAAGAGTGGTTGTAAATAAACAACAAATTATGTTGAGTTCTGTGTAGTATTAATTCTAGAAATGTGTACAAGGACATGCAGCTGGCTGGATAAGGTAGAGATACTATTATTGTTTAGAAAGAACTGATCTCTGCACCCAGTGAAACATTTGCCACTTCATCCTAGGAGTGTTATTATAACTAGGACAACTGATACGATCTTTATCTTAGCATTACTTCTAGTGTCTTTGAGGTTTTTTTAGTTGACTTTAACAGGTGAAGAGCACCAAGAAAGTACATGTGTGTGTCCTGTAGAGTTGTCTGATATTCAGTGAAGCACTGTTGTCTGTAATGCATTTTATGATCTCACATTGTATCTTTAATATAAATAAAGGGAATATGCAAGACTGTATGTTCCACCACACGGTGTGAATGGGTTGCCCAGGGCAAGATGGAATACTGCAAGTTGAAACCTGTTCTAGCAATTGTACTTTTGTTACCTTGAAAGCAGCATAAGTTATCTTTCTTTACAATCAGTTTTAAAATGGCTTTAAAACTAGACTACTGTGCTTCACAGGGCTATGAAGTTCTTACTCACAGCTGGTTTATCCTACTTTGTGGTGGAAAAAGCTTCAGCTCAGTATTTAAGAGAAGGATAATTCTAGTGATACAGTTTCTCGTGGTAAGAACTGGAGAGGCAAAAGAGACCTATTCTGGCCATATGCCTAAGCTAAATTGGAAACTGAAGCTGTTGACTTCTCTTTATTGAACGCATGGGAGACTTTCTTAATGCCTTAATTAAAGCTGCAGTACCATGTCAGCATAACCTGATCTAATTGCTGGCTAGTGAGATATTGCCTTCTCACATCCTTGTGGCAGCTCCAGCACTTGTCCGATCTCGTGCTGCTCTGTCTCGGCATGCTAAACTGGCAGAAGTTCTGCCGCTTGAGTTGGTTTTGTGCCGGCGTAGCGCGGTGAAACGTGAGGTCACGCGAGGGGTGGGATGCGGAGCGTGGTCCTCTGCAGCCGCGGCCCAGCTCAAACTGCCGAGCACTTGCTAAGTGCAAAAATCACAGTGGTGACAAACCTGGCCCTAAAATACAGGTCACATTGCTCTGTATTGATACTTGGCCCAGCCTAATTAGGCGTTATAATGAATATACTAATATTTTGTTTTAAAGTCTCTTTTCGAGAGTAACACGCCTGTTGAGTTTATAGCCAGAAAGTACCGTTAGGCCATGTAGTCTGACCTGTAGAGCACATCATTAAACTTCACTTAGTAACACCAGTGTTGAGCCAAAACACTTTTGTCCGACTGAAAAATAATTTGCATATCTTCCAGAAGGGCATTCAGGTTTGATTAAGTCACGTGAGCCTGAAGGGGCCGAAGGGCCCCTGGGAAAAATAGCAGGAGGAAGCAGTCAGCTGCCGGTGCTGCCAGAGCCATTAGGCCGGTGCTGCCAGAGCCATTAGGCCGGTGCTGCCAGAGCCACTAGGCCGGCCTGCAGCCCGGTCCCGTGAGGCGCGGAGCTGTGGTGGGAAGGAGGGCGGCCAGGCAGAGCCCTCTGCGACACCTTCCCCGTGTGCTCACCCTGCTTTGGGTGTCCTGGAGCAGGCCCGGCCGGCGTCTGGCGCTGCTGCAGGCAGGCGGTAGGGTGGCCCTTGGCACGCTCCTGTGCTGCCGCCGCCGCCGCCGAGAAAACAGTTGCTTGTGATGGTGGAAGGGCCAGGTGGGAAAGAAACTGTCCTGACAGGGGAGGAAGGTTGTTCGCTGGGTAATATTTGGTTTGTCGGAGGTCAGAATTTACTAAGACTTACTTGGGTTTGAACTGCAAAGTATCATTAGGGGCTAGTAAAATCAGAATTCTGAACACGCTACTACCATCTCAACTTGTGGCAATCTTAAACAATAGGATTATCTTCACATAAAAAAATATTTTTTTAAGTTTATGAAAATTATGTTATTTAAAGTATTTGAGTCATATGTTGAAGGGAATTTCTTATCCTTCTTTTTGATAAGCCAAGTAAACGATCACGTTGAGCCTCTCTCTGTGAGGCATGTTTTGTAAGCAGGTGATCATTCTTGCAGCCCTTCTGACTCCTTCCCGATCATACCATCGTTCCTGAGTTGCGGATATTTCAGATTGGTCAAAGGCCGGTAACTCAGCCTCTCTCTTGACATTGTTGTATTTACTTATCTGAGGACCATAATACTCTCCTGATTACGTTATTCTGAGCATTTGTGGTCGCCTTCCTCTCCACTTGTCTTAACTGTTTTTACCAGTCGGAGCCCTCTGCATTCTTTGATTTAGATACTCAGTGTTTCATGTATGAGGATACTCTAAGCTAGGTGTGAGCCAGCTATGTCAACTATGTTACTACTCATTCCTTTTAAATTTCTAGTGTTTCCTCAATTTATTTATGGCTCACAAATGTTATCATTAATTCTTGTTCTTTTCTAGGTCATTAATTGAAAAATTGCTTCAGAATGTGGGACTAAGGGGGTGTTCTTGGGGATCCCAGGAGAAATACACCTTCTAAGTAGTGATTCCTCATCTTTATTTTGAGACATAATGCTTATCATGTTAATGTGTGTGTGGTAGGTTTGAACAATTCAAATATTTAATCACAGCACTTCAGTAGAAAGTGTAGTATCTCTCAAAGCCTGTTATTTGATGCTCTTTTACATCTAGACTCGTGTTTCCATTTGAAAAGATTACTTAATTCACCAAGAATTTTTTTTTTCATTGTTCATTGCTATTAGTAATTAACTGATGAAGTCTAACATTTCCTTTGCATATTTTATTTGGGAGTACTATCAGGCTAGCCATGGTACAGATGCTTGGGTTATCTCAACTGATGGCAGCACTTTAGGCCTTATTTTGACCCCATCCTTGCACTCACTGGTGTACTGTGTGCTTCTCTCGGGTAGCCACTTCAGTCAGAGTAATTCCCTGATCTTAGAATTTTTAAGTTGCTTTTTCCTACGCCTGTAAAATGTGCCAGGTGTTTCAGACTTTGAAAATCAATTCTTGGCAGTGCTGAGAGCTTGTCAGCCAATCCTCTTGAAAATTGACAGAGATTACAAACATCTGCTTTTAATTTTTTAATATGTTAAGTACCACTCCACTAACTGACATCTTCCTAAATTATCACTGAAATGGAAAATGTTTTGGATTATGCGGAAAAAGAAGGATGATATGTATTATATTAAATGCAGCACGTGCTTTTCCTGAATGCTACTTTATTTTTTGCTCCTATGAAGCAAAATGTCAAGAAGAGTATCATTTCTACAGTTTTCTCCTGATATGCATAAGATTATCTTTGTATTTTTGTCCCCTTTTTTTTACCTGTTTCATTTTGTTTCTCTTTCAAGTTTTCTGCAAATTCCTAGCTTCTCACTATTATTCACTGCTGCCAGCAGACTCTTTGATTACATTGTGTTATTTATTTTTATACTGCTTACGAGTCTATGAAAGATATCTGTGCTAGTACTAGATGAGTTTTACTTGAATCTTCCAGCTGAAATATATCAGCAAGGTAGTTAAAATATTGTCACTGTTTGGCAGAGAACATATTCTCTCCTATTACCTGAATTTCATCTTGGGTAGGCTGTGTGCCTTTTGGAAAGGAAAGCATGTGACATCTAAGTAAAGTATAATACAAGAATCTTATGCATAAAGATGTTTGGCACCACTGTGACAATGAAAGTTGTATGAAGTATGAAAGATGTTACTAAGAAACTAGGAAAAATGCTCTAATGGTGTAATGCTTAAGAACAGTATTTGCATAATGGAGGAAATGATGATGTAACTTTATAGACTTGAGGTAGATAAAAGTTTTCTGCACATTCCTAGTTTTACCGTTTTATGATATTTACAATGCTTAGCCATACAAATATAATGTTGTCCTCTGTCATGTTTTTAAATGGCTTTTCCTTGGTTTTTTTTAGAGATAAACAAAATCTTACATTACTGAAAAAGTTAGTTAATACTAATTACCTTCCTGTCCCATGTACCAAACAAATTCCATAGCAGGTAGGGTTTTTTTGTTTATTTTATAACTTGTGCATGAAATTAGGCTACAGCTTGAACAAAGCCTTGGTATATCTTTTTGCATGACTTCCAAAACATCTGAAGGCGTAAACAAGGAAAATTTCAGTTTGAAACAGGAAATTGTAACATCAGATGAGAATTTCAGTGCTTGGACAGTACTGTAAAGTCTCTAGAAGGGTTATTATCTGTAAGTTGGTTGATCCCTGCTCATCGTTATTTTATTCTATTGCATGGAATAATAGATTTTTAAACTGTGAAGATCTCAAAGCAGGTCTTTCTGTTTATTCACGTTGGAGTGGTTTGTTGTAATGCTGTTTGCTGTTCATGAAGCTGAATAGTAAATCTTCTAAATACCAATAGAAACTGACAGCAAAGGCAAAATATGCCTTATGTTGGCATGTCAGTCCAAGTGTGGGTGGATTTTCAGGATTTTGAACTTTTCAGCTATTAACCTGCTTGCTGCAGAGAAGTCTACTCTGGTAATTGTAAAATTAATTATTAAACTTTCAACCACTTGATAATCATGAGTAATTCTTAAAAAAAAAAAAAAACAAAAAAAAAACCCAAAAAACACCAACCCAACCCACCCCCCTCCCCCCGAACCACCAAAAAAAACTTCAAAAGGGTAAGTATTCCCATTACTAGGAAAGAAAATTGACTTGGTTGGAAAACCTTAAGGCAGGCATGTTATTTTTGAAGGAGATGCACCTTTCCAAGTCAAATATAAACGCGTAAGAGAGGCAGGGTGGAACTAGCTGCATCTAATGACTCTCTTGCCCAGAGCAAGGGATGTTCCTATCTTATTTAATAAAAGCATTTAAACTGCAGCCTCTGAATGCTACAAAACAGAGGCTCGTACACCATAGCTAAGTACTAAAGTGACTGGTTAAGGATTCATTTGTCCTTTATTAAGATGACCCTAAAATTCTTCATATGGTGGCTACTGGAGGATATAATTAGAGGCACCTGGCACTTGCTCACTAACTTCAGCTCAAGATTTTACTCTTGTAAGAGATTCTTCAGTAGATAAATTCAGAATGATTTATCCTTTTAATTCTCTAGCTTTAATAACCATAAGCAATTTCCTTAATGATTTAGAATTGCATGATGCAGGAGATAGTTAAACTTACTCTCCAAGAGATTAGTTTCCTGCTTTTTCGCTAGAGTTGACTTTATTATTGTAAAAAAACAAACAACAGGAATATTATGGATTTCATTTGCTTTTTCTAATTAAAGTGCTATCAGTTGTGAAATACTGCATGTCACTCTGTCCTGTTTGCTGTGGAGTTAGGGACATTTTGTGGATTACATTCTGAGCAAGGTGATGCGTTGCTTTCAGACACAGGAGAAAAAAGAAGAGAGCTTTACTGGAAGTCCTGTGGCCAGCTGTTATACAAGGTGGCTTGCAAGGAAACCGCTTCTTGCCAAGGAAGGCAGTGGATAGATAAGGCTAGATAAGGACTTCTAGTCCTTGGCCTCCTCTCTGCTCCTAGTTTTCTTCCCTTTCTTTTTGGGGTGAGCTGTGTAATGAAGACAGCACAGAGCTGACCCAAACAAAAAATTACCTGGAAAAACCAAGTTACTTTTCAGTTTAATCAGTTTCTTGTCCCATTCACAATCGTGCTGTACAGGCAGCTGTGCTGGCATGAAAATGGGAATGAGAGGTTGGGAGGAGAACAGGACTGCCCTTCTCAGTAGATGACCAAGCATAAAATCTAGGTTTGTATTACAACTTTGCTTGGTGGTGATATCAAGGGCCTAGCAGGCCAAACTTGCTTTTAGCACCATAAAACTTCTCGTCCTTAGAAAACAATTTATATATAACTTCAGATCTCTTGTTTACAGATGTAAGTGTAAGCTATTAACAGCTTGCTCAAATTGTCTTGTCTGGCTTTAACTGCGTGCTGAAGAGTGGGAGCCAAAGCAGAAAGATGACTAGTATATTGGCTCAAATAACATTTTACTGAAAATACTGTGGTTGCAGGTACTTTGAGCCTCTTCCTGAACTTTCAGTACAAAAAGTATTGTGGGTGCTTAACCCACAGATATTAATTCCTCTGTGGTGTATATGTCCTACCCTTTTCTCAGTTTATGGTTCTTATGCTTATTCCAAGGTTGTCAGAATATTTTTTTGACTTTTTGCAAAAGCCCGCTTACGTTACAGCCAACGGAAGCAGCTTTTTTTCTTTTTCCTAACTTTCTGACGTACGTTAGAATTTGCTATACATACAGAGTTTGACTGAAACTCTCTACCTGTTTTACTCAAACCGTAGATGTAGTGAAGCTGCTTTGACAAGCAACTTTAGTATCTCTCTGCCCTTCTCAAGCTGTGAAAAAGGCTGCAGGGGAACCAAGAACGTTTGCCAAAACTTTCTAGCCGAATGCCTAAACGTATCCTCCAACCACAGTTGTGGTGCTCGGGCACAGCAGGCTCAGGCTGAGTCAGACTGACAGTGCTTCTAGGATAATTGTTTCAGATGTAAAAATTTGTGGAAGGATAATGAAAGCACCTCTGCTGACTGCAAGTACATTAGAATAACAGAGCAAAGCACACCACTGCAGACAGTCAGGAGACTAACATTAATCAAGGTGTTCGTCTGTATTTTGTATTGAAGCTTCCCAAAACAAACAAAACCACTGAAAACATTAATCAAGCTCCTACCAGCGGTTCCTTCGCCTTGACAGTACCAGCTCAACTGGGAGCAGGTTAGCCTGAGGATTCTTGCTCTTTACTAAGTAATGCTATCTCTTGCACTCATCTTCTGAGCGTATCCACTTGTATTAAAGTGCCTTTGTGTGGCAATACTTGAAAGCCGCCTTCAGAATTCATTGTGCCCTATGTTTTTTGACTGAACAATTTATATTAAAACCATTTCTGCTTCCCTTGCCTGTTCTCTCCCTTCCCTGTTCTTCCCCCTCCTTTTTCCTGAGTAACTGTAGGGTGAGAAAAGAAGCAGTTTTGCATTTCAGTACACTTAATGTAGCCAAGAGGTTTGTTCATTGCCACTTTGTACTTTCAGGCAAATGAGAAAATTTAGATTAATAGGTTGTTTATTCTTTTGCGTGTTCCTCAAATCAAAGGCACTGGATTGCATTATTAAAGAAGTTTTATGTGGCAGGCTTGGAACTGTCCTCACTAGCTGTACATGAAGAAAAATGACTGCTTTTCATCCCCCACTCATTATGCAAACTGGCACAGGAACAGTGTTAAATGCAGTATCATGTACTATCGCTTAAAGACCTTCCTTCTGTACAGCTGATGTTGGGCTCCAGTTTCACAGGACGATCTGTCTTGGAACAGGCAAGGAAAACCCTAGAAACAGAAACACGTATGTCCTTATATTTTAAAGATTTAAATATTAACCAGTTTAATGAAAAGAGGTTTTGTTTAGAACGCTAGTGACTGCCTGCTTCACAGTGCTCTCAGATCTTTTAATTGGGGATTCTGTTCATTTGTTTCTCATCCATTCAGTTAGTAATAATGCACAATTAGGCTTTCAGCGATAATCTACCCAGCCAGATTAATGAGGAAAATACTTAACATTATTTTGAGACCAGACCCATAACTGAAGGATCTAGCTAGTGTTGGGTAGTGACTAAGTGCATGACTGTCCTGTGGATGTTCTGTACTGAATGGGCAATAACATATCTCAGGGTCTTGATTATTACATTAGGTACTCTAACTCCCTTGGCATTCTGTGACAGAAGAGTCTCTCTTGACCCAAGCCTTTCTGCTTGGAAAGTGAAAAGTCTGGAGGGTGTAATTTAAGAGAAGAGGACAAGATTGTGCCTGTCTTAAGTAAATAAGAGGAAGTAAGTTGTTTTACCCTATAGGTTCTACTTCAGCTTTAGCTAATGTTCAGAACAAGAAAGGCAAAATTGCACGTTCAGCACTGCAATTCATCATCTTAAAAAATGGGAAGACCTCTGTTGTGTGCCACACAGCAGCATCTCCAGGGGTACAGTGGGAAGTAAGCAGTGCCACAGTTACCAGACTGGGCAGACTGCTGAACTTACCTTGTGTAATAGTAAATACTATTCTTCTTCAGTCTCAGACCTGATGCAGGATGGAATAATTATGATTTTTCTCATTGCATGCTGGGTTCCTGATTTTGCAGTCCCTTTGTCTGAATTAGAACCCTCTTGTTGGTCTGCCTGAAACCTAGTTCCTGCACTTCCATCCTCTCTGAGGTACTAGCGCTAGGTTCCCTAGCGGAAAGGGTTTAAAGAAAACCTTTTCTGTAAGCTTGTTTATAAGACATACTGTCATCTTCCACCTGAGGATCATGCGGAGTTCCCCCAGACACTTCCATATTTCACTCCTCTATGCTAGTTTGCCTCTGTATCACAGATCACTGAGCTTTCCCTGACAAGTAACCATCCTCTTTCTCCAGTGGATCTTAACACCTCTTGGGGAAATGAGTGTGCTGGTGCTTTGTTTTTTCCAGGTTTTATTTTTTTGTTTGTTCTCAGTTTCTGCATAGGAGAGCAGTGGTATCTGTTCTGCCTGAAACATGCAAACGTACTCATGTCTTGTTACTGCTGCCCAAGATTTTCAGGGATAGTGTAATCTTTTTCTGGTCTTTTTATAAGTGTTCAGTTTTCTGGATGGTTCATTTAGGCCATGTTTTCTATTCCCATGCAGGCCATGATAACCAAGTTTGTAAAAGGATTACAGATCTCCATTTATAATGTTATGTATCAACTTTTAACCTGCTATAAAGTGCCTCAAACATGAATAACTACAGCACTGTATTCTTCTCCTATATTCCCAAGCATGGGAGGAACTGTGACTGAATCCCAGACTTCCTATGTGCAGCTAGTGCTTTGATGAGTGACAAACCTGTGACTCAGCTGAACATTGACACTTTTTGCAGAAAATTATAAATATTTTTTATCTTTCTGATTAATAATTCTAGATACTGTTTCACCTGCTTTAATTTTACCCCTTCATTCACTGATATATTTTTTTTCCTTATAGCTTTCGGACATTATTGAGTCAGATGTGGCCATTTGCTGATATAATCACTAAATATTAATCCTTTTCATGTTGCTGACCAGCAATATTCACACTTACAAAAATTAAAATACTGGAAAGATGAATAATAAATTATATTTGGTTTACAGAGCATAAGTTATCTAGTCAAAACTCTTCTGACCCTATTCCTGTATCGTATTTGAAGGCACATTATCGTAGCCACAAACTCTTGTCCTGTATCTCCAGGTATTCCTGCTATACAAGGGAATTCTAGTAGTTGTATAATTTTCTTCTTTTTTTTCCTAATAGGTGTAACAGAAAGTATTTCTCGTGCTTTCTTTTAAAATCTAGAATAGTTAACATTTTTACTCAGACCTTGAAACTAGAATCTGTTTAGCACTGGAGAGCTTTCAAATCTACACTATTTGTGTAAAGTCTTTGAGTGATACAGCAGTTCAAAAAGGCAAGATCAGAAGAAAAGCTCATTAAATTCCCAAATAATTCACCGATTTGTTGTTTCAAACGTTAACTGCAAAGCAAGTAATGATGATCTTCCTGGTGCTGGGGCAGTGAGTGCAGAACTGTGTGTCCTTCATTCAGCAAAAGTCTGTTCTGGTCACAGCTGTGTATACAAAGCTGCAAGTGAAAATGAGATGTACACATAAAGACGCTCAGTCTATTTCCCTTTGCAGCTCTCATCTGTTCTTTACTAAACCCTAGAAAACATCCTCCTAAAAGGAAAGAGCAAAAGTAAATAGTGAGAAGATTTGTTTTTTCCCTTGATAAACATGTCATGTAAAGTGGTTTTCCAAACATACCCCATTTAGTGGAGATAATTTAGAAACCTTGAACTTCAGCACAGTTTGTTGCCCACCAGCATGGATCTTCAAAACCCCTGTTATTCCTGTCAGAGTTTCCAATTCAAGGAGCTGGTAAGTAAAGTCTTGTTTTGGCACGTGGACTCAGGTTTTCAGGTCCAGAGAGTCACTCTATTTCTATAATAACTGAGAAGCTGTTTCTTGTAATTTGTATTTGTCTGCTGAACATCTCGGAGCTTTTTTGGAGATGGGATGTTTTCTGCTTTCCTTTGGGATCCCCTATATGTTAATTATTTTATTTAATCTTGAATCTCTTAAGATCTAGCACTACTAGTTTCAGAGCCTTTAGTACTGCATGTAGGTGGGGACTTGGAACAGCAAAGCCTGAAACAGATCCAGACAGGAGATAACTCATGTGAAAGACAACTGGAAGGATGGATGTTACCTTTAAATGTGGCGTGAAAGTGAGAGGAATATGAATTAATACATTTATATAGCATCCCTTTTTTACCATCCACTTTGCCTAGAGTACTACTAAAATGCAGCTACATCTGATATAATGAGTTTAGATACAGTTCTTTTGCCAGAAACACCAGGAAGCAATTTTTTTCCCAACAGGGTAGCAGTATTATAATTGCATGGAGCAAATAGGACCTCAGCTTTTAAGCTCTGTGTTGAAAGATCCAGCACGTTTCCTTTGAGTCAAGAACATATGCTGAAATACATTACATTTAAGTACTTCTTAAAGCTATACTGCTGTATGATTTGCGCCATCTGATTTTCAGACTTGCTCCATAAGTCTCAACATCGAATGGGAAAAGAAGGGCAAATGTTGCAGCAAATAAAAGGAACATGTGTTTTGTAAGCCTTCAATAGCTGGAGATGCTTAAAGAGCAGCTTTCATCTTGACTCCCACTCTGAGGGTTTATCATACTTGCGTTTCCATGATGGGTTTTTTTGCTGAACAGTCAGGATATTGTTGCATAGGAGACAAAAAAAATGTAAGTGAAACCACAAAGCGTACAGTTGTGTTAGAACAATGTAGCTGAGGCCCCAGCTGCTGGTAGAGGTTAATACAGTGTTATTCACTCTGGATGGCCCATCTCAGCATTGTCATTAAATGGGTTAGTCAGCAGTAACTGTATTTGGGGTTTTAGGACTCCTGCCATCTTTTATTCCAAGGAAGGATAGTCCTATGTCTTTCAGAGGTTGTGTTTTGTTTCTTGCTTGCATTGGCTTCTCAGTAGCCTGCACCACAGCTGCAATCCATCCAGGAGCTTCCACAAAATACTGATCATGCTTCCTTTTGGAGAAATCACTCACATGTCATATTTGGTCAGAATTATTTGCTCACTATACTAAGCTATCATCCCACCGCTAATAAGTTAAGAGATATTCCTTTTTATTGCTTTTGCCATAAAGACCCTTGCAAAGATCCTGGAGAGCATGACCTCGTTTTAGGCTGAAAAAAAGATTAAAAAGCTGAACATTATTTATTTTCAGTTTCTACAAGCCAGGATTACGGTATGGAATCATCTCTACATTTGTTCTCCAGTAGATGGACTTTTTTTCCCCTCTAGAAAGCCCTGTGCAGCAGCAACAAGGAAGTGTCCTTTTTGTTTCTGCAACAGGAGTTGCTTTTTTGTCTAGTTTTTTTCACTTCCTTGATTACCATAATATATGCATACTACCCATGTTCGGGCATAATGCTGGAGGATTTAGGGCATTTACTTGGAACTTTCCTCCAGCAAAATGCTCTTAACTTTGTCCTTGGTGGGAGATGGTCCACGGAAGTGTATTTAGTTGTAAAATATGTGACATTTAAGTTAAACTTTGACAAAGATGCACGATGTCAATGAGAAACTTTCAGGATTAATGCTCATCTGAAGAGTTTAGGACTTGCAGGGCTGAAGCTGAAGGAATGTAAAAAAAAAAAAAAAAGGCTCTGTTTCGTATTTTAGAAATTAATATCTGGGTTATATTCTTATTAAACATGTAATTCTTCGTGTGAAATACAGAGGAAACTAACTTATTTCCTTCTCTCTTCTTCCCAATCTTTTTAAAAATCATTACGTTTTTTAGGACACACAGCTCACTAGGGTATTGTAGGAGTTAAAATCAAGAGACGTTATAGAACCTTAGCCAAAAGCATACCCTTAAAAGGGGTAGTTGGATGCCTTGTTGTTTCAGATTTCTGTTAGTGCATTCATTCTGTTCTGCATTCAGACCAGTTCTGTAGTGGTGGTCATTTATAATCATTAATCTAGCTCATTGATATTGTAATGGGCTCCAAACATTCTCTGTGGAGCTTACATGCTCCACTGCATTTCCTTCCAAATAACTAATGATGACTTCTTCAGTCTTGTAATTAACCAGATTATCTTCCTCCAGCCAGTTTTCTTATTGGTTTGAGGTTCATTATCTTCCTAAGTTTTTACACTCATAAAAGAGACTCAGTATCAGTGTGTTTGAGAGCATTTTACATAACTGAACCACACTGCCCAAGCATGGGTCCAGATACTGCAATACATACTTTTATGAATAGAGGCTTTAACTGTTGACTCAGAGGCTCCTAAGAGCAATGTCCTTTCCTTTCAGACTGTTTTTCTCAGCATTATAATTTGTAGAAGAAAATTGGAGAAAACTAGCCAACAGTCTGGGTGCTTGGGATTATACTGTGTAGCCTGTATATAAACATATATATAAATCTGCCGTGCAGTAAAGCCAAAGAATGGCCAAGACTATGAATGGCTTTCAGTTCTTAGAAGATTCATGTTTAAGTCAGGTAGTCAAATTGTTCCAGATGAACACAAGTACACAGAGAAAGATGTGCTAGACCATTCACTGCTTTGTGGATCCCAACCAGCTTCTGGAGTTTAAACCACAGTGAGTTGACTGCTTTGCGTAATTGCATATTGGTGTCACTCTTGGTGGCATGTGGGATTCTCCGTTCCTCGCAAGACTGAACTTGTCTCTTTCACAATTGGGCTCATGGTGGACAAGTTTCAGAGATGCAGTATCAGAGTGCCTGCTGTGATGACAGCTGTTGGTGAAGGTGCAGTTAACTGTTCAAAACTTTGCAGTGGATTATTGAAGAATCTGTGTGGAGCAGGGGGAGACACACGAGACCATCCTTAATTGTGATCTAGGTTATGTTGAAATGTTTTGTCTCTATTCCATGAGGTGTTTGTAGCAACAGCACTGTTCCTTGAAAACCACCCATTGAAAGAGGAGAGTCCAAAACATTTCTATTTCGTTCATTGTTCTGAGAAAATTGTTGATCATTGCACTTCATGCTTTTACATGCCAAGTTAAGTCTGAAGCACCTGGGAGATTCAAGGTATTTGAAAATACGTGATTCTACTGGAACTGATTTGCTAGAACCTTTCATTGGTTTTTCTTGGAAAGGTTGGGCAAGGAAGAAACTGGAAGGCAAGGAGATCTTTGATTGCTACAGCAATTCGCAGCATTTCCATAGTTCATTGCATGTCCTTTTTAACCTCTACCTCCTTCTCTTTTTGGGCCAATGTCATAGCTTGCTTCTGATACCTGACCCTGCGTGTGTGACACAGATGAGCTGTCTGCCAGCTATCTGTGTTTCCTGGGGCTCCCAAAACAGAAAGGAAAGACCTAACAGTACCTGAAGACTGTGTGCCTCTCCCTGGCCATAGTCCCTTACTGTCACTAGACCTCGTACATATCTGTAAGGTCCTGTATTGCGTGAGATGCAGCTGCGTACCACCTGCCTATTTACTCTGCCCATCTTGTGATGTGTAGCTATGAATTCTTCAGTTGTTTTGAAGATCTTAAGCTTAATGACAACTTGCTTTCTTGAATAGAGGCTAATCCACATCTTGTCTAAAGGTTACTGCTGCTGCTTGAGAGCTTGGGGAAATGCTGATGGTCCCCTCCAGTGAAGTGTTGCTGGCATTCCAGTACTTCACTCTTGAGATTGCTGTGGGTCCCGTTTCAAGTGGTTGAGCAGTCTGCCCCCCAGATGGCCAGAACTCCAACAGGAATGTTTGCTCCTTATTGTTTACAAGACCAGTTAGCTCTGGCATTGGACTGATTATTTTCTCAATGACTGACTGCAAACTCCTCAAAGTGAGGAAAAATCAACTGTTGAACAAGATAGAAGCAGTCTAAACCTATTATTTCACCTATTGCTTGGAAGATCTGCTAGTTACATCTTTATTGACATTACAGTGAAAAGAAAAAACAGTTTCGTGGTTGACACATACAATGAATGTCAAACATCACAGCATTTCAGTTATAAATTACTTTCACTCTAAAACTGTACCTTACTTCTAGTTTTCTAGTTTATCTGTCTTAAGAGAGTCAGCCTTGTGTTGTTTTGGTTTGGTTTTGCTAGGCCTGTATTTGGTAAATTAAAGTGCCTTTTGTTATCTGATGTCATTTCTCTTGTAGCTACCTACAAACCACGTTTTATTTTACCAGGGGTGATCTTTGCTGTTCCACAGGCTTACAGTTACCCAAGAATATACAGCATATTTATAATCACGCTTAACTTCAGATGTTAGGACATTCTTAACATTTCTTACTCGGCTTTTTAATGCCTCTGAAACATGAGGGGAAGTCATACATTTTCATATTGTAGTCCACAAAACTAGCCTCTTTGTTTGCTTCAGGCCTATGTCCTTTGGAGAAGGCTAAATGTCCTTTTGGATCATACTCAATGAGCAGAGCATAGTTTTAGGATTGTACATGCTTCTGAATATGCACAGAATTATCTTTGCAAATGTTAAAGAAAGCAGCATGGAGAAGGTTGGGTGTCCATGTAGTAAATAAAGTTTAAGCCAGTAGTTTAAGCCACTATTTGATTGCTGCAGTCAATTATGTACTGGAAAATTTGAACCAGTCTCTTTTGTTTGTCATCTTCTGTCTTCTTTTTTCTATTTCTGGAAGTACTGACAGAAGTTGTGGCAGCTTCTCCTTTCTTAGTGTTTGCTGTTCTTGCACTTCGCGAACTCTGAATTCTTTAAGCTCCAACTTCATTCAAAGTCTCATCCTACAGTTAAAGCAAGACATTGAAGAGTTAACGATGTCTTTGGTGTTGCATTAGGTGTAGAGTTCAAGCTCCCAGAGTAGGTGTAAAGTTCAAACTTGAGTAATGTTTCAGGCTATCTGTAGATTCAGGAATACACACTGCATCAGTTAAACTCTTCCACTATTGGAATGTTTTCTTTACAACCATGAGAGCTGAGAACTTTTTTTTATGTTTCTAATGAAAGTTTAAATTTTTCAGTTTGTGGATGTGCCATGCTAGCCACATAAGCACGCCAGATGATAGCCTTGGACTGTACCTTTGGCACAGCTCGTCCTCCCCCGAGTAACATTTCACTCAAAGCTGAAGTAATGCCGCCACATGAAATGTTTGATGCTGAAGGGTAATTATGGGGAATCTGAAAGGGACTAGAGGATGATTAGAGTTTGTATGAACAGCAAGATTTTGGAGATAGAATTGGAGCAGTTCTGTATAAATTCATTTTTTTTGTTTTTGTTAATCTGGCAAGTGGTTTATTGATAAAAGGGCTCAAGATCAAAGAGCAGAAAAACAATCACACCATCTAAAGGATTTTACTCTTTAAAAAACCCCTGTAGCTCATTCAAAATATGGTGCTACTGGAGGCTTGCCCATATTAAGCCCACTTTAAAGTTCATTTGAATTGTCTGGATTCTCTCTTCTTCATTCTTCACATCAGTTGCAGTTGGATCTTTTCCTTCTTACCTGAGTGCCTCAAAACCAGCTTTCAGCCTCACCGCAGTGCTAATCCCCTCGAACTGCTCTCTCCTGCAGCACTCGCACAACAAATCTCTTTAGGTCAGTCTGCTTAGCTCTCCGCTGTATTTGTCCTGAGTCTGACACAGGCTGTTCCAGGCAAATCTCACTGTATCTCTGACACTCCCTTTCATATTGCAGGCTGGGTCTTTCTACCTGTTGTCAACAGTCGCCTAACTCTGCTGTTGGCAGCCATGCTCCTTTTGTAGAGTGCAAAACATCTTGTTTGTGAGACTGGGTGCCTGCAGCAGCACCCTTACATCTGGCAGGATTTTGCTAGTACTGTCATAGGTCCAGAGAGGCAATCCAGGGTGCCACCAGTGCTGCAGGTATGCTCCTGGAAGAACCCCCCCAGAGCCAAACTGGCAGCGCTGTGCGTTCTCCAGTTACCCCATCTGCTCTTGCTGTCTCGTGTCAGCCACAAGGTCTTCTGGGGTCCTTTTCCTGAGGATGTCTGGGGATCCCTTCTGGGAGGACCTAGATTGTATCAGTGGAAAGAGTAGATGGGGTTTGTGAGTAACCTGAACTCTCTGCCTGCTTGGATAGTAAGGATGCCAAAAGTTCTGTCTTAAGAGTGTGTCTGATAATGGAGTGTTCACAAACTGTCTTAGCAGGCGTGGTGCAAGTACACGCAGTAAAGCTGAACCTGCTTTTAATTAGTAGGATCATTAATCCTATGACAATGCCTTGCATACATCCTGGACTTTAAGAATTAAAACATCTTAAGCAGGGAATTACCTGAGCCTATTTAACAGTTTATCTCTGCTGAGGCGAGGAGGTTCAGCTCTCCTTCTCCACCTTCTCTCTTCCCTACACCCAGCCGTGCTCATCCACAGCTTGCTTTGCCTGAGCTTCGTCAGGTATTTCTAAGAGTCAGTGCAATTCGCTAGACCAGGAAAAAAGTAGAATTTTCTCATCAGGGGGTCTACCGAGTGCCAGAGCTGGTACAAGGGGTGGTTCAGAACCATGCGGCCAGCAGCGAGCGAGGGGACAGGAAAGAAGAGAGAGAGGAGTGAGACCTGCCCCTTCCAGCAGGAGTAACGTTTTAGATTGGCTTAGCTGCTTGTTGAATTACACCGTCAGGAAGGCGGAGGTAATACATCCACTTACTAAAACTAAGAAAAAAAAAATATTTTTTTTGTTAGTATCTAATGGGAATGAGACAGCCATTGGTACAAAGCCACATAGTCTTTTAAAGCTACTTATGTCCAAGACTCCATGTAAAGCACAGATTCTTGTCTTGATCCATTAAACAGATTTGACCATTACCCTCTTTAAACTGGTCATTAGAAAACCTTCGTTTAAAAAATGAAGTTGGTTTTCAGGTAACCTGGCAGAAATCTTCGGCTTCTAGTGCATTTTCCTGTCACTTAAAAGTAACAAGTGGGTGTGTTTCAGTTTTCTTCTGATTTTCCTATATTCTTAGGACTGTTTTCTAATGACTGTGGGAGCTCTGTGTGCATTTCAAGAGCAAAATGAATCCTGCTGTACACATCTTACATGAACATGCTTATACAACTTCAGGGAAAAGTGTGCGAGTGTTTATTCTTCATTGTTTAGTTTACCTTTATTTAACCTTCCTTCTCAAATTTGTGGTGGTAATTATGTGACCTGCTGGTTTGCTTTTTGTTTGTTTGAAAAATAAGGAAAATCCATTTTAAAAATTAGACAAATGCACATTCTGGTTCTTGTTTCTGTTTATCTTGTATCTCTTCTTGTCAGTGGAAAAAGCAAATTAGTCAAAGAAACAGCCCTTGAATGTTTTTATTTTGAAATAAAAATTTTTATTTGAAATAAAAATATTTCAAATTGTTATTTAAACAATTCTCTCAAGTACCAGGAACAGATCTTTTTCATGATAGGTCATAAAATCTCAATGCAAAATTCTATAAAAGATTAATTGAAAAGTAAGAATTTTTTTTTTTTTTTTTTTTTAGCAGAAAGCGTTATGAGGAAGACTATGCATTTTTTACACCGCTGTATACCACTGTTTAGGTCTTATACATGCATTAATCTTCCTAGAATTCTTGGTTTTCTGTTTGTTATTAGCGCTAGGTACATGGAGGAAATTGGGCTGTAGGTATCTTGTGAACAAGGCATGTGCAGAGCATAGACTATTAGCCAGATGTGAGTTGTGAGGTTGCAGTGTAACCAATACTCATGTTTATGTTCAGGTTTTTGTAAAATCAAAGCTCCTACAGACAGCACAAGAACATATAGACTTTGATTTTTAGGGGCTTTGGTTTGATTTTGTTCTTTTCTACAAGATCGCAAGCTGGCACAGACATAGAGAATCCTAAGGATGTGATACTTACTTATACCAGAAACCTCGAAAAACTAAAGGCCAGGAAAGATTTTCCCAACACTTAAAAAGTATTATTTATTAGGCTGTTCTCTGTTATATTTCCAGGAGACTGATTTACAGCTTTATGACTTTATGGCTCTTGGATGACTTCATGACTGCGGTAGAAAAGCAACCTGTGGAAACTGTGTGTCCTACCATAATCCAAAGGGGAAGGCTGCATTGCCCAGGGCTCCAGCCTGCTTGGACAGTGGTTCTAAATGAATGATGATGGGAAGAGGGAACTCTAATGTATATTCATCAAAGCAATCCTTGTGTTTCTGGGAAGCTACTAATGTGACTTTTTGGGGCAGATTTCATACACCATCTGCAGTAAATATTCTCCTACTGCTTTGGGCATATTTATAGCTGTCACAGT
Organism: Microhierax caerulescens; assembly: GCA_035590215.1. Classification (NCBI taxonomy): domain Eukaryota; kingdom Metazoa; phylum Chordata; class Aves; order Falconiformes; family Falconidae; genus Microhierax; species Microhierax caerulescens. Next base: position 70,466,344 of record JAVJGJ010000060.1, on the reverse strand, counting down.
GTTGTGACAGCATTGTAGATAGTGACTTCTTGTGCCAAAAGCAGCCTAGATACAGCAGCAATGTCTACAATTCAGGCTAAGTCCTAAATATTTATTGGCTTCCTGAGTAGATTTTACAGCCTTCACTGAGCTCCAGGCCTCTGTGGCTAGGCTGCTGTCAGTATGAAAGATAACTAGTTTAAAGATAGCTCAGGTGTGTCTTCACCTCACTACACTGACAGTAGCATAAAGGCATCATTTAGCGTTCCTGGAGTTTGCATCACTTTAGGTCAGGTGCTACCTGAAAGCCACGTACCAACCAGAAACAAAGCTGGTAAAAACAATACGCATTTTAAAAGTCAGGGAAATACGAAGCACCTGCCTTCGTGTTTCTTGAAGGTAGGCAATTTTTACCCAGAAAGCGGTGTTTGTTTTCTAAGACTGTACCGCACGGACAAACTTCCTTCTCTGCTATGCCTCTGAAACGTGAGGAAGACTCTGCCTCAGGCACTGAAAGACAACGAACTACTCGGAGACAGCGAGATCTGTAGGGAAGAGTCAGGATTTTGCTAGTGGCGTGGCAGAAGCAGCAGTGCAGGCTGGACAGGAGTCTGAAGAACAGTACAGTAAGAAATTATGGCTGAATGGTTAATGAGCTGCTCTGTGCAACTCTAGCCATACCACTTTACTTTTCTGTACTTATTTCTACTTACTTTTGTACTTATTCTATTAAGCCTCCCAGCTCCTTCTTAGTGCACTGCTGTTTTAGAATCACTTTGGAATTTGTTATTAGCTGCTTCGCAGTACAAGAGCAGAGTGTTGTGTTCAGCTGTAAATGAACACAGTTAACATGCAGATTGCAATCTCTCTCCATCCTTAGGCATGTGGTATGACCAAGTTTGTTCCACCGCGAGAGCACGGTGGAGCGTGCATAGCTCAGTGCCCTGTGCTGTGGGGTCAGATTTAAACTCTCCGTGATTTGCTTCATTTGTTAGTGGAACTTGAGATACAGTAATTTGCGGTAGCAACCAAAGTAGCAGTTGTGGATTCCAGTTTTCACTCATTCTGACTGCTACCTTCCTTCTTTTCTTTCTTTCTTCATCATGCAGCGTTGAACACTATTTACTCAGCTGTGGCCTGGAGACAGGAAGGAGCAATGTGGTCGTGCACCAAAACTGCCCTTGTTTATTCCAAGCGGCTCTTGGCAGACAATATGGTGCATGGGCAAATGTAATTTTCTGCATGGTCTTCACTGACCTTGCCGTAGGGAATAGGAAAACAGTCATCGCAGCAAACTGTAGATACCTCCTAAGGTCTGTGGTGATTCCCCCTTCCTGTGTAATAGGTACTCATCTGTAGTCTGAGAGATTGATATGATTTATTGGTCAGGCGCCTGGGGTGTCTACAGGCTGAGTTGTGTTACAGCCTAAAAGAGGCTGCCTGCGTACGTCAGTGATCCTTTGGTGCCATTTCTCCAGGCACAGAAGCAAAGTGCTTCTTTAGAGAAGGAATTTCTCTGCTTCAGCTTTGTGTTTAGTTCCCATCTAAACAGACCGTGTGCTCAAAGACTGCAACTGTAATTAATTCCACTTTTATGGACAATGAACTTCACCCTCTGCTGTGCTGGTCGCAGTGGATCTCTGCCACCCTTTCCCAAGTCTTTTTCAGCAGACTTCTGCTTTTGCCCTGTGTTGTTTTGTTTTGTGATGGAGGAGTAAGGATGATGCTGTGACTTGGTGTGAAGAGGGAGGAGAAAAAGAGAGTGTGAAGTATTATCAGTTTTAAAAGTATGTTATTTCCAGCAAGTGAGAGATCTCTCTTTATGCCTCAAAACTAATGCTTGCGCAGAGCCCAGTCACCCTTTCAAGCTGCTTTTGTCTAGCAACTTGACAGGGACTGCGAACAAAGTGCAGCTTTCTCAGGAAACCTCACCCTTCAAAAAAAACCGTAAACTCCCTCACCTTCAGGGGGAGAAAAGATCCAGAATTAATGAAAAGGGGCTTTGCTGATGAAAGTGGGCAGAGTATCCTCCTAGAGCCTTGTCTGTTCTGAATGCATGAGGGATGCTTTGTACACTGCTGGGCACCACACTGGGAAAATCTAAAGGGGATCAAAGCAGAGCAACAGATATGACTGAGCTAGGTAGGGAGAGATGTAGAGGATAATATAAATAGATTTATCTTTAATTAAATATAATTATCAGTTAAATAGATTCAGTAAGATACTGTATGAAGAAAGGGTTATTCTAATGATCTGTTGACAAGTGAAAGGAAAAAATAATGGCGAGCAAGAGGTGTAAGGATGCATAACCAGGAACTTGAATTTAAGCAAACAAAAAGTGTAAATCGAGTATTGCATAAAACTTCCAAATGGTGTGACTCCTTCAGACCAACATGTAGACTTTTTAGACAAAGATCGGAAGCTTAATGCCCAGCATTATTCAAAGCTAGATTTAGAAAACTTTGAGGAGGAGTAGTAAGAGGTCCATGCTTCAATTATGAGAACGTGCCTCTTTCAAGAGCCTTTTTATGCCCAGTTTCTCTGTTTTCCTGTAACCTGCTTCCTATGCTGAACCTGTTGAAGAGGATTTTATGAAATTTGCCTATACCCTACACAATTTGATAGTTTTTTTAAGAACTTAGGACCAAACCTCTGTTGTTAAAAGTGACTGTGGATCTAACAAAATAACAGAGAAGAAAATTTTCTCTCTTCTATGTAGTATCATGAAAGAGAAATAGTGAGCTGAAGATTCAGTTAAAAATATGCTGTCTTCTTGGGACTTTTTCAGTAATACCTTTTTGCTGTTACACATGAAACTTGGTGATACCTTCCTTGCTGACATTCCAGGAACTGATTAGCTAATATTGCAGAAGACCCCACCATTCCACCAGATACCATCGTACCATACCATACCCAAGCTCACGTATACACTGACTGAAGGACCAAGGTCGTATCTGCAATAGAGAGCAGCCTCTGATTTATGCTTTAGTAAGAAATGACAATACAGAAAATTTACAGTGCCCTCCATATTCTCCCAGACATCTGTAATTTCAGTGCAGTCACGGAAATTTAATTCAGCTCAGCATTCCAGCTTTGGAAGAAGCGAGATTCCAATGTATTTATCCCTACAGTACAGATAAATACAATGTATTCATCCTACAGTAGAATAGGTTGCTCAGATCTCTGCAATGGTATTGTAGTTCTGCACAGGCTGGACCTTCCTTGCATTATAGCAGATTTCTGATGGCAGAGTTGGCTTTTCCAGACAGAGCAAAATCACCTTTTCATAACATGACCCTCAACCTAAGGTGCTTCATTAGGTGGAAAGTCCTCCCAAGAGCAGTGCAAAATAGAGAACTCTAGAGAGTGTCTATAATGGATGTCTGACAACAGTGGTTTTCAGCTATAGGGTTTCCTGAACTGAAGAGAAACACAGTAGTGCTCCCCTCTCTTTCCTCTGCTTCACCTGGCTAATAATGTAGGTAAAGGAAAAGTCTATAACTTGATTTTGGTGACAGTCTTCCTGCAGTATTTCTTTAGTCAGCGTTGAAAATACTAATTTAACTGGGTTGGGTGTTGCAGTGAAATGTCCCTTTGATACTGCATAGCTGCCTCTTGAAACATCTGACAAAGGTGTAGCATTTTCCCTTTCTCTTGCTTTTATTGAACTGCCAAGCTTTGGGGAGGAGTTCTTTAAAGAAGTTGTAACTATCATCTGGGACGAGGTTGGTTAGATGGGATCCTAAGGAAGGCTAAGATGTGTCTGTAGCAAAAGAAGTCATGCCACCTCAGCCCTAATGCCTGTGCCCTTTGGATCCCCTCCCTGCCTACTGCTTGGCTCTACTTCCACCCCTGGCTTGATCTTCCATACTTTGCATTCTTCTGTATATAGAAGTACTGCAAAATTGCTGCTGTTCAGCTAGTCTTCTCCTTAACTCCAGTCCACAGCCTTTTGGACTGTGAACATACAATCATGTAGGGCTTTTTGACATCAGTATGTTTCCATTCCCTTGGGGTCCTATAAGCTTCCCTAAGAGTCACCTCTTTTAGACTCTTTCTGCTGAACCACAGAAGCCTTTCTTGACCAGTCTTTCGCAAAGCTGTTCTCTAAAACATGAATCATTTGATTGGGTTTTTTGTGGTTTTTGGATCTTCATTCTGTGCTTCCTATAATACAGTGACCAGATTTGTACACATTATTCCAAAAGAGACCATCCAGCTGCCTTACCGAATGCCGAAGTAATAACATCTGTGGTTTATACTGTGTAGCCTTCCATACACAACCCAAAAACCTTGTTTGCCTTTGTTACAGCTGCCAGATGTTCTGCGGATGGTTTTCAGGCGTATTGTGGAGAATGTCACCATGCCAGTGAATTTCAGCAAATTTAAGCAACTTTGAAATGATTCCTTCTTCCACATGGTTATATTCAAGTCAAACCAAGCTCTGTTCTTACTTGAAACTGCCCTGTTTTGGTTACCTCGTTTTCACACGGAATCACTACCTGTTAACAGTTTCTCTGCAGGAGCCTCTTCAGTGGGATTTCCCCTTTATCAGGCCTCTTTCTGATTGTCTTTGCTGGAAACTCCATCTGAAGGGCCCAGCTCCGAGGGCCTAGGGAGCAGTTAAATTGTCATTAGCACCCAGTCTACTTGAATTGAGAGTCCAAGGGAGTATGAGGCTTTTTTCCTGGAGAGGAAGCAAGGGGAGGGAACAGCCTGTAAAAAGAATTATGATGTTCTCACCTCTCTTTTCCTGCAGATTTGCTGACAGCACAGGAATACCACTGCTTGCTGCAGCTGCTCTGCCCTGACTTCCCAATGGAACTCACTCAGAAAGCAGCAAGGTGGGTCCTCATTCTCTCTTTTTTAAGGCAAGATGAGTCCTATGCACAGGGGCTTAGGATCTAGATCTGTGGGTAAAGGTATGGACAGGGACCTTCACCTTTTATGCTTTTGGTGAAAAGACATACCACGTTTTAAGGTTAAGAACAGGGTGTTTTTCTAGCAATGAGAGTGTATATTTAAGGTATACAGAGACTGAAATATCAGTGCAGAAGGTTGCTGATGGCTCTATGTTCAGAAGGTAAGTTGCATATAGAAGAACATTAGCCAATGTGGTTTTAACTGACATGATTTTAAACTCCGTTTCAAATACTCTTTACCATCTTTAAAAGGTGTTACCTCTCAACCCAGCTTCCTATGGTTGGTCACATTTAAAAGGTACTAACCTCTGAAGGATTGCCAGTGTTTTAAAGTACGTTAGCTGTGAACATGGTAGCAAATCTGTTTGAAATTTTAGTTTTAATCTAGACAGGGCTTAAAGCAGATAGATGACTCAGGGCACTGATAGTATGATACGGAATTTTTTACTGTTAGTGCTTGCTGGTTCCAGTCCAGCCCAGGCAGTTGATTATTTACTATCTGATAGTGAAAATGTAATAAGGTATATGCATCTGTTGGGGTGGGGGGTCAGTTCAGATCTCAGTAGGAGTGCTCACACACACACCCCACACATATAATCACAGCAAGTTTACTGAATAAATGCTCTTGTTCCTAGTCATCTCAGCAGAGGGGGCATGGAAATTTAACTTTATTCATGGACTCAGATATGACATTTGGAAACAGGGTCCAGGCACATCATCAGGATATTAGCTGCTGCCTATGTTGCTCATGGCCTAAATATTGGAAAGGTGCTCATTTTCTATTTGTCATTCTGTTATCTTCCTTAGCATCAGAGTCCCGTGAAAATTATATTAAAAAAGGACGGTGAAAAAAAGAAGTGTTACACATCTGCTAGTGCTTCCACTTGGCTGATTCTCTGAATTCTTTCCTGGCTTCTGTGTGCTGCTATCTGAATTGAACTGCAGTTAAGACTGTGTTGGGTCAAGTAAAACTAGAAGTCTAGCACCACTTTTCCCTCTAGCTCATCATCGGGCCTTTGGGGCTCTGCAGAGTACAGTTGCTTGGCCTCCAGTGCCAGACTACGAAGGAATGCTAACCCTGTAGCAGGGATATTGCTGCTTCCTTTCATGGAGGTACACCAGCACCAGTCCCGTGCACTGGTGTGTATTTCATAGGGCTCCAGCTGAGCTGAGCAGGAATTTGTGATGGTGCATGAAAGGAGACTTCAGCATATCTACACATGTTATGATGTTTGTGTCAAGGAATTTAATCCACAAGGCTGTTGTAAACTAGAGGCCCCGTTCAGGGGCCTGCAGCGCTGTAGTGTGTGTGCTGTAGAGACAGACAAGCCAGCTTTGGGAGCAGGTGGTGGAGAGAAATGAGATCTCTGTCAGAGGCACCCAGGCTCAGGTGGGGATGACCTCACTCCTACTTTTGGCTGGCTAGAGATTTCCTTGCACGTTGCTATTATTCTGTTACAAGCTAATCCAGTTGAACAATTTTAATTGAAACTTGTCATATTGCTAAACCATCTTTTTCCTTCCAGTTGTTGCTCACTCTCTTGTCCTTTTTCTGGTCTACACTTCCCATTGTCCTCCTTGATCTCTGCCAGTTAGAAAGGTGAACTCTGCAGGCTGTCTTCCAGCACCAGTTGACCGAGTCCTTGCAAAAAGGATGAATGTTACATGCAAACTTACAGACATTGTTCCTCCTACAGTCTGCACACCCCCGGTGCTAATTTGCTTGGGAAAGGAATTGAAGTAGCGGCAGGAGCAGCCACAGCAGTCACTGATACAGCCAGGACCTGTGTAATTATTGGTGCTCCTGGGAAGAGAGCAGTTGCAGTCTCAGTGCTGCATGACTGAGATGATCTCGCAGCGTGGTGTACGCTGCTCATCCAGGAGCTGTTGCTATGCACCGATAACAAACACTGGGAGTAAGATCGGGAAATGTCAGAGCAGAAGAACAGAGGCTACGACAATGTAGGTGTTATTTGTATGACACCAGAGTGCTCCATTTTTCTGTTAACTGGTGCTACACAAATGCAGAAGTCATCCCCAAAAAAGAACCAGGCTTTGAGGTTTCTTGGGTGTTTTTTTCTTCAAAGGGTTACAGCCATCAGCAGGTTGAAGATTTTGATCTACCTCTGATCTTCAGAGACACCTTTTGGCTTTCTGAATCTTGAAATTGCAGAAGGACAGAAAATTAAGGGACTTTTCTGGTTTGATGTCATGATTTCAAGATCCGTGCCTGAGCACTGACTTTTCTCTTGTGATAGAAACACAAGGAATTTTCTGCCTGCGTTGGAGTAGCGAGAGCAGAGTAGTTCACAGCTCCTGTGGTGTTTTACATGGTACGGGACCTCGTGTTGCACTGATCAGTGCTAATGGAAATGGGGCTTCCAAGTCCGTACCCCTGTTGTTAAAAGATTGCCTGAGAGTGCAGATCTTGCCCTTTTGGTACGTTCCAATTATTTTTGTCTCCATATATCAGTAAACAAACCAAGTCCCTGAAGACTCATTTGAGCCAGCCTGGCCTTAAGACAGATTGTGTCGGTTAGCCTTTAATGGTAGCAGAGAACAGTAAAAGCCCTTTCAGCTTGCCTGGTCTAGAGTTTGTCCTGGGGACATCCTGTTTAGTCTGGGTTTCTGAGACTTTAACCGCAATCAGTAGATTGTAAAGTTTCCCCATTGGCACAGTAGCAAGGCTTTCCTGCCTGCCAAACCTACTTGGACCCTGAAAGACCACTACACCCGTCACCTCAAGTGTAGGCATCTTTCTTCAGTCCTTTCCAAAGTTTCTCCTTGATTTTCATTAATCGTCGAGTGCCGACAACTAACTTTGTAAATATATCTGTGCCCCTGAGGGTTAAAGTCTAATTTAGACAAGAAAGAATTAATATAGAACCCCTTGAAATATCAGCTATCTGATCAACTCTTCTGAGTTCAAGTTCAGACTTTCAGATTTTGTCCTCAATTGTGATCCTGCTGCCTGGGTTACAGTCCCTGGCTAGGATTTTATCCTTGCCAGATATTTCAGGGAAGAGGTGCAGATATGTTGCATATGATGCTCTCTCAGCTTCCCTGACTGCTCGGTCAGCTGGCTATGTGGGGGAATAGCCAGCTGCAGTCAATCTCCTCATAAATGATAGTATTGGATTTAAAGACTTCTCAATATTTCCGGAGTGTAGACTCCTGGGCCAAGTGGAGTCAGTAACCCAGCACCAGAGTGCACCTGCTTCTATTTAGATACTCCTCCGTCACATATGTGCCATACAGTCTTCCCTAGAGGCTCCTCGCTGTCTTTACAGCAAGAAATGTCCAGCAAATTCTCAGAACCTCTGCCTGCTTCCTCATGCTCTCCTCTGAGTAAGAAACTGGGACTTGGTGCCGCAGGGCACAGCCATTGACCATGGCTTTAGACTTAAGTGAAATGAGTTGATTGTCACGAAGGTGACGTAATATTGTCTTTCTGCATAACAGACACATAAAAAAACCTCTCCACTGTTGTTCTCCTGCATCTCCAGGATGGAGAAATGCACTGGAAAAAGCTTCAGAGCTTATGCTTTGAGGGTATCTGGGAGACAGACGGTCATTTCAAAGGAGGGAGTGCAGCTCATCAGTGATGTGGCCCATCGTGTTTCCAGAGATTAAGTAGTGGTTGGAAACACCAGTGGCTGAGCAGTATTGCCTGAGAGATGAGGATGTTCTGTCTGCCAGCTTCAAAGCCATTTCCTTGATGTGGCCACTGACGATCTCAGTAACATGCTTATTAGTGAGAATTAAGAACTGAAGCTACTGCTTCTTTAGACAGGAGGAGGAGGAGGCTTCTGGAACATAATAAATAAATCAGAAGCACTTTGACATCTTCAAAGGGTTTTGTTTTAAATACTGGCTTTTCTCCTGGGGACCCTCTTAGCCTCAGTCTTTCTTCTTTGAGATAATTAATTCAAGCTGCTCTACATGTTTGATTTTGCCACAGTGAACAGAACTGGTCTGAGTGGCAGGGAAGTCTTGCAAGATCCTGTAACTCTTCTAGGTCAGCCTCCCACACAGCTGCCTGGAGTCTTTTACGTGACACGGAAGAGTGTTTCCCCAGCAGTGTGTTTAGACCATTGATGCTGCAGGAGTTGGTCTGTGGACTGTAGTTGGCCCCATTTTCAAAAGGGTCCTACTAGTCAACCTGTACTTTGGCTGTAATGAACTGGTTTATCTTTCTCATGTGACACGATATGCCAGATACTGACAGTACAGGATCAGTAGACCTACACACAGCTGAAAAGAGGCACCTGCTACCTTTCTTTAGCATCATTCAAATACTTTGTTTTTTCCCATCACAGTGGAGTGTTTCCTTCTGTTTCCCAGTCTGAGCTGTCATTGATCAGCCCCAGTTTGATTTTCCCCACTTCAGAGACTGACCTTTTCATCCTTATGTAGTAGCAGTGACTACAGCATTGGTTTTGTATTCATTTTTATGTCTTTGCCCAAACTTACTTCTGAAATCCAGAGTCTTGTCCTGAAAGGAGGAGTTGGACTTTGCCATCACTCATACTTCATCTTTATGGCCTGCGATCGATAACTTTCCATATTCATGAAGTATGCTTCACAATAGGGATGCACGTAGCTCCCTGCATGCACCTGGGGCTTAGCAGAGAGAAAAAAGATATTGTCCCTGGCCCAAGAAGTCTTCAGTTTCTGTGAAATTTGACCTGATAGTCAAATGATAAACCTGATAGATAAGAAAAGAGACCGATTCACTCTCCGGGAAGGGAGGATAGGCTGTTCACAGTGTGTAATTAGAAAGCTGGTTGTTGGTGCAATGTTATTTCCTATGTGGAAACTCCAGGTGGAGTTTGATTGGAGTATAGATTGAGAATTAACTGTTGTTATCCTTACGAATCTGAAAATAATTTGATGAACTCTAGTATAGAGAGGAACAGCATCAGTCTCATTCCGCTTACACCAGTTTAATACCTGTGTATAGCAGTTACTCTTTGTATAGCTGTGTGAACCAGCCATGCAGTTTCTCTGCAAGTGTTCGTTCCACCGTGTCCGTCACGCTTTGAATGCTTGATCCATGTCACGCTACTCTGTTCACACTGTAGCTGAAGTATGTGATAGCATGGACATTCAGGATCCTGTCCTCGCTGCAGGTTCTTAAGCTGCCTCCATTTGATATTAGGGTGTCCACATCCCTGCAGCAGCCGGTGTTCCCATTCTTCTCTCCTAACCTCTTATACTGGGCTGAGCCACTAGCAGTCCCCAGTTGCACGTAGCTCCCTAGCTGTACTTTCTCTAGATCTGGGGTTCCTGGTTACAGACTTCAGTTCTTTTGTAGTTGCTAATAACTGTTTCTCTCATCTTATTGCAGGATTGTGCTGATGGACGATGCTATGGATTGCCTGATGTCTTTTTCCGATTTCCTCTTTGCTTTCCAGATCCAGTTCTACTACTCAGGTAAATGCTGGGCAGCTGCTGACTCCACCCACTAGCATAGCATTACAACTGTACAGCTTCCCAATCCCTGCACTTGTTTGAAACTTGTAAGGATATGGTTTGTCACAGAAAATGTATAGATAATGAAATCCACTGAAGTGAGGCATCACTGATGCCAAGAGATTAGGAGGCTTCATAAGGGTATTCCAAATTTTTGAGAATAACAAACCTGTAGCTGTTACAGCTTATGCATGTATTTGTCTTAGTCTTGAGACATAGATTTCCAGCTTTATCTAGAGTATACTAGGACCTAACAATCAACACTTACAGGGAACAATTTCTTTTCTTCCCCTTAATACAGCATTTCTGCCTCTAAAGTATTGGTCCCTGCTGGAGACAGGATAAGAAAAGCCCACCAGCTGGTACCTTGGAAGGAAAAGGAACTGGACAAATGGATACAGTTCTTTCCCCTAATACTCGCCCAACTGTGAGCTGGTTTCAGCTCAGGGAGTTTCTGAACTGGGTGTAATTTCCTAACCCCCAGGGGACTCTTCTCCCAAGAACTTCTCTGGCCTCCCCTTGAAGTCACATGAACTTGTAACTTCCACGACACCTTTTAGCAAGGAGTTGCACAGGCCTGCCCCCGTCCCATGAAGAACCACCTCTCTTGTTTGATTTGAGAGCCCCAAGTTGGAAGGGAAAATGAACAGTTAATCCCCATCTACCTTCTCCATATTTTTGATCATTTATCATATTCTACCCCTCTCCCCCAGTCTGAGTTTTAACTAGATGGGGTACTTCTTTTAAAATTCTTGATAGGAGAAGTATAAATCAAATAATACTAGATTGTGTGTGTGTGTGTGTTTACCTGTGCTCACCCACACATACACATCTGTAAAAATCCGCTATTTTTTTAAAATAAAGGTTCAGGAGACGAGAGGGAGAAACTTGGAGGAGCATTCAGGAGCTTGTTCTGGGCAGGGAGACTGCTTTAAAAATACATTGGCCTGTTTGTCCTACCTAGGCCCCCTAAAATTTGGTTGAGGAAAGGGAATTCCCATTCAGGGAATTTCTTAAGTGAGCAAAAAGAGAGAAGCATTTCCTTTAGCAAAGCTAGATGTGCTCCCAAGCACGGGGGGCTGCTGGGGTGCCACTTACCATGGCCCAGCCAGAGCACTTCTGAAGACAATGTAAGCGCCTGGATTTCTGCCCACTCGCACTGAAATAGCTCTCTCTGGTGGACGCAGCTCACAGCTGGCCTCGACCAGGCGAAAGAGGACAGGTTTGGCTACTGGGAGACACTGGCTGGAAGTTGTGGAGCAGCATGGAGGAGAGAGTAGACTTGGGTGGCCTGCTGATCTGATCCAACCTGTCAGTTCCCATCTTTCTAGCAGTTAAGAGTCAGCTGCTATCCCTAATACAAAAATCTCTTTTTCTCGGTACTTCTCTGTATGTGCTTCCCCTGTAACTCCCCTGTGCATATCACATTATCCATGACAATTCATCAAAGAAAAACAGTCCATTTTGGGGTGGGCAGAACCAGGCTTGTAATGTCTTTAGCCAGGGACAGAAAATGTGTTTGGGAAGTTTTTCTGTGATATAACAAATATTTCCACTGAGCTGCCTAACCCCAGCACAGCCTCAGGGCCCGCTGACATCCTGCCTTTCCTCTCCACCCGCCTCGTGCATGGTGTTACACTTCCATTCACTCAGGAATTAAATGCCACCGGAGCCCTCACAAGCCCGCCCTTGTGTACACACACTCAAACATCCCACCCCTGTCCCGTTCACCCAGGCACAGCACACACACAGCCTGCCATACGCTCTCCCACCAACCCACACACGTGCAAACCACTCCAAATGGAATCTAGATTTGTAAACTACTGACCACATCCATAAACAAACTTGTTTAAAATTAGACTCTTGCAGTAAACAGTGGTTAGTATGAGGAGCCTGGGGAGAGGCTTTCTGCCAACTCTCGCCCTGACCTGCCCTGGCCCTTCCTCTAGATCCCGTGTGATATTTACTTTGGAGCAGCACAGACACAAGCTGGGATACAGCCGGGAGCCCTAACTAACTAGGTCTCTTTCCTCCTGTTGCAGTTCCATAGAGTTTGTTCCCAACTTGGATGAATCCTTAATCAGTAGCAAGAGATGGAGAAGGAAAGTTTAGACTTTGCAAACTAGCTTTTCGTTTGACATCAGCTTTCACACACCACTGTTTTATCCATGTGCTAGCTAGCCTCTGTTCCCTTGAGGAGAATCTTGTTCAACAGAGTGAGTGGCCTCTCAGGATCATCCTGACAGGAAGAAGCCAGCAAGTTGTATGGAAATGGCTGTTTGTGCCTGCTTAACATCTGATCTGAATATGCAGGATGCTGTAGTGTTGTGCTTTTTTTCCTTTTGGTGCTACATACGACACAGAGCAAGGAATGACAGTTTAGTCCCAGGTCTGGTAGGTCAGGAGGATGCTTTGCTGATTATAGCCCAGAATTTTAAGTCACTTCCTGTTTTTTTCAGAGTTTCTGGAAAGTGTGGCTGCCATTTATCAAGATCTGCTGGCTGGTAAGAATCCAAATACTGTGATCGTGCCAACATCATCCTCCGGGCAACATCGGCAGCGCCAACCCCCAAATGACTGCAGCCCACTCGATGGGGTAGAGGCATCTCTCTTCTACCAGTGCCTAGAGTCCTTGTGTGACAGATCAAAATACAGGTATGAATAGAGTCCTAAACACAGATTTAAAGTCTGTGTCTCTGGAGACCCTTAGTAAGGTTGGAGCTGTGAAGAAATATAGGACTTTAAACAAGCTGTAACTTGCAAATAGATCTCATTGGAGAAGCATGAAGGGAGAGATCATAGCCTAACCACTTTAACTGAAGGATAGAAACAATTTTGTGAACCTGAGAAACATGGGATTTGAGCTGATTCTTGAAGTAATGGACTGATTTGGGTCTCTGCTTTCCTTCTCACTTCTGTGTTGACGCTTTTCATCAAGGAAAGGTCCATCTACCATCATGAGTTAACTAGAGGAGAGAAGTGCAGTTGTGTTCTTGGGTGCTGAAGCATAGGAAAGGCCCACTGGGGTGGATGGAGTTTGAAGGTTTCGTACCTAGAGAAGAACACACGGCTAGTCGGTACCCGAGCCTGTGATGGGGCTGTCTCCAGTTACAGATCCCAGGCACAAGACTAGCCTTAGCTCAGCAGGGGACGGAGCAATACCAGACCTTACTGTATAGCTTTGACAGACACTTTCTTCATAGTTGCCTGCAGGTAGCGAGCACGTGCCCTGCTAGAAGGTTATGGGCTAGATCCACAAAAAGACTCAAGACACAAATTCCACCTGATTCCTGCTTTAGGTGCCTGAATCCAAATTCATGGTCCACAAAATTACTGCTGAACTGCTGTCCAGTACTATAGATATCTAAGCATGGAGATGCTAGATTGTTTTGTTCTTAGAAATAACAGAAGCTCTACATTCCCTGTATGCCCCGAGAGCTTCAGATGGGAAGGGTACTGTGAGCCTGTCTGGTAGGTCAGGCTCTGCACAGCACTGGGAAGGGGAGCCATTCCCAGTCTTTCATCCTGTAGCCCAATACTTCGCCAGGCTTTGGTAGCCACCTTTGCTTGAGGGATTATCAGCCCTCACCTCCTGGGGTGCCACAACACCATGGACTGTTCAACGCCTCCTCTTTATGAGGCAGTCTTATTTTGCATTAAATCCTTTAAGGAGTATTAGGCAAGAGCAAGAATCGCTATGATGCTGTTGCTTAGAAATCAGGGCCAGGGGTTTTAAGGTAGAAGGAGACATGTCAGTTTAGTCCCCACCTAAATATTGTTTTCTGACATATTTAGGCTATCATTGGAGAGGTTTTCCTGCCCCTTGGATGACTGTCACTGATAAATATAGGTGATAACATAACAACCCTCACGAAAGTTCATTGTCTTCTAAAAGAAAGGATTTCCCAATTGATTTTTGAAAGAACATGCTAAGAGTTGGGATGTGCATGCCTCTGAGAGAATCTAGAGTTTTCTCCCTATCCTTGGAATGGAGATAGGTAAGACTGCTCCTAGGGATGTATCCCAGCTCAAACATCTTGCTTAGCAAATGGGGAGCAGACACAATGCTCGACAAGGCTGGTGGCTTGCCTTAAACTGAGTCAGGGCAACCTGACAGTGTTAGTACAAGTAAAAGGCTTATTTCTTCAGTTTGAGCTGGATCTTGGGGGAGGAAAGAAGTTGATAATCTAAAAGATAAGATTACCTCTTTGTCTCTCTTTTCCTAGCTGTCCACCATCTGCTCTTGTGAAGGAAATGTTGAGTAGTGCACAGAGACTGACCTTCTATGGATTCCTCATGGCACTTGCAAAGGATCAGGGGATCAATAGAGCCCTAGGTAAGACTGCTGCGAGTGGTACAGCTCTAGACATTCAGTAATTCCCCATTTCTGTGGAATCTCCTCTGTAATTATGCCCCAGATTTTACACCGTCAGGGAGAGAGTGAGGGAAAGTTTTTCATCTTTGTGTTGATGGATTAAACAACACTGTGCCTTACTGCCTGCTTGAAGCTGTGGAGCTTCTTCAAGGATAAAATTAGATACGAAATGCCTCCCTAAGACAGGAATGTGTTACCTCTTCAATAGCCGATCATTTTAGCAGAACGGTTGTTTTCACATGTTTTGCTATAAAGGTTGGGCAGAGATGGACAGGAGACAAGTACGGTGGCTGACTGTTGTCAACAGTACTGAAATCCAATCCTATATTTCAGCCCTTCATTCTTCCAGATTTTAGGTGACTGCTGCCTCCTTGGCTCAACGACTCAAAGCCCAGTCTTTCCCAGTTCTTCCCCATCTTCCATCAAGACAGTGCAATTTTGCTAGTTATATTAATCCCTGGCCTGCTGAAAATCAAAACACAAACTGCTACAAAATTCTGTGCCGCACTGCTGCAGGAACCAGAGGGATTTACCAAGCAGCATCTCACTTCTTGTTTCCATATTGTGCTGGTCAGTGCTGTTCTAGAGCAAGAAAGTGAAGTGTTGCATTGGCAAAGGACAGTATGTAGTCCATACGTAATTTAGACTCACAATTCCATATTGCTCCCATATGCCTTGCTTGTGCTCTTCCTCCACTTGCAAAGGGGAACAGAAATAGCTTTCTGTGTTTGGCAAGGCTGTAGCTGGGAGGTATGTTTAAATGTGTGGAGGCCCAAACACTCATCTTCACTCATCTCCACTCAGGAAATCGTCTGGGCAGTAAGGGTAGGCTGTCTCTGGATTTGGGTAGTTATCCTCTCCCTCTACTAGGCTTGAGTATTTGCTGGTCCCTATATTAGAAAGACAAACCTCAGTGAAAAGGCGTATCTTGCCTGTGGGCTTGTTCTTTTGCACAGGTGTGCATCATAGGAGAGTAAGTGTGTCCCCTCCCTGGCTGAGCCCCTTCTTACAGCAGACCATTTAAGCTGCTAATGCTCCTCTGGGGCAGGGCCGCTTACCCAGCAACATAGAGATTATATATCAAAGGTGCATGAATACAGCCCTGCAATCCCCTCTGCAAACAGGCTTAAGAAGCAGCGTATTCACTGGGGAAGGTGATGCCTGGATTGCAGCAAGCAAAATCTTTTTTTCCTTTGCCCTACAAAATCCACTTCTAGTCAAGTGCAAATCAAACAGATGAGCAGAAAAAAAAAAACGAAAAAAAAACAAACGCCACCCTGCCCACGGGCTCCCATTGTGCCATCTACAAAGCGTGTGGGGTTTCGTTTTCCATTAATGTGGGCCTGTCCCCTGGCCCTCTGCCAGCCTCCTGCTGAGGCCTCTCTCAGAGGAGGGGCAGCAGCCACAAGTCTGACAGGTGCTAGCATCTTGGCAAGGAAAGGATTCTTCTCCTGGTGTCTTTTCATCTCCCCGGAGGGGTGTTTTCACTGGTCTTTGCTCTGTAAGGGATCACAAGCCCCCCAAAGCCCTTCAGTGAGGGCAGTTTCAAGGCAAAGGAGCTTTTGGTCAGGATGCCCGTCTTCCCTCTGGTCTCACAAAGCCAGCAGCCCCCCTTCAGGATCAGGGGTAGGGATTAGAGCGGCTCGTTCCGGCTGGGGCAGCGCTGATGAGTTTGTCGGGCAGACTGGAATCCGCAGCCTAACTCCAGTGTCAATGTTGGTTTGTGAACCCTTTAAGTGTTATTTACTGACTCTCCCAAGTAATTCTTGTGCCCTGGAGACCTCGCTGTGCATTCTGCAAGTGCAAAAACAAGTTAAGCTTTAGCTGCTTTTTCTTTTAGTTGAGCCCATGAAAGGGAGCAGGCTGAGGCGTTTCACTGGACCTCCTGACACTTTGTGTTGCAGTGCCAGGCTTTTGTGTTTGTTTGCAGGAAGGGAAGATAAGAATGGGAAGAAGTGGGGGAGTCAGTCCTGGTCTAAACTGGTTCTGATTTTTAGGCACTCGTTGCTGTTTTTGATGACTGCTGCCAGCTCGCCTGTGTGAGGCAGGTGGCTCTCCAGCCCCTTGTTCAAGAACAAGGTGCCAGGGCCAGAAACCAGGTTTGTGTCCCCACAGGGGGTACAAAGCCCCTTCCCAAAGGTACCGAGTGAAGCACCCAGGTCTCCTGAGAAACAAGAGCATGCCTCACTGCTCTGTTGGTACAGATTACCAAGTGGGTTTTTGTCCTGGTGTGCAGTAGCACTGTCGAGGCTGTGGTAGGCTGTTCCTGTCATCTCTCTGCTGGCTGATCACGCCCTCCCACAACCCCTGTACAAGGTGGGGTTTGTTACAGAATCAGAAAGGAGGGCTTTCCTAAGAGCCGCATCTTCCTTTCTGGGCTCTTCCTGAGGTGCCAGTGTCCTCTCAGAGAAGGGCAAGGACGATCAACCAGCTGTTCCAGTTCTGAATTACACCATGTCCTTCTGAATGGGGTTTCAAATGTGAAAAGGAGCATGCCCACCTTACGCCGAGAGAAGGTACTCAACCACCAGCCCAGCGCTTCATGCTCTCACCCAGACAGCAAGCAAAGCTAGAGCACAGTCCATCCAGGCTTACTCCTGTAGATGAAACGTGCACCAGAGTCAGGCCTGACTTTTCTGAATTGCAAGGAAAGCAATAGTCTTACATCTGTGGAGTGTTTTAATCCCCAGGCTCGGTGCACCACAAGGCAGGTGTCACAGAAGTACACATCTCCCGGGGTGATGCAGTGCATGCTTCAGGCTGTGGCACAGACAATGTATCTATAGCTCTGATAGGATATGGGACTGGTGACTATATCAGACAATTAGCAGAGGCCCAAAGCTGACAAACTGTCATCTTGCTGACAGTCAGTACTCAGTAGTTTTGTATAGCGAATGGAAACTGCCAATCCTTCGGGCTCTTCAAGTTCCCCGAGAGGTGAGGCTACTGGGAGTGCCTCCCGTTT
>JAVJGJ010000060.1:70405516-70435976 GCA_035590215.1 Microhierax caerulescens | reverse complement strand
GCCCCAGCCCGCCAGGAAGCAGCCCTAAGGCCGGGCCGCTGCTCAGCGCCTCATCGCTACCTTGTTCGCCGGCGCTGCCCGGAGCCGCTTGAAGAGAGTCTGGATCTCCGTCTTGCTCGGCTCCGCCGCCATGATCTCTCCTTCCCAGACGCCACTGCGGCGACGGGTGCCGGGCGGCGCGGGGCTGGGCCCACACGACGGGTGCCGCCGGGGCCCATACCCACCGGAGGGACGGGTCCCGCCGCGCCCGCCCCCCGCCTGCCGCGTCGCCATGACAGCGGGGCCGCTCGCCGGCAACGGGGGGCCGGGAGCCCCCCCTTCTCCCCCGGGCCCGGCGCCCAGGGGCGGGCGCTGGGGATCAGGGCCCCTCCTCAGCGCCCCACCATCACCCCGGCCGCCGCTGGGGCTCCCCGCCCCGGGGGGCGCTGCCCGCCGACCCCCGGCCCCCTCAGGGCCCAGGCGTGCGGGAGGCGGCACCTGCGCCTCAGCGCACCCGGCCTGCCACATGCCGCGGCGCCCAGGCTCGGGAGTGAGTCAGTCCGCTGGAGGCCTCTCAGGCGGTGCTGCCCGGTCCTCTGCGGTAATCAAGGCATCGTGAGGCAGTCATCAAGGTAGGGAAGTTGTTGCATCAGACCAAGATGGTGTCAGGTCCCCACAGTGCTCTGTTACCTGCCTGGAAGCAGGAGGGAACGGACTGGAAAGTCATTCAGTTATAACATTAAAAAAAAGGAAAAATTGTGGTGCTTTGAACTAAAAGTCAACGGCATGTAACCCATTTCATGCTTTAGACAAAAAAATAAAGTGACTGCAGAGCAATGAGAGTTTCAGAAGGGAAACAACAAGAAAAGCTAATCAGTATTACTGAGACAGAATGGATCGGGATTTCCTCACCTCCAAAAGCAGGTTGCTCTGTCGCACCAGCTCGTCGCTAGGAGAAGCAGTTAAATGTACTAATATCTGGACAAGTCAACTTTCAGTTTAAATTTAAAAGCTTTCCGTTCACTCATTTCCACCGAAATTCATTGCAATGGGAACTGTAGACCCATGATCTTGGCAAGATCCGTAAAGTCTTGGGACATACGGATGCAATCAGGAACAACTGAGCTGTTGGGCAAAACAACTTTGCAGAAGGTTTAGCAGGGATATGGAGTCTTGCATTCTGAGAATCAGCAAAGCTCTAACAACGTTATCAGAGCGAGACCTGATACGGGAGGCACATTTGTGTTGCAGTAAGATGAGAGGTTTCTGGCAGACACATCTGATTTGAGCTACTCGGAGAGGAGTTTCTGAACTGGGTAGTGAAGCCTGATCTACCCTGCCAGGGCTCTTTCTTGGCAGCAGTTGTGTCTTAACTAGCCCCTGGTGTCTGTTGCTCTTATGCTGCTACCTTAATCATGTCTATATGTCCATTTCTGGGCTTACACAAACAATATTGGGGAATCAGTTCAGGTAAAAGTAACCGATAGTGTTTTCCTCGCAGCTATTTTTAAGCCAGCTGAGTTCCCTTGATGCCATTCATGGTGCAGCTGTCCTGGCAGTGATACCAGGAGAGCTGATGACAGGGTGCAGCAAGGGCTGGCTGCACCCTAAGAGTAGGAAAGCTGTGAGGAGGTTGTTCCCAATGCCACCAGGCCTGGGTTAGCCCTCCTCAGCCATGGGCATCCATGCCCACAGTACCTGAGCAAGGAGAGCTGGCCAGGCCCAGGGTAGTGGCCGAGTTTGAACAAGAAATGAGATAGCTGGCCAAGCTCATGGCGATGAGGTAGTCTGCTGTCAAGCTGGGAAGTCAATCCACAGGTCAGGATCAGGCCCGGTGATTGCCAGGCATGTCTGTAGTGGCAAGTCTAGTCTGAGATCAGGCTGGCAAGGCAGCCTACAGGTCATGATCAGCAAGACACAGCCAGAGACCACTACTCCTCCAGCTCAGCTTAGGCAAGGAGTGGTACCTCTGGGCTGAGCCTAAATGAAAACAGTCACCCCCACAGCCATGGGCAGGGGTTGTGGGTAGAGGCCCCACATGGGGCTGCTCAGGGAAATTAAGGCCTGTTTCATGCACTCAGGGCCCTGACAGGTGAAGCTAGACAGAAGGACAGGAGAGGGGGTGTATGCTGTCAGGTTAAAGGCAGTGTAAGCTGCATCTGGTCATGTAGAAGGGCAAGTTCAGGTGATGAGCGTGCATCGGGAGTGGTGGTGTTTGTGTTGGCTCAACCAGTCTCAAGCCAAGCTGCTTGCTCTGCTGGCTTTGTTCTCACTAGGTCTGTGTTTGGCTGTGTAATGGAGATGTCATGCAGGGGTTAGGAGGGACATGGTCTGTTCATGCTGGGTGTTACCCCAGCTGGGGCTTGTGAGAGAGAAATGGCATGTGCCCAGGAGGAGCGAAGGCAGCCTCAGAGGCTGGGAGGTCACTGTCACACTTTTTCTCTGCCAGCCTGTGCTAGTAAACATTGGGAGATACAGTGCAGGCTCCTCTCTGTGGAGGGTGCACGGGTTGTGCACTGTGCTGTGCCTTGCTACAGCTTGGGAAGGCTTGCTACAGCAGGGTTGCTCAAGCTTTGGTACCTCTGGGTCCCTTGCAGGCCTTCCAGCCCATGCTGGTTGCTCCAAGTCCTGGCAAGGCTGCTGTTCTGTCCATCAGTTTTACATAAAAGCAGCAGGAAGAGCATGCTGCTGGTCCGAGAAACAGTCAGCTTCTTTTTGTTGCCTCTGTCAGTACAGGAAAGACCTCCTGCTGCTGACTGTTCCCTGCGAGCCTGTACTGTCACTGCACTGTTCTTGCCATTTCCTGCATCTGTTTCTTTTGCATCTCATGTGCTTTGGTGCTGAATTTCTGAGCTCCAAGCTGGCAGCCTGCTCTTTGGCCCTCAGCTTCCCTCTTCACATACATCACATCTGACATCTGCCTCTTTTCCCCTGACTGCTGTGCCACCAGACCCTGAGCCCGACATAGCCTCCTAATAGGATATCGCCTTGCTGTTACCCACCTCTGTCAGTAAAAGGTAGTCCCTAGCGTAATCCAAGAGAGCAAAGGAAAGCAAAGGATGGTCACCAGGCTTATTCTTGGAGTCTGCCATACCACTGGGTACACATTTCTAGTATAGAAAGTCTGTTCTGTACAGATTTGTTGTCTAAGGACATAAGGTTGCTGTGAAAGAGAGCTGGAGAGGCTCGGGAGTGAAGTGCTATGATGGGGATAAAACCTGCCCTGCGCTTGCAGGTCTAGGCCAAAGGGAGGAGAAAGCACTTCTCTGGGAGTCTGTCCAGAAGCAGGGTGGCAGAGGGGACGGAAAAAGGGCCTTGCTTTCTTTTCACTACCCAGCAAAGAATGTGTGTGAAAGAACTTGTGCAGGACAAAGACGAGGTGGCGGAGTCCTGCTCTCCTACATGGACCGGTTGGCCTCTCATGCTTTTGCTAAATTAGAAGATCTGGGAGGCGAGCTGGCAAATTCAGTAAACTGCCCACAAAATAACCAGTAGATACAGTTCTCCGTGCATTGCAGTGTGAGTGGTGGGGTACCAGGAATCTACAATGATGCCCTGGGGAGAGGAGCTATTCCTAACACAAATTTGTTACTTTTTTTTCTTCTTTCTTACCAAGCAGTTAACAGACACTAACTAATCCACATGATTTCCTCTGGGGATAATCAGTAATCCTGGGAGAGAGCTCTGCTTGGTATTTCAGGGCAGCCTGGCTGTTTTCAGTAGTAGAAAGAGCAAGCGTGGCCACAGATGGAGAGGAGGCAAGGACAAACAGATAGAAAGCATTCTCCTCCTCAGTAGAACAAGGGACAGCAGGTATGTCCCTTCCTGGAGCCTGTAAGAAGATGCTCCCAATTTCCCGTGGTTTTAGGGATCATATAGAAAACTTTTCCTTGGGCTGGGTTAGGTTTCTGCCAGGTCAGCAAGCTGCCCTGCGTTCCATTAAGGCCATATGCTCACTACTGTTGATGCAAGAGAAGCAGCCGGCTGAGAGTTGTGCGTGACCCACCTGCCAGTGTGCTGCACCGAGTGTAATTAGTAGCTGCCTCCCCAGGAAAAAGTACAGCACCGAGGCAGGCAGTCACGTCACAGACTCTGTGCAATGCTTCCAGCAAGATCTGAGATAAGGAGCTAATGCACTATGTGCAGAGTGAGTATTTTGTTCAGGTTTACAACTTACACAATTTTACGGCAGTCTTACAAATGTTGTGGTTTGGAGAAAAGCCAGCAAAGGTAGAAGGAATACATAAATTAAGGAACACAAGGGATGGGTAATTGGAGAGATACTGAGGAGCACGGTCACGGCTGGCTTGATCCAGTTGGGGGTTGTGGTGCAGCTGGAAGGCTGGTCTGGATGCACATGCTGTCCCTTGTGCCTGCTCTAGCAAGTGGTGGCCATGGGCCGAGTTGTGTCCCTAGCCCCGCTCAAATGGTGACTGTCATTGCATTGCTGAGCTGACCGCCTCCTGCTCATGCGATTGCTAAAGCAAGTAAGGGAAGGGCTAGGGGGGGTTGAAAGGGGTGAGGGAGGGCTGTCCCTTTCAGTTGTGCCAGACAATGTTGCCAGGCTGCCAGGCAAAATGGCTGGGCTTTGGTGGAAAGGGTAACGAGTGTGGGGCCAGGGAAGGAGCATGCTGTGAGCATGTTGTGTGTGTGCATGTACATCTTCAGGTGTTTCTTTTGTAACTCCATTTCCAATATTATAATCAAATGTTTATTTTCCTGTGTCTGGTAACATCACCTCTGACTGGCCTTGCACGTGCTCAGGCCTTGGGAGGCTTTGGGGACACCCCTGAGCTGGGGTGAGCTGGCAGATGTGCCCAGAATCTGAGGACGAGTTTTAGATCTTGTTGTAATGGTCAGTTTGAGGGTGCCACAGGTGCCCCTGATGGGAGCAGCCTGTTTGGCAGGTGACACTCAAGTGATGTGTAGCTTCAGGTCATGCCCATCACACCATCGGGGGGGAAGCAAGGTGGAGAGAGTGGGCAGTGAGCAGGCCCCGAGCTACCTCACCCTCCTTCAAGGGCAGTCCATAGCACAGGCACTAACTTGCTCAAGGTCAGAGCCCAGCAAGGCTGTCCTATCAGACATGATCCTTCCGAATTTTCCAGCAGACACGTAATCTCTCTTCCCTGCAGATCACCCCACTCCCCCGAGTTTTCTAAACTGAATCCCTCTCGCACAGGGACTAGTTGCCTGCAGCCCTACCACAATGACCCTTGAGAACAGGGCAGGCAGAGCTAACAAAACGATCAGGTAGGCAAGGCAAGTTGAGAAAGCTGTTGGTTTACTGTGACGCTCTTTTGAAAACATACAATTATCACGGAGCGCAAGCACCACTCTCACACGGGTGGTTATGAGGGATTTGGGTGGAGAGCGAGGAGGTAGGAGTCTTCCAGCTCTGCAGGTGGCCGCAACGTGTAACGGGGCTGCAGGGCCACTGGTGAGACAAACAGCCATAGGGTTGTGGATGCAGCATTCCTTAGGAACTGTGTGGCACCTGCAGGGAGGCCCTGAGGAGAAACTGAGAGAAAGGGCTAGTTTGGTCACAGCTGGGGGCAGCCAGTGTTTTGGTGTCAGCCTCCTGCTGAGAGCAGGAACAATAGACTCAGGAAGGAAAGAGGTAGTGAAGTCGAGGGGGAGAGTGCTGGGCCTGGAAGAAGACTCCAGCTGGTAGGATGGAAAGGAAACACTGGGAGGAAGGGACCACAGGGTCTGTAAATAGTGAAACTCAGTGAAAGCGCCGAGACTGAAGAGGAGAGACCATGGCCCCCCACACACATACTGTCGGGGAAGAAGTGCTGACCCCACTGCACTGCTTGTGGGGAAAGGAAGTCTCAAGCTGCAGCTTTAATTGCCTTAAGTTGAGAGACTGACAAACCAGCGACCTCTGCAAGTCGGGCTACTGCATGGTGCAAAACAGAAGGACATGGCCAGTGAAATCAGCTGAAAGCAGCTGAGGGGATTTGGTATGAAATTCATTTTGGAAAAGTTCACTTTTCTTAAGTCATCTTCCATCTCAAGGCGTTCCAACAGAAAACCAGCCAGTTTCTTCCAGTTACAGAAGCTACCCTATTGCCCACCCCCCAGCAAGGATTTTTTTATCTTCACATATTCATCCTCTGATCTTTTAAGAACCTAGGTTGCTCAGTAGACAGCCTCACTCCCTTGCAGCCTGGCGTTCTCCAGCTCCTTATCGCCTGGACCTGGGCAGCAGTGCAACATGTGGTTGCAAGTCTTTTTCAGTTTCTCCTCTTCTTTTTCTTCATTTCTTGGTGCAAGGTCCCTCTGAAGACATTTTGCCTCATATCATGCAGCCTTAGTATTCTTGCTTGTTTTGCACAACCTTTCCCGCCAGCCCATAGAGGGTATTTTCCAACCACATTTCCACGGGTCGCAACAGTTTGTGGCACTGTCTGTGCCTCAGGTTCAGCCCCATGACCAGCCTGCAGCCAGCCTCTCTGCAGTTACCTTAGAAACAATCACCTTCTAGTCCAAGTGGAGCGTTCAAGGCCATTTTAACTCCAGCACCAGTTTTCTACAGGAGCAGAAGGGAATTTTGCAGCCTGCTGCCCTTAAGTATAACGCTAGCAGCTGTAAAACGCGACTGAGGCAGCCCCAGTTTGTGCACAGCCTGCACTGCAGTCAGGGACAACCTGCCTGAAATAGCAGAGCAGAGCTCGGCCCTGTGGTGGCCTTGGGCTGGATCTGCAAACAGGGCCAGGAGCAAAGGGGGTGCAGGCCAGTTTGTTAACAGCTCAGAGGGGGTCTCTGCAGGAATGCCATCTGCTTGCACCTGCCTCAGCGCTTTGTGCCAAGCGAAACAGCCGCAACAAGGACGCAGGAGATGGGGAAGTGGGATGGAAAGTAAATGAAGCACCAACAGCCCCAAGCTCCACGCAGGGCAGCGGGAGTTCCACCAGCAGTTAGAAGCTAACCACAACTCTCAGCTGCCATCCCAGAGCACAGCTGTGCTGTGGGCTCTGCGCCCCAGATTCTGCCTACAGGGCAGAAACATCACTAACGGGTTGAGCAAGCTCAGCTGCTGCTTTGGGGAAATGGGTGTGATCCGTCATAGAGAATCTTTTAACTTCCTCTTCCTAGAAAATTCATGATCAACAGGAAATCCAAACTTTGCGTGGTATTTCAAAAACTCTTTTCCAGGAAGATGTCAGAACCAAATTAATTATCTGCCAACAAGTACAAGCTTTCCACAGGGAGTGGCTTTATTAAAAAAATATGACTAGATAAGGTTTTCACTGCGTTGCCCATCAGGCACAGAGATGCATCTGTATGTTTCTGCAGAAATCATGGTGGAAGAACAGGCTTTGCTGGCCTTCTGGAATTCAGGTACAGCAATTCGTTCATGTGTTCATGTCACTGTTCACACACAAAACTTTTGGCATGGCATGGATGACAAGTTTCAACTAGAGCCTTTGTGGTTAACAAAACCTCATTTGCTTCTATGGAAAACTAAGTCTCCTGGCAGAGCTATTAATTTAATGTAGATCATTACATGTGTCTGGGTGGTTTTTTTCCCCCTCCAGCTGGTACTTTACTACACAGGCTCTCTTTTACTAATCCATTTGGTTCTGGGTAGCCAGGGCTAAGTGCCACACCAAAATTTATGAGGTACAGTCCAGCCAAGCGATTCTTCATTCTCAGTGTGCTGTCTCCTGTCCACTACTTAAGCTCTTGGCAGGAATTTCTAATGTGCAAACATTCCTTTAGGGAACTTGTTCACATAAGCTGCAGCATGTCACTATTTCTGGAAACCTTCAAGCAGCCCATCATGATCAGGTGGTCATGTTTTCCTAGGACAAACAAGTCAGTTCAGACTTTGTCCTGTGGAATTTCAGGTTGTTTGTACTGTAACCAGAGGGTCTGTCTGCTGGACGTTGCTGTCCTCATAGCAGGTTCTGGCCACACCTAACTCCATCCCTAATTACAGCTTGACTACAACTCAGAAGAGCAACTGAAGTCAAGCCTCCACGTTATCCTTCATAACTCCCTTCTAGAATTTTTTGACTTTACATGAAAGGCTAGCATTAGTGTTCAAAAATATCCAGGCTAACCAGTATCTACCATAGCACAACTCAGGTCATTTTATCCCTGCCTGTTGCTGTTACCTCACAGGCCTGGCTAGTGTGCTCTTCACATTCATGTGTGTTAGGACAAAGCAGCAACAAATCATTTGGTTGCAGGTCAAGCAGGAGTAACACTTGCAATTACCGTACAACACTGATGGTACTTTACCTGGGACCTAGTACTGAAAGCAGAAACTAGATCTTTAAATAAATCCAGGTGCTTATACACCAACACCTCTAATTATATGGCATAAGCTTAGAGGCTTCTTCAAGTATTGGACCTATAATAATAGGTGAATTCATAGCTAAATCCAGGTGGTTTTAATGTCTGTTGCTTAGATCTTTTAATTGCCTTTTGGGAATACTTTCTCTTTTCTTGAGTAATGACACTACGGATTCAGAACAAAATGCTTTAGCCTTGTTCTTTTGGTTTACACACCATTCATGAAGCACAGCAGTAGGGACACTTCAGGCAAAACCTTTCAACAGCTGATGCGTTTCTGTGGTCTCACAAAAGCACTAAATGGCACCAGTCTCAGATCCCTTTGTCCACGGCAACTACATTTCAAGGCATCCAGCATGCTGTAAAAGGTTAATTTCTGCTCTGTCTGGCAGGCAGGCAACAAGATGTTTGTGATAGTTTAATCTCTCTTAAGTTAACAGTGCTTGAATCTGCCCATCCCCACCTTTTCAATCTGTACTTGTGAAACACCCATTTTGGTTGACAAGCCGCTGTTAACATTCTGTGGTCATTTCATCCCAAATGCTCACCTATGACTTCGGCTTCCTGATCTGTCACCTCTTTTCCAAACAGCTCTGAAGCAGTTCACCCCACTGTATTTGGTGGAGGCTTGACTGAGTTTCTCGAGTCTTTTAACCAAGTTCCTCACCTGCTAACTCAGAATAAGAATTTCATACAGAAGGCTACTAGAAACTCACAATGCATTTCAACAACAGTTTCAAGCAGATGCAGTTCAATAAACTGCTTTTAAACTACTGCTTGTTTTTCAAAAAAAGGTAGCTTGCCCTTTTTTTGTTCCCTCAAGTCCTTGAGCTTATCCTGTACAGAA
This sequence comes from Microhierax caerulescens, assembly GCA_035590215.1. NCBI lineage: Eukaryota > Metazoa > Chordata > Aves > Falconiformes > Falconidae > Microhierax > Microhierax caerulescens. Next base: position 70,426,843 of record JAVJGJ010000060.1, on the reverse strand, counting down.
CACATCCCATCAGTCCTTGTGTTTGAAAACGCAAAGTACTGGGATCAGGACCCCACTTTGCCTCAGCAGCCCTAGAGGCTTTCAAGGGCAGAAAGACAGGCCAGATAAAAGAGGTTTTATAGGTCCTCCCTGTTGAATGGCACTTAACAACTGGGTGTAAGTTCACCTGCAGCAATTTTGCACCAGAAGAGTTATCCCTCTGTAACTAATGTTGCACCAGCTAGCAGATCGCTTCCATGCTGCTACCCTTCACCACAGTGTAGGGGTCTTAGGCATGCCAGAAGTGCCCTCCCTGCTTTGCCAAAGTCAAGAGTATGTAGGAGAAGGAAAAAGAGGGTCTCTGCTGTGCACTGGGTGTTCATGAAGAAAGGTATTGCCAGAATCATCTAGAAGCACTAGAAACCACAACACATATTAGTGCATTTAGGGGTCCTAAGCAGAACTGCACTGGAACGCCTTCAGTGTGTGCCAAGGCCCACTGTAGCTCAGGGAACGTTCAGTCAACTCTGACCTGCTGCCCAACAGTTCTGTTCACAACTTGTTAGCCTCAACAGCCACATCACGCAAGACAAAAGCCTCCTTCTTCTGTCCCCAGGCTATATTATCATTCATTCCCGGTGTTATCCCAGTAAATCTGAGGGCAACGGCATGGGATGTCCAGATTGTTGAAGCTGCATTGCTTATACCAGCTGCCTTACCAGGTGTAAGTACCAGGGGAGCCAACAAGCCTGCAGGTGAAGGATACTGAGGACTTCTGAAAGATGTGGGAGAATAAATAGATCCCTGCCAGTCAGCTTGATTGAGCCAAAAGGGGAAGCAATGCTCTAAGTTCCTTATTACCCTGTACATCTAAGTTCCTTGAACAGGAAGCCTGGGGCAGGGCAGACCCCAGCACCCTATGGATACATCTGCATCGAGGCCAAGCAAGTCTCCTTTCTCTGTTTTTGGAGAGTTGCATGTGTCACATCTCCTTTCGCTGAGTGCAAGTCAAAAGGATCTGTTCCTTCTGCACTCCTACGCTCCTATAGTGCTTCACAGGCAGAGAGATCTTTACTCATCCTTGTTTATTTATTAGAAAATCCCTACAGGTTTAGGCATTTAAAATAAGCATTAGTTACATGGAATACGTGCCCTGAAAGTCCAGAAGTTGCTGGATATACTGCAGAGGTGGATTGGGGCCAGCAGTGACCCAGTAACCTCTGCAGGAGATGCTGATACAGCTGTGAGACACTGGCAGGGCAGCAGCGATCACAATCCAACCTTTTCAACATAGTTAGCAGGATAGAGTCCAACTTGGCCAGTGAGGAGTCGGCCCTTGCACCAGCCCTGCTCATCTTCCTCACTAATCTTCATTAATTCTTCACCTAAAAGCAAAAACAGTTATTAGGGAGCAGCCTTGAGAAAAGTAGCATGGCATTTCTCCCCCACCTCAGAGGAGCTGATAAAAAGCACGATGAGTTATTCTGATCACCAGTTTTCTCCTCTTACGGCACTCTGTCTCGTACTGCACAGTTTAATCAAAGCCAGAGCTACTGAGCGCTTCAGTATCTGTGCTCGGTACCACCCCTGGGCCAAGGAACTTCAAGGGTAGACCTACACTTCTGCTGCCCAACATCAGACGTATTTTTGTGCCCTAATATATCTGCCTGCTTTCCTCCCCCCAGAGGAACATGCTTACAAGTCCGAGAGATCAGAAGGATCTCAGAGGTTTCTTTCTCAGTGGCTCCTCTGTAGCAGGAGGGAAGGAAATGTAAGAGGCTGGTAAGCTCTGGCTGTTAGGATCAAAAAATGACTATTCCATGATGGAGTGTCTGGTTTGGCCAGCAAGGCATGGAATAAACTCATTTCTAAGACTATGACCAGGAAAGGCTTTTAACCCTCCCACTTCTACTTAGGGAAGGGGCAGAAAGGTCCTCTTCTCCATCAGTAGGAGGTCATACGTCTGCCAGAGAGGAAGGTCTGACTGCATCAGTAGGCACATGCCGCACTGGCAGAGGCTCAGAAAGTCATCTCCTGTTAAGCTTAAGCCCTACCAGTGCATGCTGCTCAGAGCAGATTCAAAAGGGGGATGACTGAAGCTAACCAGTCATGCCTCGTTCCATCTGCTGGGCAGAAAGAGAGAGCAAAGGGTCAAGTTCTAGAGCACCCATATTGCAAGATACTTGAAAGTAACAAGTTAGTGTTAGGACAATTACTAGTATGGTAAGAGTACAGCATAGATATTTGCCTCAGGCACAAGCCCCTGCTGCTGAAGGACTTCAGTGTTCTTTTAAAACAGACGTATTCTGGAGAGGTACAGCACAGATACCATGTAAGACTCAAAACAAGATAAGAGACACTCTCAAGATCCAGATGTCCTCTTGGTGTTTGTTGGAGGCGGCACATGCAAACTAACTTTAACTGAAAGAGAAAGGGGAAGGGTCTTGTTTGCTCTAGCATTCTCTCTCGCTCAGTCCTCAGCTGCAAGCCAGGATCTCCACTCTCAAGATGCCCATTTTGAGCAACAGTTCGCATAGCTGGTTTTGGCCAGCTGAACTCTGCCTTCAGTGGTGCGTGTCAGTGAGCTGAGCTTTCTCCTGAAACAGCTATCTTCTGGTTACTTCAAAGGACAATCCAGACCACCTATGTAATTGTCATACCAATGGCACAAGGGAGAAGCATTTAATAAAGTCTCAAGATACAATGCAGACTAAACACCTTAAGAGAGGGCAAAAAAGATCTGTTTTACCACTTGGGGTTTGCTCTCCCTGTGACCAAGGCATCGGCATCTCTTTTTATGTGGCCTCACACTGTCTCTTAGTCTAGAACAGGATGGACTTCCCAGTGTACCATCCCCCTCAGAGGAGCTGGTGATGGGTCAGGCCAGGGGAAGAAGAATACTTATTAGTTTTCAAGGGGACATCCAGTTCTTGAAGAGAGTTGCAATCATTCAGTCAGCCCGAGTGAGGACAGCAAAAGGTTAGTGAGAGATTAGTGCTTCTGTACCTGCTTTAAAGCTCAGCTCATCAGCCTCCTGTCCTGTGTAATCATACAGCGCTCGTACCCGTACACCTGGTACCTTTATGTCCTCCTCATGCCCATTGGCATCCAGGCACTTCTTGGGAGTGTCCTCATCTGACCACTCCGAAATGTCTTCCTTTCCTCCGCTTTTATGTGGAAGGAGAGAGGGGACAAGATAGTTGTTACTGGACTCATCTCACCCAGCTCTGCCCGAATCATGCACCACCCTGACTCCCCTGCTCAGACTGCTGTGCTCTAGAACAAGGTGCAAGAAGCCCCACAGCCAAGTGAAGGTCAACAGGGAGGAGAGATCCCAGGAGATACTAGATCTGGTTAAAAGTATCCCAGCATTAAATCCCCGAGGACCAGGAGGGTAACTCATTCTCAAAATATTTCCCCACATGCACACTCTTCATGACCTTATCCTACTCTAGCAAAACCTCTTAACACAAGGAAAGCCAATCCTAACTGGAGAGCCCAGCTGTTCCCAAAGTTATTCCAGCCAAGAATAAGAAAGGCAGGAAAAGCAGTCTTCCCATCCCAAAAAGATGTCTAGAATGCTGTTTTCCAAGTCAGGAAAAAGAGCAGAGGGGAAGAGCAGCAGAGGACAGGCACCTGGAACCTGAAAACCCCTGAAAAGGCTGCATTCCATACTAACTTCACATGGGTGGGTGCCCTCAGGCTGTCATAGAAGAGGCTGTTCTGCTCCTCTCGATAGGAAAACCTGTAGATTGGCAAATAGGGCCCTGAATCCAATAGACTGAAACACAGTAGTGGCCTTGAGACATCTCTACATCCCCCTTTTTTTCTGCCCAGTTCACTGAGGCCAGGAGTTCACAGTTAAAAGCATGATGGCTGCTGGAACTGTAGGACACAGTATCTTCAGGCTCTCCCTGTTGTCCAGCTTGCCTTCTGGCAAGGGAAGCGGCTATACCCAGGCTTATCAGGAAGTACTCAGCACCATGCCAGGAAAAAAAAAAAATAAATCCGATGCCTCCATTTAGGAAGCAGTACAGCTAACAACTCTCCTCACCCTGTCAGGAGGAAGAATTGGGGAAATGCATGCCAGAATCTCACACAGCATTCGTCTGACTGGGCCAAGTCTCATCGCTAGAAAGATTTGTACAAAGAAGGTACCTTGTGAGGCAGTAAATGTTAAGAAAAAAAAACCAAAAACAACCAAACAAAACCAAGCAGCTACCCTAACCCCCTTTTTTTTTCTACACTGTCTCTTCCAGAGTGGCATGGGCAAGAGACAGAAAGTTAAGGGAGAGATCACGCCCATCAATCCAACTCATTCATGACCCTAACCTGATGTACCCCAGACTCAGCCCTTACTTTTGCCTTGTCTGCAGAGGGGTCTGTGAGACAACACCATCTTGTGTAGGCAGGATGCTGGTCAGCGTGACATCATCAGCCATTTTGCCACTCTTCTCCTTCTTGGTGATTGCCCGCTGTGTTTCAAGGGACCATTCCTGTTTGGGAAAAAGCAGTAACACCATCAAGCCACTCCAATACAAAAGCTCTGTGCATCTTTTCTGACCAATACAGAAGGACAGAACACCAGGCCATACTGCAGCTGTGGCTAGGCTGGTCAGCCAGATGGCCTTGCTGGCATAGCAGGCTCACTCCTGTTGAATCCCAAGGTGCAACAAGAGGAGCTGATAGGAACTTGTCCCAAGGCCCTGAGCACCACCTTCTGTTCTTTGACCTTGCAGCTGGATGGCTGGAGTATTTGCTATTTGGCAGGGTTGCATGTGTCCCTTTGGGCACCAGAGAGCTTGCAACACAACCAAAGTTTTAGAAGAGCCTAACATCCTGGGCCTGGCGAACAAGGACAAGGTCCTTCCAACACAAGACTAGCAATCCACCGATTTCATTAAAGCAGCTAAATATTTGAAATAGTAATAATACGCTCTAGAATGCTACATCACCTCAAACTGAGGCCAATTCATCGCCATGCCTGGTCCATGAGTGTTGCGCCACCACTTCAGGTCCTCCTGGTTGTCTGCAGCCATGATGACTTGGTAGAGATCTCGATACAACGCATGAAAGCTATGACCAGGAACAGACAGAACCACCAGTAACCAAGTCCCTCAGCAGTTTCCCAAAAGTCAAATAGGAAGGAGGAGCGTAACCTCATGCACAATTACATACCATCTGAAATCCCACAGGATTAAGGATGCTAGACCAGCACCTGTCTGACCCTAGGAAAACAGAGCCACCCCTGCAGAAGAGCTAGCTTGGCAAACGGGACAGGCTTGTTTGGTGTGGCAGTGGCAAACACCTGCCAGCTCCCGGCACAGCTCATCAAGTGAGCATTGAAGGAGCCTGGCACATTCTTGCACACAGGCTGGGAGGTGGCTCACATTAGTTACCTCCACCGTAAAAGCACAGGAGCACAGAAGACTTTTGGCTGCACCTGTTTCCCCCGTGTCACTCCTACTTCAGGCAACATGGTGATTGTTGTCTCTCGAAAGGTCTCTTTACTCAGGGCAGAACGAGTGTAATAATACTAGAAGGCAACAGAGCTGCACTGCTCAGACTGGGATTACATATAGCAACATGGAGGCATTTCATGGAATAGAAACACATCCACAGGACCGTACTGGACAGTAGCAGAAGAGTTCAGGGGCAGAAAGAATCCCTGCTGGGGAACCTGGCACTGTCCACCATCAGAGATGCCAGAACTGGTCAGTCTAAAGGAACTGTTCTAAGACACATCTGGAAGGGGAAGGAGCAAGACCTGGCAGGTGCAAGCAGGCAGCTCCCTTTCACAGACACCGCAACTGGTACCTCCCACCAGAGCCTAGGGCACCCCAGGTTAGTGGAATTCCCTCCTGTCTCAGAGCTGGTACCTTTCACTGGTGGAGAGGTTGAGATGCTGGTGCAGGTTCAGGAACATCTCCTTAAAGAAACACAATCGCTTGCGCTCTGCTTCCTGACAGCCTTCAAACACTTGCTCCATGTCCTCCATGTAGCGGGGATTGTAGCGGTTCAGCTCTTCCAGCATCTTCTCATACTGATCCTTGCACTGTATCAACCCAGGAGGACAGCAATGGTGAGATGTGTTGCCTTGACAATGACACTCCCCCTGCTCTGGCTTGGGACTGACAAGTGTTTTTTTCCCCCTGCACTGCTGAACAAATACACCACAAAGAAGAAGAAGCCCCGCAGCTGATATCCCAGTCCATTGCTCTCCTAATATTCTTGGAAGTTCCTTGTTCTTCCCTGCCACCCTCTTCCACAGGAGGGCCGTCTGCACTTTCACTGGTCGGCAGGCAAACCAGCTACTTTTGGTGGCCAAGTCTTCAGCTCTGTAGCTCCCACGCCCCACACCAAATCCCCTACTTTTTTTTTTTTGTTTATTTAAATCTTGCCTAACATCAAAGAGAGAGAGAGCTTACTTAGTCACTGAAGTCTCAGTCTCACTCTCTGGAACCTCAGACACCGGGACCTCACGCTTTCTCGCAGCTTCAGCAGAAGCCATTTCACTGAGTGACATTACAAATGGTGCTTCTTCCTCAAGAGGAGTATCCTCATAACCCACATCCATACAACACACACTCACCTTCTCAGCCTCCTGAGTGCACTTCTCTACACGCTCCTGCAACTTGCGCAGCTGTTCCTGTGAGACGGAGGAGTCTGCCTTGGCATGGTTCTCCCTTGTATGGGCTGTTTTCTCCTCCTTCCGGGCTGCATGGTAGTTTTTCTTAGAGGTCTCCACCTGTAGGACAAAGGTGCAGAGAAAGCCATGATCCTGACTGCACTGGCAGGTTCATTTGTTGCAGTCAGCAGCAACTGTTCCAGCACAGCCTAACAAGAGTGCCAATTCGGCATTTCCTAAACCATGCTACAAAGGGAAGAGGTCCCTCCAAATGATCTCTTTCAGTGCTCACCTGCCATGCAGGAATACAGAGCCTGCTACCAAAGGTTTCCCACATGGGAAGGAAGCTACGAAACCACCAAGAACAAGGGACCATCAAGACATCCTTCCCTCTCTGGCATTCTCTGCTACTCTGGCTAAACCCAGTTTGTTCGGCCAGTGGCTCTCGGGCAGCCAGCTGGACTGCCCTTATCCCTTCCCCGTTCACACTGCTCACATCTTTCATCTTCTTCACCCAAGGTTTCTGGGCCTTGCGGAACCCATCCTCTGCCTCCTTCGTCTCCTTGAAGCCTCCAATCATCTGTTTGTGGTAGGCCTCCTTCTGCCAGGCCTTGATCTTGTCAGAGTCTTCACCAGCCAGGTGGTTCCGGACAGATAAATGAATTTCACTCAGTTTGTCTGCAGCTGTCAGGAAGGCGTGCCAGGCCTTCTCCAGAGTACCATACTGCGGACCTGCGGGACAAGCACCAGAGGGACTCTTACACCTCCTGCCCACAGAAGGGAACAGAGATTCTTTTCCTCCTACACACATCTGTTCGTATGGAGGCACTTAACTCTCCTCCATGACACAAGTCAGCCAGCACTGACTGGTCTCCATACAGTCCCCACAGGCAGCACCTAGACTGGCTGTTAGAGCTGGCAGCAGCCGGCATTTCTTCCCGGGCAGCCTTAGCTGTCCCAGATGGTGCCTGCTAGGAGAAGGTTTCTGTAGGAAATTCTCTTCATAGATCTGGCCTCAGCTTCAGGACAGACAGTAACACTAGTTCATGAGTGAGGCTAAGCTTCTGCTTCACAGACCAGTAGGTCCTCTGGGGCACGTGTCCCACTGTTTCCCATTACTTTGTGAGATGCTATCAGTTCAAGCCCACTGCCACTAAATCACAGCATGAGTAGTTATTCTGTGACTGGAGGAGGAGGAGAGGCAGCCAAACCATCCTTAAAAGGGGAGATCTGCAGCTTGATTTAAGGCTTGGACTGCCCAAGGACTTGCCAAACTAAACAGATTCTTTTTTTTGTGACCAAACAGCTGACAATGCAGAGAACACCTCTCCAAGTGAACCAGAGGACTGGCTATAAAAACAGACATACACACAAAAAAAAAGACACCCCCAAGTAAGTCACCCCTTTCCTGGAGAAGGGAAGCCTGTCCCCAAGAAGGAGCATCACCTCAGTAAGAGCACTCAAGGAAGAGTGCAATGACTGCATCCTGCTCCCAGTCCAACCTGTCAACCTTACCTTTCTCCACATTGGTCCTCCACTTACGGGACCACTCTGTTAGCTGCTGGGCATAGTTCTTCTCTATCTTGGCTCGCTCCTGGAAGCAGGAGATTAAGTCATTGCAGAGCCGGTACCCATCATCCACACGCTTCACCGTCCGCCTGTAGTTTCCAGCCTGAAATTTCACACATCATCATTTATACTATACTGGCTTTCGTATTCCTTCAGAACAGACAGCAGCAGGTTAACCATCGCATGGGGAGGGAGCACAGGCCCTTCTGAAGCCAGCAGCTGGGCTCAGACCCTTCTCTGGCACTCTCTCAGGAAGGCATAGCAGCGGAGGGAAGAAGCAGAGATGCTTTGCTTGCCTCTCACAGCTCAGGTAATTGTGATCTGAACAAGGAACTCTCATTCCACAGCATCTGTGGAGGAAAGGGTCACCTCCTCCCTGCAGTAACACACCGTGTGTTACTGAACCTCCCCACAGTTCTTCCCTTCTACTCCAAGAGCAACGTGCCACCCAGAGAACCTGAAAACTCAACCCCCTAAGTCCACTGGTGGGAGGTAAGAAGACATTCATACCTCCATCTGACTCCCAGTTACCCTTCCTTACCTCCCAGAAACTGCCCCCAGGAGCCTCCCCGCCAGCATCATCTTCTGATGACATCACCCCCGTTTTCTTGCAGCAGAGAATTTTTGCAGATTTCAGTTAAGCTGAGAAGAGAGAAAAGTAATTTCTAACATAGCGCTGGCTGAGCCTTTGCAGAAAGCACAATTCTCCATGACTCTTGGAGCTGGGGGAGCCCAACTTACTGCCCTGCGGACAAGTACAGGCATTGCTGCACCTCCAGCAGCAGACGGCTAGACCCAGCAGAGATGCCCTGAGATCCTCCTCCCTCCCTGCGGACAGCCAGCCTCCTTGGCACGCCTGTAGCACTCAGGGAAGGCATGCTGAGGAGGACAACCTTGCCAAACCTCAGCTACACCGATACCAGAGATGACAGCGAATCCAACATCCTTCAGCAGCACCAGACATCTCTACTGACATTCCTTTCTTCAACAAGGCCCTCAATAGTGTAGCAAAAGCTACAGAAACTGGAGGTAGCTAAAGCTATATGAAGTCTGCCCTGAGAGACTTTAAATAAGTCTTGTGTCAATGGAGATGGCTCCAGCTTCCCAGTATGACTCAGGATTATGGGATTACAACAACTGACTGGAGAAAACAAGGCTGAGCAGTCAGCAGGCAGGCATGTCTTGAATGGGGAGGAGCCTGATAAGCTGCCCACCAGCTGAGCTGGGCTCGAGCAGAACTACAGAAACATGCTGGGGCATACCCAGCCAAATGGCACCGCAGCACACATGCCAGATGCCCAGCAGCACCGCTTCCCTAGAAACATCCCTGTAGAGCTGATGTTTTCATTATATTCAACACTCTCGCTGCATTAAGCTCAAAATCTAGGCCAGAAGGTAAAAGGTTTCTCTCGTCCTCTGTTGTCTCATTCCCCTGTGCTAGTCTGCACTGCCAGTTTGTTCCTGACATGGCACAAGACTATGATTTTCTCGGGGGGGGGGGGAGGTTCAGGGTTGCTCTTTTGCAGGAGTGGGAGAGGGAGCAGAAAAAGGCCCAAGCCCAGTCACTCGCACACAAACCCGCTCCGTTCTAGGCAAGCCTGGGTTAACGCAGTGTAGACGTCCTTTGCTGCCACTTCTGCTCTTGCACATTCCTAGTTATAAAAAGCTCCCCTCACACCCCAGAGAGGTATCTGCTCATTCTGCCAGCCCACAGAGCACACGGCAGAGAGGAGGAAGATCAGGTCAAGAGTCCACATCTCCCACCTCCTGCAGATCCTTCTCAGTGGCATGAGCCACACCGTGAAGCACCCCAACACGGACTGCAGGAATTCCCTGCATTTCCTCTGGAAACACTTTGGCTCCGTTTGTCCAGTTTCATCCCATGCAGAGTGTCAGAAGCACATTAATGCTGCTCCTCTGAGTTTCTACAGAAGGCTGAGAGTGCTGAATTCTGGTCACTGAAGCAAGCTGTCAGGTGCACGAACCTTGAAACCTGAAGAATACCCCCGCCACCACCCAAGCCACAGGCTGTCCCTGTCCTCCCTCCCCACCATTTGTCAGCAGGCTGCAAAGCTGTTTTCTGTGCCTCCAGGGCAGGCAACTCTAATCCTGTCCGTGGTAACTAACTACATACCTGAAAGCTGAAAGTCAGATGCCGCAGGGGAGCGGTGGGCAGTTGGCAAGTACGTCCTGAGCTCTTCAAACTGTAAAAAAGACTGGAGGAGACAGAGATGGACACAGTTAGACACTGCTGCTCCTTTGCAGGGATGCTGCCTGTTCTGATGCATTGCAATCCCAGGGGTGTCCCCCTTCTGCCAGCTACTAGGAGGGGTACCCTCTGATATAGCAGCTGCAGCCACTGTGCCTCCTGAGATGCCACATTCCAGCACGTAGGAGAGATGCCAAATCCTTGTGTCACAAGATCTAGCCCCAGAGAGAGTTTAAATAGAAACATTGGGGCGGCATGACAGCACTGTGCGGGAAAGGTAGCATCACAACAGCTGAGCAAAGGGAACAGCTCGGGCCAGAATGGCCTAAAATAAGCACGCTCCCCAGGGACCATACATGGGCCCTGGTCCCCCTTCACCGTACAGCGGCCAGGTTAGCAGACCCCACCACCCCCACACACACCTTTACACATAGCTGGCTCTGGGAGAGAAAGGGAAGGACACACATACACTTTCTCCAGTCCCTTTTAACTAAAGAAGATTGATATACAAGACTAAGGACTTGATAACCCTAAATTTAAAACCCAAAGCCATAACCCACAAGAATGCATATTCTAGGCTAGAAGCCTACACTCCTTTAGTAGCACAGCCCCTAATACTGCCCGATAGGATGTGGCTGGCTACCAGCAGAGCCTGTTTGTCCCTTGGTTCTGTACACTGTCCCCATCACGTTCTTAGAAATAACTTTATTTTGCCATTATCATATAGGTAACTGTCATCAACTTTTCACAGAGGAAAGGGAAGTAAAAGGCCTGCAGAGGCTAAGGGACACAAGGGCAGAAAAGCATTTTTTGTTTACTTCACATTCACTTCCCTGGAGATTTACTTCAATCTCAAAAGTCTATGTATTTAAAAAACAGACATGCAAAAACCCTTCTTCTCAGTCCCTAATGTCCGCTCGGCTTAGACTGGAAGGTTAGGGCAACTGGGAGTTAATACAGCTGAGAGAAGAAACTGAAAAACCTGGGAGTGGAATTTTTAGCCAGACATTAAGACAATTTTGGAGGAGGAGTGAAAGAAAATAGGTAAAAAGGAGGAAATAAAAGTGGACTGGGTTACCGCAAACAGACTAGTAACCTTTGGTGGGAGGGGATAAGAACTGGGACACTTTTGCATGATCCAGGTCACTGGATAAAAGGTTATATAGCTCATCATAAACCTTCTAAGACTTCCTAGTGCCTCGCCAGTAAAACCAGACCAAACATTCCTGAAATTGCCAAGATTAAAAAACTTCATGAAAAGTATACTTAAAACTGCCCCAGATCCTTTTTTTCTTTCTCCCAGTGAAGACATAGATCAATTAGATATGACACATGAAGGCTGTGTCACTTTTTCCACACCACACTCCCATCCCCACTTTATCAGGAAGCAGTGAATCACAAACATGCCTTCCATCTCTGGTTTCCAATTCGGGCCGGCTACACAGTGCTAGGATTTGGGGGTAAATACGGAAAGCTGTTGTGTGTCAGAGCATGCTTGTTCATTTGAGGGAAAGTCAAGCAAAAAAAAAATCCAACCCCCCAAATCCATTCTTCCTGCAGTTTCCACATTCCAATTTGAGCCATACCTACGATTTTCTGAGGAATTACAAACCCAAATAACTAGTTTTACTATCACTAAGATCAACAGGCTCTGAAATGTAATAGTAGCTGTGCTGGATCAGACTAAGGGTTCCTGTACCTCATAGCCTCTGCAGAGAGCAGCCAGAAGCGATACCTTCCCTCGCTTTGAGAACAGAGCAAGCATACATGATGCCTCCCTGCATGCTCTCCAAGCCTCTAACATTTGTTGACAGAAACTTCCTGAGCTGGATGTGGCATCTATGAATTTAGTAACACTCAAAGGATTTCTCTTCTACTACTTTCTCCCATCCGATTTTGAACCCACATGAGTTTTCAGTATCCATGATATCATGTGGCAAAGTATTCCACAGCTTAAGGCTATACTGTAGTCATCGGCATAGCAGCTAGGTGGGGGAACACAATAAAGTCGTATAACATTTCTGCAGGCTAATCTCCATGACCCGAGTAGCAGCCAGTCAAGTACATATTTCCATAGCAGTTGTACAGACTTTATAGAAGTCCAGAAAAACCTAGCCTGGTAGAAGCAAAAAGGTCAAAGAACAAGGAGGACCAGGCTTTTTCTGGACTTTACATACTGCTTGAGCCCATGTCAGTCAGCAGATCAAATTGGATCTGCATGCAGACACAGGGAATCTACTCGGTACTGCACACAGGGGCTGAAGAACAGCTGCTGCTGTCACCCTGAGCCCTGAAGATCAAATAGATTGCCACTCCACCCCTTCAGGCCTAGTTATTCCTGAAACACGGCATGTGTCGTGAGCCACCAAGAGCTGACAACCAGGGAAAACACGAGTTTGCCAGGAAGAACAAATATACGAGTTATACATGCCAAAGCCTGGAGGCTGTTGTACAGCAAAGCAGAGATGACAAGGGCTACCCTGTGGGCAGCCTGATATAGCAGGAGCCACCATGTGATTCAGGAGGGCTGGCAGGGCCTGTGGAGTATGAGCAATAGAGCTGGAGTTATACTGGGTCAGCACCACCGAAGAGACTCCTTCAGATGCCACTGCCACCTCTGCTAAGAGGAGACTATCTAGCAAATTATATTTGCAGGGCAAAGGAATGTTCATCCCCGCCTTCCCACTTCCCTCTTCCAGCTCTCACAGTTAAGAGCTATTTGAGACCTTGCTGCAGCTCCTGTAAGAGAAGGTCTCTGAAGGAGGAAGGAGAGAGCGATTACATCTCCATTCACTTCACACCTTGCAGGATTACGGCCGAGGGCATCACAGGCACCACCACAACCAGCAACATCAGGCAGGCAAACTGAACCACGTAAATGAGATTTCTCATTTCAGGGGTACAACCCTTTCTGCTAGTGGTGTTAGAAAAGGTCCTTCCCTCCTTCCCCCAAATACCTGCTCTCACTTATGACAACTTAGTTTATTAGGCCACACCTGCTACCAACTCCCTAATAAGTTATCAAAAATATGTCTCTTGGTCTTTAGGTGCATAAAGGTAGAAGAGCTCACAACTGCCTCACTGGTACGGAGCTCCACTTGGGGAAATGCCAGAGGGCTTGTCACGGCAGAGCTGTTTCCACCTTTAACCACGTTGTTAATCTCGCCCCTACTCCAGTCAGTCACACATCTCAGACCAGAGATCCCTGCCCTCAGACCCAGGTGTCAAGCTAAAACCTTCCCTTTCAAAGCAAGTGTGAACCTGGCAAGGCACTGCAAGGTATGCCTTTTGTTTCATGTTTGCACAACACGAGTACAACAGGGCCCTGACCCACAAATAAAACTTCTAGACTCAACAGTAATAATCACTCTTCTCTGCTTCACAAACCTCTGCCTAAGGCAGGTAAACCACAGAGATCCTCTTCCCTCTACACCACACTCCGACACTTCCAGCCTCCAAATGCCCAAGGCGTCACTTCTGTGCATTGCTCGACTGCCTCCTGAGACTCCTTCTGAGCAACTGTGTTCCTAAGCTTGCCAAGAACAAGCCTCTGAACTCTGCAAATGCTGAAAGGACTGGTGCATGCAGCCCTGCAGGAGTTCACCCCCAGCAACAGCTTCTGCCCAACTCCTCTCCCCTTTCGCAAGTGCAACAGCAAACACTGGATGCAGACACGTGTAGGAACCAGCTTGTTCCTGCAGTTGTATTTATCTAGTAATAGTATGGAGATGTTTTTATTTTAGACCAGTTTCTATATAGGTGTTAAAGCCAAGCTAAGCCGGAGTTTTAATAAGGAATGGGCTGCTACTACCTAATTTCCACCTCAAGACAACTTACACCACAAGGCAGCAATGTGAGATTTCTGAGGCCAATTTGAGTCCCAGAGTCCCTTTTCTGTATAGCAGGCAGTGATGAAGGTACAGTTTTCACTCCAGGGCACTTCTGGGGTAGCTTGCAGATAAACATTTTTAATCTGAACAATCCAAATACACAAAAGGATGACAGTCTCCCTCTCCTTACAGAAAAAGGGCATGAAAAACCCTTTTTTTAATTCCTGTTAACTTGTTGTAAGAGTGAAACTAGAGAACTGGAGCCAGGAGGTTCCACAAGACTCCAGCAGTGTAATGAACTGGATTGCTGTTGGTACGGCAGTGCTAGGGAGGTCCCCGATGGAGAGAATGAAATGGAGCATGTGCCAAGATGTCCTCTCCAGCCCCAGCATCTCTGGAGGTGCACACCCTCTGAACCAGTGGCTGTTAACGATGCCCAGTAACGTGCTCTCCACTGCCATTATATAGGAGGACTGATATTTACAGGTGTACTCACCTTTCTGAAGGGAGGGCAGGTCCTTGCTACGGCTAGAGAGGATGCTGAATAACAAGAAGATCCTCCCAAACTTCCTTTGGAGATAGTTATAGCTGCAGTCACACCCTCGGCAGAGTCACCTGACTGGGACAGGGACTAAAAGCCAGTGTTTCGCAGCCGCTCCCTAAGGACTGAAGCCTGCCAGGGCCGCCTAATGCAGTTTCAAGCAAGATTTCAGCCGATCTCTCCCGCCGGGGAGAGGTCAGAGACATGAGGCAGAACAGTAACTACACACAGAGGTCACTTGGGCTGCGTGCAGGCCTGTAACAGAAGCCCGTCTCCTAGACAATGATTCTCTGGAGATCATGTGGCTGCCCACTAGCCAAGCTCTCCGTGATTATACCAAAGCACTAAAATGCAGACAAGATCCTGTTCCGCTCAAGAGCTGAGCTGAGTCTACATGCTGCTTTGGTTACTCTTATTTCAGACCACAGCTTCTTTATATCAGTCATCTTCACATTCAGACCAAGCCAACGTACTGAAGATGGGCATCCCCCTGTGTGCCAGCCCAAGCTGTTTTCAAAATGTCCATGCAGAATTATTTTATTAATTAATATATTATTATTATTATTATCCACATTTATTAGCTTCTCCCTGTCAGGTTCTCAGAGGCCAAGACTACAAGGCAGGCTTCTACCAACACATTGCTGCTGATCTAAGGGTTAAGATTCCTGACTGACATAGCTTTACCAAGCAGAAATCGTTTGACCAAGAAAAGCCAAAAATTTCCTTTCTTCTCCAATATGATGTAGGAGGGCTGCAGTATTATGGGAACACAAATCTATCCTGGTTAACACAACAATATGAGACAGTGTTAATGAAGGAATGTATTGGGCTATTAAGGTCTATGTTAGTTTTTCTCTAGTTATTCTTCCTATGAAAAAATTGATTAATAATTTCCAGTATCCACCAAGTTGAAGGAGGGAGGAAATCAGTGCTGGACCATAGGGTACCATACTCTTAACAGGGCAACAGGCCACGTTCACTTGGTATGTTCCAGATGGTTGCTGGAATAATCTTGGCAAGTATGCTGTGTCCTGTATTTAACAGGCAGCTACAAACAGGAGCTGTGGATAGCTTAATAAAAAGACACATCCGAGCTACCAGAAAAAACACTAGAGTACCCTCCCTTCTTAGCCCTGTGAATAGCGGAGCTCCTGTTCCACAGTCAGGCAAGCCCACCTCCCAGTCCTCCCAGTCATTGTCTCACCCCTTTCTCAGGGCAAGGTTTGTAACTCCTGCAGATACTGGGAACCTGTAATCTCTACTGTCCCACTCGCTGAGCCTCTTCACATGTTTCCACCCTGGGTACTTCCCAGGGTGCTTTCTACCCTGCTGCATCATTCTCTGCAACCAAACACCAAGTTTGCCAGCAAACACATGCAATCAGCACTTCCCTTGTAATCAGAAGGGATCCCAAACAACTGGAAACTATTTCTTCCCAAATCACTGATAAACAGGTGTTTAAAGCTCCAGCCAAAAGCTATTATACCCCTCTCCACAGCAGTCTCAATCTGCACTGAATTGCAGACAGTTTTTCCAGGATTTAGTCTGCGTTTCACCTGTTTAAAGTTTTTCTGCACTGTAACACCACTGCCTGTAACATGGTGAAGGTAACTCATCACAACAGCAGGCTGAGCCTGTCCACCCACTTCTTTACTCAAACACTGGTTGGAAGTTTGTTTTGTTCAGATCTTTATGTGAACAGCAGCGATCCAAATGAGAACAAAAATCCCCCAGCCTCATCCAACCCTGAGCAAAGAGAAGGGAGAAACAGTGTAAGGTGGTGACTGGGGGAGTTTCCTGTAGCTGGGGGGCAGAGGGGAGCAAACTCCTGTAAGACCCTGCCAATGGAGTACTCTCCTTCTGTGATTGAATCACCTTACAACCCCCAGAGCAGGGATCAAGTTTACTTGAATGCATTAAGAAGTGTTAATGAAGCAGACCGCAATCAATGCACTCAAGCAACCTTTAGAGGAGCCACAAGCCCCTTAGCTCTGTTCTAACATTGAGCTTCTGGTGGTTTCTTGCTTCACTAAACTGCACGGTAGTCAGATGTCTCCAATCAGCCTTCTTGGGCCCTTCCTCCCATTTGGAAGCCCCGGTGGTTTTGTAATCCAGCTGCAGTTCTGCAACTGCTGGGTTCACTTTACCAATTGTTGCCTTTTCCATTAGCTGCCTTCTGAGGAAGGGGGAATGGGAGATAGAGTTGGCAAGTATTTTGTCATTCAGACCAGTGTGTGGCAATCATATAACCAGTGAATTCAAAGTACTGTATTTCTTTTATGTCTTTTATGGCATCGTTGGCTCCATAGGCTTGAGAGAACATTCAGTAACTTAAGACTCTCTTCGTAGCATCTCCTGCCTCAAGAAGAGTTGGGCAGATTCAGTCACTTGGTAGGTTTTTCACTGCTAAAGCCACTCACATGCCTTTCTGACAGACTGCCCAGAGGTACACACAGATAACATGGTTTAAGTTGGGCAGCCATTAGGAACTGGCCTGGACTGCGGCATTTTATACTTCGTGCATTCTTCTTGAAGTTCATTATCCTGTATGTCATGGAGCAACTTTTATCTGCTTTCATACTATCTGTGCAGAATCTGCTCTTTGGTATCAGTAGTACTTCTTCAAATAAATTTTTGAATCTCAAACTGAAGAACAGGACTATTAATATAAATTACTTCATATCCCAGATGTTATCCAGAAGATTCCAGGAGAACACAAGCAAATGGGGCAGTCGGCCTAAAGGGCACACATTACAGGACAGATTTTAACTTTTCAGCATCACTGGAATGTCAGTTGCTTTTTTGGCCCATTGCTCAAAGCAATGATCTCGGTTTCTGATCCTCAGGACTCAACCTGACCCATGAGGAAAGAATACTGGAAGGCTTTTTGAAAACAGAAGGCACAAACAGAGCAATCCAGTGGGCTTTATTTCCCCCCAATGGCTTCCTGAGGCAGCTTCTGTCCCACAGCTCAAAACCCTGTTTTTTTGCTTGCACTAGGGTAGAAGCCAACTGGAGTCAACAGGCTTTCACATGGGCTTCCACAGGTTAGCAGTCCCAGTACAAGGAGGAGCTGACTGAGAACACCAAGAAGCAAACATAAATACCTAATCATTCAAAAAGTGAGATCTGTTGCAGCTTCTCCCAGTCCTCCATGAAAGCTTCTTGCCCTTGCCAGAGGCGGGCAGCACGCCTGCTTCACTGTTCTGCCCAACAATGCTGCAGCTGGTGCAGCTCAGCACTCTCAGAAGCCAGAGAGGTCTGGCTCAGCAGCGGGGATTTGGGGAGCGGGGGGAAGTTATAGACAATATCTGTTGACAATAGGCAGCTGAAAAGATTGACCATGACCCCAGCAGCCCAGGAGGAAGGTACGGTATCTTCCTGCAAATAGGAGAGAGACAGCGTGGGCAAGCTCATAGCATGGACAAGACTGAGGAGGCTGAAGGCTTGCCAACACTGTTAGTTGTGGGTTGCCTGCAGCAATTCTAACTCCTCTAGCCTGGAAAAACTTACTGACAGGTCACGATAAACAGAGCCCTACCATAGTCACCTACTAAGAGAGCACAAAATCCTCTACAAGCCTCTAATGCCTCTGGATCCAGGCCCCCGGTACCATGGAGATCTCTCACATGCCTCTTCAACAAACTACAATGCCCAGTGACAGCCACGAGATTTAACACACAAATTCTGACTATCACAAGTCTGAAAGGCTCTTTCCCATTGCGCCATTCACAGCGAGAAAAACCACGGAAGGCTGAGAATATGATTAGGATGCCAGTCACACATACTGCCTTATAGCAGTGCCCAGCTTCAGCCCACATTCCAGCTTGAAGGAACATGAAACTAACATACCAGTCACCAAAACAAAGCTAGATGATCACAGCAGAGGATGCACCGGGCTCTCTGCATTGACGCTGCACTCTGCGCTGCTGGAAAAACTTGTGCCCAGACAGTCTGAGAGCATTTGGATGTTAAATTACAGCGGCCATCATGTCACAAGGTAGTGGCAAAAAGCTACCTTTTGAACAACTTCTTAAATCCTCCAAGGATGCAAAGTTCCTTTGTTACTCTTCAAAGAGCAAAATCCCAAATTCTTCATAAAAGCTTCCTGATACAGTAGTCACTGTTTTCTGTCCCACCCACTAAAGCTTTAGGCTAAGATATTAATGCTTTTTTTTTCCCTAATCTGACACAGTTCCCTGTCACACGGTACCCTCTACACTCACCATGCTGAGTAACGAGCGATAAAATAGCTTGCCTGATCAGAAAATCTGTTTTAAAAAGAGTCCCTCAAAGGGCTTGAACAGCTCTCCTATTGTTTAGGCATTTCCCCATGAACTCTCAAGAGCAGCCCAAATTCACACATCGCTGATCAGCTGATGGCAAAAATAGAGGCAGTTTATTAATGATTTCTAATCAAGAGCATCGCTTTTTCCACTCAGGCTACAGGCAGATACTTGTAGCTTTTGAGGTCCCAGTTCAATCCCTGGATGCCAGCCATGACACAGACCAAACAGTTTAAACAACAACCGAACAATCTCTACCCCCCAAGATGGTCAGAATAAAGAACAGCGTATCTGTCATGCTCAGTGATACCATACGAGCTGTGACAGAAGCTCATGTTGCCCCTGGTGTGGTAACTAACATGTTCTCACAGTTTTGCATCTCCTAAGAACAGTCACATTACAAATATACCTGACTGTATTGCTGAATTTAAAGAAGATATATACGTGTGTGTGCCTATTTAATTTTTTTGAAACTCGTGATCATCCAGGGAAAGCCCAGAAGATTCAGGCTAGCTCTTGTATAATCCACAATAATCCAAAATGACTAAAAGCACCAGCCTTTGTCCTGTGAAGAAGAAATTAATTTGGGTCCCTAAGATTTTCAGGTTTTTGTGACTTGGTTACACACAGTCTGCCAAGGACCCGCAGCATTTTGACACAGCCCAGTCACACGCAATCCTTATTCACTCACTGACGTTTGATAACAGCGTTCCGGGTGGGCAGTTGTTCTCAGGCCTACACAAAGCTTACACACTGAAGTTATTGCTTTTTACAGCCCAAGAAGGAGAAGACAGTCTTAGTTGAACAAGTGCAGGCAAGCCAGAGATGCTCAAACTCACAGGTCAAAATAAAAAAATAAAATAAAAAAAAAGCCAATAAAGCAATACAATACAGCAGGCACAGAATAGGGAGGGCAGCAAGCAGCTGATCCAGCTCACACATTCATCCTGTTCCAAGCTGCAACTCAAAGGACAATCCAGTAAATATTTTAGGGAACTTCTAGTGAAATACCATTAATAACACAAAACATGGTGAAAGCAGAAGAGGCTCCGTCGCCCACAAAGCGCATTGTGCGCTTCACAGAAAGGTGAATCCCTGCCCGAAGGAACGTGCTGGGTTATGCAAGGCACAGGGAGAAGCTCCACCATGTCCCCACCCAGAGACCAGCTCACACCTGGCGCAAGGACACCCGGACCCTGTTATTTTAGCCCACACGCGGCAGGGGTGCATTCTGCTCCCATTACGCACCCAGAGCGACTTGAGTCATCCTAAAGCTCAGTGACTTCTCGGTGACATTTGAATTCCAGGGTGGAGCGGGAGGCTCTGCTAGGGTTCCGTACTGCAATCAATTACCGTCGTATCAGAAATTCCTGTGTGCAAACTAGACCGGCGGTCGATTTGGAGGGGAGAGAGGCTCGTCTCCCATTTCAGGGGGTCGGGAGCACCAGTTGGGTAGCGGAAAGGCCAGGCTGCTTCCTAGGGCCAGCAGCAGGCATCCCGAGGTGGCCAGCTAGCCCGCCCCTCGCCACCAAGCCCCAAGCCCGAAGAACTGAAGCAGGCAAAGAACGCAGAGCTGGCACAGAAAGTGGGGAAACTGGTTAAGGCGTTTGGGCCGCGCTAGTTTCACTTATCGATGGGACGATTTGCGGGGACGGCGGGTTCCCCCCCCCGCACGCAGCCACAAATGACAGACCGGCTGTTGGGGCCCCGCTAACGCGCTGCGCGTTCACCAGCGGCCCCTGCCCCGGGCCGGGGGGCGCGGACCCCAGCAGCCCACCGGGGCCAGCCCACACGGCGGCGGGCGGCAGCCTCGGCCCCGCTCCTGGCCCCCCAGAAGGGAGGACGAGGACAAGCACGGCCGCAGCTCGTCCCCTTTGGCCGTCTCCCCGCTCCGGCCGTCGGGAGCCCGGCTCAGCGCCCCGGCAGCACGCCCCCCCACCCCGGCACAAAGCGGGTGCAGCGCCCCGAGCCTGGGCCCCAGCGCGGCTCCTCGCCCCGCGAAGCCGCGCTGCCCCCCGGGGCCACAGCGCTGCCAGCGCCCGCGGCTCCGGTTTCAGCGGGAAGCGGCTCCAGGCGGCCCCGGCACAAAGGGGCCCCTGTCCCCGCCGCGGAGCGGGGGCGCTGGCCCCGGAGGGAGGGCTGCCCCCGCGGCCCCCAGCGGCGGGCCGGCTCCCGGCCGCCCGCTGAAGGTCAAGGCTGTCAGGCACGCCGAGGGACCGGAGCTCTCCCGGGAGCTTGCCCCAGCCCCCCCGCGAGCAACCTGCCCGGGACCGCTGCCCCGCCGC
>JAVJGJ010000060.1:70375611-70399075 GCA_035590215.1 Microhierax caerulescens | reverse complement strand
TCCCCTGGGGCAGCTGGAGGCCGTTTGCCCTTGTCCTGTTGCTTGTTCCCTGGGAGCAGAGACCGACCCCCCCTGCCTGCAGCCCCTGTCAGGCAGCTGTAGGGGGCGACCAGGTCCCCCCGAGCCCCTTTTCTCAGATAAAACCTTTAATTACATTGTTTGTTTAGGAGATTACTAGAGCTACGGCCTTGTGTGGAAATATTGCACACTTGCTGTAAATTTTGGCTCTAAGGATCCAAAAATTACTGAAGTCTTTTTCAACAGATACAGGAGTTCTACTATTTTGTACATTTCCATTGTCTGGTGTGTAACTCCAAACTTGGAGCAGTTGGCAGTGCGAACAGTGGACGTGGAGGCAAAATACTCTGAAAGGAGTTCTGTGTGTAACTGTGGATAGTTAAAGCATCTTCTGTATTTAATTTAGCTGTCATTTTTGTTGTAATTTCATGGCCTGATTTTCAGATTTGCTAAGCATCTGCAGCTCCTGTAAGATTCAGAAGGAATTGGATGTGGCTCGTACTTTGGAAAAATGAGGCCTATCATATTTTTCTCTTAAACCTTTTCAAAAAATATGAAGACCTTTTTAGCTGAGCTTTTCCATTCTGTGTTCCAGTTTTTATTTTTATGTGTTTTGGAAAAAAAAACTTTTTTTTTCTCCTGAGCCATGTGGAACAGGTTCGGTTTCTTGCAATTGAAACACCTTTTTGAAGAGTTTCTTCCGGCAGATTCTAAAAAAGCCTCAGGTTTGTTTCTTAATATTTTATCCTTCATAATAAAATGGAATTTGGAAAAAAAAAAAACCCTCCGTTTCCATCACCTTTGAAGAAGGAACTGTGGATGCTAATTCTTCTGTGAAAAAAAAAAAAGAACTCAAATATAAAGGCTTTTATAGTTATTTCGATAGGTTTGACAAGTGCTGGTGCTATGTTGGCATGGGAACAAAGGAGCTGAGTTCACACCTGTGCATATCTAGCTCCAGTGTTGCCTTAAAGAAATTCTTTGTTTAGGTTCTAATCATATAGAATGATCCCTATGTTTTCAGTTTTCTGTTTGTTTTGGTTTGTTTTTTGTTTTTTTTATAAATATCCTTAAATGAAGATAGCATTTTTGTTTCTTGAGCAATGCATTTGACACGTAGATCCCCTGGGGTGTTACAGACCATTTCTGTGGGGACAGTTAGATCACAGACACGGACTGAACAGATCCAGTTTGATCTGTTTTTTACATAAAGGTCCTGAAGATGAAAATTTGGAACATGAACAAAGTGTGGAAGCATGCTGTACTCTCAGCAAAAATCACTCTGAACAGAAAGGTTTTCAGGCGATGAGGCATCAGCAAGTTTATTATCAAAAACAAAACTCGCAGTGCTGTGGGCAGGCTGCACGGGCCGCACACGAGCAGATGGAAAATTCTGATTCACAAGCAGGCGTTTCAGGAACTGTGTGGGAGCTCATGCTGCTACGCTTGGGGAATTTTCAGGTGTTGCTGTTTCTGCTGGTCACATGTCTGACCTTCCCTGTGCTGCACTCGGGGGCTCACCATCTCCCACTCCCCATGTTGCTGGGGCTTTGGATGGCTTCATTGTGTTTTGGGACAAACTGCTCAAATTGTGTACTGTCCAAGAGATGCACCACCTGTGGTGTGGCTTTATTCCTCTCCTGTTGTCTTTTTGATAAATCTTTGGCAAGGAGAAGGAAGGTTTAACAAGAGAAAGCATACACAAAGCTGTAGGAGGCTATCTTCATAACTGCGGAGGCTGCCGCACCTCAGACATGTAAGAACCATTTAGAGACTTTTCTCTTGTGGCTGAAGCTTTTAGTGGATGTAGCTGGAAATGCAGATGTCTTCCCATGTTGTTCAGTGAATGAGCGTGGCAGATGTTGGCTCTCAGTAAGTTCTACGCTTCCTTTCTGGCAGGTTGGAGTGGCGGTGCGTCCGTGGTGCGCAACAGCAGAGCCCTTTTCCATCAGCTGGAGCGGCAGTGCAGCATCGTTCATTACGTCTACCAGAACATGCTGGGAGGCTCCATTCGGGCACAGCTCAGGCAGGTGAGGAGTTTCTCCTTTGTGACCTGTTGGATATCTCAGCTCCCTACATAAAAACTTCTTCACCGCAAACAGGGAAACTTCACAGGGGCTTAAAGTTGCTCCCATACGCAGTCTGTGGCTCCAAGCCTTGTGTTTCTTAATCCTGTGAGAGGCAAGAGCAGAGATGGCTTTCCCTTTCCGTTGATCTGACCCTGTCACTCCACATTTTACCCTCTGTTAATTCTGTGCTTCCCTGAGTCAAACTGGCCCACTCTGCCAGTTGAGTTATTGCACGGTGCTACTTTTGCACACTGATGCAACTGTTTTGTCTTACTATTTTTGTGTCGTATCTACTTTGCTAATCGTGTCAGGTTTAGTGTCGATTTTTCCTATTCACAGACATACTCCATCAAGTCCATAATGTTTTCCTGTTTTTCAGAGCCATGCTTCTTCTTTCGTTTGAAAATTAACTTTTTCTGTAACATCCCTAGGTGAGAAGCACCTGGGCTGGCTTTATGTTCCGGATGATTTATCTATTTTAAGTATGCAAATGATAAAGAAATCACCGAGCTCATCCAAGCGGTGCCTGTTCCTCACCTAAAAACCAATACAATCATGTCATGGTTCAAGTGTTCTGTTCACTCTTCCGCTGTAGAGTTGAGCTGCAGGCAGTTTGGATGGAGGACCATGATAGTGTATCTCTGGATGATACGTAACATTTTGGGATGCTCAGTAAGGACATAGCCATAAGTGCTTTTACTGGTGTGGAGGCATGTTCTTCTCCCTTGTGAATTATCCTGCCTTCTCAGCTCAGCCCACGAGGCTTAGCTCCCCTGTACGTCATTTGGAGTGTGCTCTCTCCGTTCTCTGTCGCTTTCTGAGTGCTGCGGCTGATGTGGTCACAGGCTGTCTCCCTTGGGGACAGTGTATCCTCTTCATTCTACAGAGGGACTTAGCATTTTGTGTGAATGTACTAACGCTGATGGCAATTAGAGTTTGTTAGCACTCCTCATCAGAGGATCCTGGGGATCCCTGCGGAAGTCATAATTCCATTCTATCTTTTCAACAGTGTCTGCAGCTGCCCTTTCTGCGCTCTCTTGCCTCATACCGCCTCTTTCGAACGGCAAGTCCCTTTGACAGGAGAGTGACGTGCCTGGAATGGCATCCAACGCACCCCAGTACTGTAGCTGTTGGCTCCAAAGGTGGAGACATCATCCTTTGGGACTACGAAGTACTTACTAAAACCTGCTTCATAAAAGGGGTAAGCCTCTGGGAGGGAGGTGGAAATGGCTGGGAGGGGAAACGGGAGTACCACCAAATATTGCAGATCAAACCAGAGGTCGGCTGTGGGAAGCACATGAGGGTCTGGGGCTGCAGAGCAGCCGGCTGTGGGCAGCACTGGGATGCAACAGCATGTTCTTCCCGAGTCCCAGACAGTTCTAGTGCTGGGGAGAACTGAGGCATGTTAAGTGCATGATGAAGCAATACTTGGTGTGTGCTCAGGGCAAAAATAACACAGTAACTGGGAAAACAATTATCTTAAAGGGATGCCAGGAACAAGGAGGCAGAGGGTTGGTCTGTTTGGTTTAGGTCTTGATCTTTCTCTGCTCACCTTTTGTTCTGTGTCAGGTGAGGAAACATCTTTGAGTGGGGAGAAACCAAGTCCCTTTATCTAAGTGAGAAACAAAGGTAGTGAGTGGTTTATATAGCTGGCGTGCCCCCTCGTTGCTGTATTCAGCCATGCCCATTCTGACAGGGGCTCAAAGCCTGTAACTTTTATTCACTTTCTAAATTAACATAGTTACACACTGGGAGGAGGTCTAGCCTCCAGAAATTCTAGAGTCCTGTCTTTCTTTTCGTAAATCGTGTGGTGCCAGCCAGCCAGGGAACATGTTGCCTGGGGACTGGAGGAGCTGACAGCCTTCACATGGGACGACGTGGTTGTCTTTGCTGCCCTAAAGGGCTGTGGTGTGTTTTGCTGTCGCTGTTAAGGACATAGCTGTGAATGCAGACTTACAGAACACACTTTTCTCCTTCCCCATCACTCAGTGGATTTTTCTTTTGTTCATCCCCTTCCTTGTAGATGGGAGCTGGAGGGGCCATCACAGGAATGAAGTTTAACCCTTTTAACCCTAGTCAGCTGTACACTTCGTCAGTTGCCGGCACTACCACCCTGCAGGATTTTAATGGCAATACTGTCCGGGTCTTCACCAGCACCGAGGACTGGGAGTAAGAAATAACAGCAATGCTTTGGGCCTCTGTGTCCTGCTGGCAGGAGCGCTACAGAGAGAGAGAGAGAGAGAGAGAGAGAGAGAGATATTTGTCTGTGGGAGCTGGGCTTCCTCTTCTCCACATATGTCCTTTATCCTCTGAATTCCAGGGATTCTTTCTTCCAGGGAGGCTCACTGTCCCTTTTTAATTTTCCCTAAAAAGGGGTGGTGGGTAGGAGAGAGCTTTTCTTCATGAAGGGGAGGGACTGTGATGCTGCTGACATCTTGCTGTACGTGGGAGAGTGTGGGGGTACCAGTGGATTTCCTCGGCTGTCCATTCTAAACCTCCCATAGCTTTGTGGCCTGGGGACCTTCTAACTTCACCTGTTAGCAGTGCTGCTCATTGTCAGATGGTTTTTACAGGACACTTTGTAGTCCCCTCAGTGCTTTGCCACAAATACCGCTGACTTCAAGCGGTGTGTGTCATAAGGGTCACCCCAATTCATCCCACCTAACTTGGTGCTTATCTAAAAGACCAAAATTAAAGAGTCTGGGCTCCTTCCATAATGAGTGGAAAGAGGAGATGAATTGCTAGAGGCGACTTCGTCTGCCTATGCTTAGAATCACCCTCTCAGACTGTTGCTTTTTCTGTGGACTCATGGGGAACCCTGAGCTCTTCAATTAGTTACTTCAGTGCAGCGCTTAAAGGTAAGTAAGGGAATTTGGGTTAGTCTCCTCTTTACCTGGTTCTTTCTGGATGGCGGCTTTGACGGTTGGTTTCCAAATTGGCTGTTCCAGCTGCAGCCTTGCAGTAGGGCAGCAGGTGAACCCAAGTAGTGTTGGGGTGACTGGCCAGGTGAGCAATGGGGGGGAGAGGCTGGGTCTGGGGACATGAGGATCTCGTATCCTAGCGGGATGCCTGTCACGGCAATGAAGCCTGGATTTTAAAGGGCATGCCACCCTGCTGCTGCTGTGAGGACAGGCAGGCTCTGCAGGCAGGCCTTTTTTAATCTTCATTGGCTTCTTGAAATCTGGTATTTACAGTGAGACTTTATTCAGTAGTACCTGCTGTGAGCAGCAGATGGAGTGCGCTTGAGTATCAGAGAGTGTGGGGACTCCCAGCTATCATCCTTCTTTTCCATCTTTGTGTAGGGTTTCCACGTTTCCTCACTAGACAGACTGGGAGAAAAAAACATAACGTCACTATAACGTAACGCTGAACATAAGATTCCTGTGCCATGGGGTTATCAGTAGGATTCCTCCTTGCACCACTCTCATCCTGCCTGCTGGTACCTTGAGAAAGACCAGATACAACACTGGAAGCAGCCTGTAGGGAACTGGTGAATGAAGTCTGGGAGAAAAGCTTGGTGCAGGGCTGTCACGAGATTTTGTGTGGTTTCTGCATGGAACGGTGCTGGTTTTGCTTGTGGTCTCCTGGTTTGAGCCAGGTGGTTCGCTGCAGATTAGTCCTACCCCCCTAGCAGAAGCAGCGGTGCTGCTAATGAGGTTTGCAGCCCGTAGTGGTGGGGTTGAATTTACAGGCTCAGAACGTATGTGCTCAGCGTGGAAACAGATTAGGAAAAAAGAGTTGTTATGTACGCGCCCGGTCAGAGAGCAGCGCGTTGCACGTAGGGAAACCAGCAGCGTGTTCCCAGAGGTGGGTGTTGTATTAATCTCTAACCTCGATGCCTCTTGGCTTTGTGTGTATTCCAGAAAGGGCCAGGAGATTCTCTCGGAGACATGAAGTTCAGCCCTTACGAGGCAGTGAAGCTCTATGTGGCATCAGGGGATGGCACCCTAAGCCTGCAGGACCTTGAGGGCAGAGCGGTGCAGGTGATCTCCCGTGCCCCGGACTGTGGCCATGAGTACCACAATGTTTGGTGAGGAGGGAGCACCGCAAGGGTGATTCTCCTGTTTGTTGGTGTTAATGCTGTGCTGCCGCTTGTGCTCTCTAACACCTTCGTCTTTGCCAGCGTTAGGAGACTCGTGGTATGAATTGATCCTGTGAGGGAGCCCGGGGACAGGCTCCTGGTCCTGACCTTAGCGCTGCGGGGTGGGTGACAAGCTAGGCAGCCGCAGGGTGCGTGGGCTTTTACAGTAGCTGGGCATGCTGCCTGCATCTTCTGGTGGTGCTTTCTGGTGACACCATCTCTTGTTGTCCAGATACTGACAGTTTTTCACTTCATAAAGTGTGAGGTGAGAAGAGCAGGATAACTTCCTCCTCCTCGTCGTCATCAGTGTTCCGTTTTGTCTTCAGCAGCTCAGGTGGCCCAGGAAAGCTACAAAACACTTCTGCACAGTCCAAGTTTCAGGTTATTGAGTTTACCCTGCTGCCTGTCTGGAGGCTTCAAGCTCAACATGCTTTGAATTCTAGAGTAATTCATCTTTGCAAGCGAAGCTTTCCCAACAAGTTCCCAAAGGACCCCGGCTTTATTCTCGCTGCCCTTCCCCTCCCGGCAGAGCTGGGGTTAAGCCATAGGTCTTTATCAGATAAGTCTCTATTTGCTTTTGTTTTCTGGGGCATGAAGTTAAGACAGTTTGATGTGCAACTTTCCAGTCTAAAGGTGTTGTCTTTTTTTTTACTGCTGCTTCAGTGTTTTGTGGAAAGTGTCATTTTAAAGCTGTTTCAGTACATTTGTCAATGTCACAAGGGCATTCTGATCTTTCCCAAGGTGCGTCCAGTGCAGGCACTAAGTGGCTCTTCAGCCTCTATTACGTTCCACTGTCCCAGCGTGTCACACTCCTCCTAACGAGCACTTCACAGACAACTAGAAAGTTACTTCATATTCAGTCGCCAACAGAAAGCGCTGCTGATAAGCCATCCCCCTTCCTGATACTCAGGCCCACACCATCAGGCAGGAGACCGCAGGGACCATCTGTTGCCGTCTCCCATGTCAGGGAGGAGAGGGGACCCAGAGCTCTGCCGCCTTCCCTTGCCTGGGGGAGGCAGCCCTGATTTTGTGCCTTTCCCTCTAGCTGCTGGTACTGCAGTGTTGATGTCTCCGCAAGCTGCCGTGCGGTGGTGACGGGTGATAACGTGGGCAACGTGGTCCTGCTCAGCACTTCTGGTGAAGAGGTTTGTATGGCTCCATGCAGCGTCTCCTACGGGAATCTTTGCGACTCGTGTACTTTCCTCTGCTACAGGGACCCTGGAGAGAGAAAATACCCTGCAGCTTGGCAGACGGGTGCAGCCGTTGTCTAGGTGGGGAGAAGTCCTTCACTTCTGCCATTCGTTAGACACTGTTGAGCGTAATGGTAAAAAATCCCAAACGGGGGCTGTTGTGTGTGACCCCTTCTTTAAGAGTATTTGCTCCTAACCAGAGTAATTACAGGGTAACCTGAAGATGTGAGCACCCTCTGCCAACAGCCTTCACAATTCCAGAAATTTAGCGCTGGTGGGAATCCTTTGGGAGATACTGCTTTGATGTATATACCCTTCCATGACCTTGGAGTAGGTACGCAGCATAGTTCAGCAATTGCACTGCTGCCATTAGACAGGAGAGGGCAGGCAGAGGCAGGCTGTGCCTCCACATCTGGAGCAGTGCAGGAACCCGTGGGAGCACAGCTGGAGAGGGCCTCGCGCTCCGGACCCTGCTGCACCCTCACACCAGAATGACCGTTTCTCCTGCCTGTAAGTTTGCCCCCCCGGGAGCTGCGGCCAGAGGCAGCTGTGTAAGTGAGTGGGCAGTCAGGAGTGCCCCCAGTGACTGGTGCTTAGTCAAGGTCAGTTGCTTGCTTTCCATTTTTTTCTTCTAAAAGAATGTGACAGTCTTTTCTGCACTTAGGAGATAGCTGTTATTGTAGGAAGGATGGGCCAGCTTCACCCTTTTGATTAGAAAGAATCTTCCAGCTCTGGATATAAATTTTGAGTTTGTATCCATTTATTGTCCTTAACTGAAATGTTTCTCCTGCCCTCACGTTTCTTCACTGATGTATTTCTAGAAGCCAGTTGTATCTCCTCTCACCTATTCTACTAAGATAAACAAAGCAAGCTCTTTCTCTTGGCAGCGTATTTTCTGTACCTGTTCCACTGTTTTAATATTTCTGCACGTGGAAGACTGGCACTGCATAAAGTATTCCAGATGTGGTTTTGCTTTGTACAGCAGCACTAATTCTTTTGTGAACCAGGGACTGTGTTTTCCTTTCTCATAGCTGTAATAAATTGGTGGATCAGAGTTCTCCTAGAATTAAGTAGTTAGTTCCCAAAGTCATTCTTCTCCTTTTTTGTTTCCAGTGGATAAACTCTGGGTGCATTTTAGGAGTTTTGTTACCCTGTAAATGTGAGACCTCTTTACTCTGCACTAGTAGATCATTATCATTATTCCATTTCTTTACTCCAGACCTTGATTATTTTTTTCTGTTTGATTTACCATTTCCTCTGCTGCAGATTTGGAAGCTGAAATTGCACAAGAAGAAAGTGACTCATGTGGAGTTTAACTCCCGATGTGAGTGGTTATTGGCCACAGCGTCTGTGGATCAGACAGTCAAAATTTGGGACCTCAGAAACATGAAAAACAAAATGAATTTTCTTCATGTGCTTCCTCATGACAAACCTGTCAATGCAGGTGAGTTAAGGATTTAACTGCATGGATTTCTGCGAAGTCAGCTCAGCTCAACTCTTGTCGTTGTGACAATGTGAGCTTCTGCTGTGACAAAGCTGCGCAGTAGCTCGCGTTAAGGCAAGGAAGGCACCGAGAACATGTGGCCTGAGGAGGGAGGTGGATGGGGCAGCTGTGGCACAGTCTTGGCCTTGTCGTACGAGCTGTGGCACTGTGCCTTGAGAGGTGAGCGTGGAACCATCAGCAGTGGCTGAGATTAGAAACCTGAATTTATTGGGGCAGTTCCTTTGACAACAGCAGAGCATGGGACTCAGACCTCTGTCTTTTGGGTGCAGTTTTAGGAGTTAGTAGAAGGCCAAACTGCAGGTGTCTGTCTCCAAATTTTCCACTCGCTTTCCATTTCAACGAGCGAGTTCCTTTCTTTGCAACATCTCGTTCTGTGATTCTAAAATGAGAATAATGGTTCTTCCTACATAACCCAGCACTGTAGATTTCAGCTTACTGTTTGCAAGACCTTTGAGTTTCTTTGGGAAAGTCTTGTCTGTTGGGACACATGGCCATATTCACATCCCTGTGAAAGAAATAGCCATGGGTTTCCAATCAGGGAAATGTGACTTTTATGTTTCTTGCCAGTTGCAGCATTGTGATTTGTTGTTTGCCTCATTGTCCCCCTCTCCCAGCTTACTTCAGCCCAACAGATGGTGCCAAGCTCCTGAGCACAGACCAGCGCAGTGAAATCAGGGTTTACTCATCTTCAGACTGGACCAAGCCACAGCACCTGATCCCACATCCCCATCGGCAGTTTCAGCACCTCACACCTATTAAGGTGAGTTAGCCAGTGCAGTCTGAGAGGAGTGTCCCGCTGGGTGCTTGCAGCTGGCTGTAAATCGAAATGGTCCCGTTTCTGGTCAGGGTATTACATCAGTGGGTAGATGTTCACACTGCTGCAACTTCCAGCGGGGCGCTGGTCTGACGATACTCGCGTTCCTCAAGCCGTGGATGGGATGTACAAACTGTTGCTCATACTGCCGGTAGTCTGGTGTGTGTCAGTATGAGCTCTGGCCCTAACTCACAGCACTCTGCTCTTACGACTAGGCTACGTGGCATCCTCGCTATGACCTCATTGTAGCAGGTCGCTACCCAGACCCTAAGTTCCCAGGGTACACGGTGAACGAGCTACGAACCGTTGATGTATTCGATGGAAACACTGGGGAGATGGTTTGTCAGCTCCATGATCCAAATGCTTCTGGTATCATTTCGGTGAGTTGAGCGCTGCAGCTGAAAGGGCCCCGTGTACTGAACTGCCGCCACGGGGCACGGGCTGGGGGCTGGAGCAATAGGAGCGTCCGTGTTACTTGTGACACTCCGGCTCTCGTGGGGTTTGGCTGCCGGGAAAGCGGCTGGCTCGAGCAGGCCGACCCGTGGTCATCCGTGGGTTTTCTGTGGCACTCTTTCGGGAGCATTGGGTTTTCCAGGCGGTTTGTTGCTGTTATATAAGCCGTGGTGCTCTTATGACTCTGTTATGTAAGGAGTGATGCTCTTACAGACTGATTGTGTTTCCATTTCCAGCTCAATAAATTTAACCCTATGGGAGACACGCTGGCTTCTGGCATGGGTAAGTAAGGCCAGGCTAGGGCACTGAGCACAGCCGTGTTCCAGTCCCAGAGAAGGGCAAGTTGTTCAGCCTAAAGCAAGTTGTTAGCGAGGGTTTCCCAAATCCTACTTGCCGGTAGCCCTCTGTATTTCCTACATCTGTAAAAGAGAGCAAGGCCACCTTTTCAGTCTTCCACTGTTGCAGTTAGAAAAGTTTGCTCGGCATCTCCTGGGAAACATCCCTGAGAGCACCCAGCCCAGAGGAGCGAGGCCTCCCCTCTCCGCACCAGTAGCGGTGAACGATGGGGAGGTGGGGTGGAAGACGTTTCCTGCTAGGCTGTACCCTCTCCCTTCGGTTAATTGTATCTCATTTCCTAGGCTGCAGAGCCAAGATTACTCAGTTTTCGCAGGCTGTAGAGGATTAAGGGAGATGGCTCTAGATAGAAGTCTTAGACCTGTGACAGATGAGATTATGAATTACTTGATTATGTTTCTTAATTAGATCAAAGTTCTATGGCTGCAGTAATTATCTTTGCATCCATCCTCTGTACCTTGGAAGTATCTTAGAACAGACAAAGCGTTTTGAATTTCGGGCATTTAAGTGACAGCCTAAGGTATTTGATTCTGACTGCACAGTGTTTAATTTTTCCTCTTAGGCTTTAATATTCTGATCTGGAGCCGGGAGGAGATGGTGGCCAAGAAGCAAGAACATCTTTTGAAAGCCATGACAGAACAGGGAATTGGAAGCTGGAGTTGGTCCAGACGTGGAGGGCAGAGGCAAGCAAACCCTGGGACAAGCAAACTCAAAGCTAACTTACTGTCTTGGGAGCTGGAGGAGACGAGAACAAAGAGCAGTAATTCTAAATCACAGGGAAGGAAGCGGAAAGGGAAGGATCTAGAGAACTGATTTAGCTTTTTTATCCTTTCTGGATCACAGGGTACAAATTCAGTGTTGGCAATGGGCAGTGTAAGCCGTGCAGGGCATTAGACTTCTTTGTCCTTCCTCCCTGGATCTGACACTGCTTCCCTGATTCTCTTTGCTTTCCCTTCTAGCAAGTTGTGTCAGTACTCAGTTCTTCCTCCAAGTGGAGTTACCACCCATTTTCTGAGGCACTAGGAAAACTTCAAAGATGTTCTCAGACCTTGCTGAAGTTACTGCTTCCAGCCTGCCACATCTGCTTGTCACTGCTTGTCAGAGGTTGCAGTCTCCTGTAGCTGGCTGCAGAGCAGCTCGCGACAGGGTCCCCAGCCCGTTCTAGTCACACTGAGCTGAGAAGCGCTTTGCTGACAAGATTAATGTCCTGGAAAGGCTGAATGTCACAGGGGCGATGGGTAACTTGGGTAGCCTAGGGAACACCAGCTTCTCCCAAATGCAAGCTTCTTGGAAAACGTGTGTCTGTCAGGACCGCCGGCCTGGCCCGTTAACTAGACCACAAAGAACATGCTGCTGGTGGAGCTCTTTACCTGCTGCACAGGGTGCCAGGGGAGCGTCGAGCTGGGAACCTGCCTCTAGTTTCTGTTCTCAGAGCTCTAGGCTTTTTCTTGTCACTGGTCAGGTAATTTTTTTTTACCCGTGCCTGTGAGCTTCAGAATGTTGGCTAAAAGTGTTGTAAAGCAGCAATGAGGAATTCCTTCCGAACACCCCTGCTCAGAGCCAAATCTCAAGACTGCTGTTAAACTAAAAAGTTTTGCTTTTTCTAGTTTGTTTACAAGGCTGCCTGGGGCCTTGCTGCTGTCCCAGAGGTTGGTGGATAGGACAGGCTCCAGGCCTGCTCAGATTCTCCATGTTCACTTTTATAGTTTCACGGTATTGATATTAATAAAGTTTTGTACTAAACTAAAATCCTTTGATATACAGAGTGGCTGCTTTGAGCGTTCTGCTGTGCTGCTTTTGGCTGTAGGGAGTTGTAGTAGAGCTTTCTGCAGGAGGGCTGAGACCTACGGCACTAGTGGCAGTACCAGTTGTAGTACTGTCTGCAACGGACCCTTCCAAGTGGCGGGGTGCGTTGTAAGCTCTATGTGCACATGGCTGCTACGGTCAGAACCAGCTTCTATCAATTCTCCCCCTGCTGTAAGTGGGATTGTAGAGGAGGGAATTGGTGAGGGGATACACTGCGGTAAGCTCTGCCTGTTTTTCAACACTGGGGATGCTGGTGCGAGCCCTGTGAACTCTCGGAGAAGAAGAGAAGTAGCATTCAGTGTGAATTTGATTTTAATAATGAAATGTATTGGAACAATTACAGAAGGTCATTCACAGTCAGAACGCCTAAATCACCATAGAAACCTTTTCCCTGTGTGTGCAAAATCTGCTGCCTTTAAAAATTACAGGTCTGGTCCTCTTAAATGCACTATTACCCCTTTCTTGCGCCTGTTCTCACAGGCAGTGGCTTTTTCTTTATGACTGTCTTGCTGTGCAGGAGACTGAGATTGTACCTCCAGAGGACAGAAAGGTGAGGAAGATGCTGAGACCAGCAAGCTGCTTCTGCTGATTTTAGAGTTCCCATGCTGGGAGATGCCGATTATGGTGTAGGGAAAAGTCCCCACGGTACTCCATAGGGGAAGAAAAGGAAACGTCTGTAACCTAAGGACTGGCTTCTGCCGCCAAGAGGGGAAGGGAACTGCACAGAAAGGGAAGCAAAAGTGGGAAGTGAATGTGCAGCATCACCATGTGAAGAGCCTGTGCTTCTGGTGCCTGCTGCAGTCTCGTTTTCTGCCAAAAGCTGCAAGGCAGGTGGTGAGCACTTGGCATCAAGTTCCCTGCAGCAGCTGCAGCGCACACAGAGGGGCCAGCCTGGAGAAAGGATCGTGCTTTGGACAAAATGCCACAGCGTGGCAAATAATGGGATCCACAGTCACCTGCACTCTGGCCCTTAGTGTTTTTTTGTTTGTTGTCCATCCAGTAGGGAAGATGGGAAGAAAAACTAAAGAACTTGGCATCTGATCTCGTCTTAGGTGAAGAGCTCTGCTACATCTCTTTAATTACAGCATAAAAACCTTCTGCTAGTAAAGCATCTTCTTGGGCTCACAGCTGAACTGTGGGCTGCCTGCAGCACTGGACAGTCCCTGTAATAGGTACTGGAGGTTCAGAGGCGGGGAAGTCAAATCCAAAGGCTGAATCTTTACAGATAGGGCCAAGGTTTCTTATCTATGGGGACTCCTTTCTAGAGCCAACGTTACACAAGAAATTGGGTGCAGGTTTGCCATGATCCCGGGAATTAATCTATCTGATGAAGCTCTTTGAGCTTCTTTGGGTCATATGTAACCTACTCTGAGCTGAGTCTCAGAAACTACTGCCAGGTTTTGAATCTTGTCCTGATTTCCAGGCCAGTCCTCTCTTGAATCACAGTGTAAGGAGGGGGAGGAAAAAAAAAGACCAGTTACCAGCAGCAACTACTTGGCAGTGATCTCAAGAAACCCTTTCCACCGTCTGCCACCATCTGCAGCAGTTCCCTCTGCATGGACAGCAGGTGAGTCTGGGTGCATCGTTGGTGAGCTGCACCCTCTGCTCCAAGCCCAGCCTTGCTACATCACCAACCCAATGGCTTGACAGAAAAGCACTCGAAGCGCGCTGACACTGAAGAGACGCACCTCCTGACTGCAGTGGATATGGCAGCTGAGGGGGGCGCATGCCCCTCTGCCACAGTCACGATGAGTGGTAACATTCAATCACTTGAAAGGAGGAAAACTTGACCAGCTCCAACTGGCCATGTTGGGAATCCCAGACTAGGTAGGCTGAACGGGGACTGGGGGCACCACGCAGTGTACTGGCTTCAGAATTACAGTGTCATTTCCATCAGAGGAGCCCAGGTCTCTGTCTGTGGCACGCCACCTTAAGAAAACATTCAAAAATCAAGTCCAGCTTCGTTCTGGGAAGCAATGGCCAAAGGAGAAGAACGCTCAGTAACTGAAGGTGTCATCCTCTGGGGTGAGGCTGCTCCCTCCTACTGCCTGGAAAGGAGTCGAAGCAACTTTCAGGCCTGCTCTTCTCCCTCGTTGGAAACGTGCCGGTAACCGGGGGGCTGAGACTGTATGCGAAAGAGTATAGTCAAGAGGAGGATTATAAGGAGAAGGAGAATGGATCCACACACAGCCAGACCCACAAACAGTTCTGCAAGGAAGAAAACAAGCGGTCAACATGGTATCGACCAAGCTTTCCCCGTCTGCCATGCTCTGCTCCAGCCTGGGCTCACCTGTGTCGTGCATGCTGCCTGCCACCTGGCATTCCTGCTCCCAGTCCTGGGGAACAACAGGATCGGTGAGTTCCAAGAACCTCTGCAGTGGGCATTTATGCTGGCAGCCAGGGATTGTCAGTGGGAAAGGTTCTTTCCCACTCTCATTCCGGAAAAACATCTCCACAGAGAAGTTACTGAAAAAAAAAACACAGCTAGATGTTTGTTTGGTTTTTTCTCCAGCTGAAGTCATCCCTTCCCAAAAATTCAGTGCACACCCTTTCCTTTATTTTGGTGGTAGTTTTCCTCCTAAGAGTCTGCCACTAGCAGCAAGATTGCATCCCCCTAGGGTGGAGCCTAGCCTAGGTGTCTAACCCTTGAGGTGAAATCACAGCAGATGTCTTTACTGCAGCCCTCACCCATCATCCTCTTGGTACAGCTCAAATAAATGACATGAGGCGTATGGTGCTTGAATCTTGTTGTAGACATCTAGAGCCATCTGCAGTGCCACAAGTGTGGTGTCATGCTGAGAAAGAGGGAAAAAAACCAAATCAGTCACCCTTACGGATGTGGCAGGGCAGCTCAGACCGTAACAGACAGGGCTGTGCTGAGGGGATGTCACCTCTGTGACTTCTGTCTGGAGGAAGGGAGAGGAACTGTACAGCTAGCGCGGTGATCTGTGACGGTGCCAGAGAAGGGGAGGAAGTGAAACACAGCCGTATATATCCTGCATTATTCTTTAAGAATTAATATGTAGGGAGTAACGTGGGAGAGATGCTTGACTTTCCAGTCAGGAGGCTGCTGGGAAGGGGGGATGACTCCACATCTACACTGCTGAACCATCAAATCC
This sequence comes from Microhierax caerulescens, assembly GCA_035590215.1. Classification (NCBI taxonomy): domain Eukaryota; kingdom Metazoa; phylum Chordata; class Aves; order Falconiformes; family Falconidae; genus Microhierax; species Microhierax caerulescens. The sequence continues at coordinate 70,383,667 of JAVJGJ010000060.1, read as the reverse complement.
ATAAGCATCCGCACATCGACCAAATCAATACAGCAGCGGCTCCCCAAAGTCTGCCAGTCTCATTCACAAGCCTCAGCTAATGGGAACAAAGTGCAGGGTGGGAATTTTCCTCAGGGGCCCCAGAGGAACGATGCCAGAAACTGCACATCCCACCCAGCCAGAGACAAAGACGCATGTCCTGATCCTGCACGGGCTGGAGAGAAGGCAGAAAGGGTAAGAACTATCACCAAGCCTCTGTGAAGAGCAGATGGGTAAAAGGTAGCCCCCAAGCTCTGACTTACCGCTGAATACACAAGCAGTTTCAGGTTCTGGTGGGCAGAAACATTTGCTGCTTTTGTTAGGTTTTTCCTGATGTGACCCAGCAGGACCCCTGAGGAAAGGGAACAGCTGGTAAGAGGCAAAAACTAAACAGCAGCATGAAGCTCCCTCCCCGGTGCACTCACCGCCTTGCAGACGAGCTTTTTCTACCCGACTGTGGATCCCAAACAGAAATTCAAAACCAAAGTCTTTTAGTTGCCTCAATTGAGTCATGACATCTGGTGTCGCCCATACAGGCAAATCCATTTTGTGTGCTTGCTAGAAAGAGAAACAGAATACTCATCTGCAGGTAGCACGGATCGCAGGTTCATCAGAGAATGGGAGTCCTACCCATACTGCTACTCATTTCTTATGTTAGTTTAAATATGTCCCTTTCCTATTTATGCTTCTGTCCTCACACTGCAGTGCTGCTTACAAAGAATACACGATGTGGGGTTTAATGTTGTTTCAAAAACTACTTAATATGAAGCATAAAGATTAAAACCTAGGAGCTACATTTCTGTGAAAGCGCAACTGGAGTGCAGGGCTATGTCGTAACACCAATAACAGTAATCTTAGGGTGTTTACATGAGGCTGATTCTGCCCTGCAGATGGCATGCAGTGGAAAAAAAAAAAGAAAAAAAAAAAGGTAAGTGAGAAAGCACCAACTCAAGGTTTCTGGTGTACCTGCAGCGCAGTTTCCCCAGAGGCTCTGAGGGCCACTGAAGGATATTGGAGAAAGTCAGCAAGTGCTCTGCAGATGTAATACTGGGGTGCACCACTGACAAAGCCCCAGTACTCAAATCCAGAATACACAGAACTGGGAACCAAAAGAAGAATTTTCTTTGCAGCCAACCCATTACAAGAAAAGACTAGTTACACTGACAGAAAAAAACAGCAGTTGTGGTTCCCTGGCATCACTTGGGGCAATTTTCTATGCCACATCCCACTAAACTTCCAGGAGCTGAGGCTGAATATCCTTAAGGGCCCATTCTGTCTGAGTGGTTTGGAGAGACTCCCATCAGCAACTTAAGACATTTAGTTAGTTTTTCATTAATTTACAAAGAGAACAGCTAGTAAGTTCAGCTGTTTCTTGGACTTTTTTTATCTTCTCCATCCAGATGGTAGAATGAATCTAGTGGCTCAGGTGAGAAAAACAATCCTTCTCTTCAGGGCACCGTTTGTATGGGTTAGAAAAAAAGGAGGAAGCCCAAAGCAGCTGAAGGGTCTGATCAGCCTAATGGTATAATTTTGAGAGTAAAACTCCCCTTCCTCAGAACATTCTGCTTCCATTTTGGGGCAGCGAGCTATTCTCCAAGTTCTCTGGGATTACAGTGGTTTGTCAGCTGGCCTTCCACGCCCAATTTGCAAGCTCATCAAGCGAGTCGAAAATGAAGAAGATTTTAAATTCTTGATCTCTCTGATCAAAAGATTTTCTGTTGCTGACAGAAGTTGCTTCACTGTGATTGTTACAAGATGGGAGATCAGGTTTGTGATACAAAGAGCAAATTTACGTAGTGCAATGCAGCGCTGGACTGGAATATTCTCAGCTTGCCACAACTCAAGCTGCTACTTCACGTAGCAAAGTGCAATTCCATGCAGATTTATCTTTTCTGTCCCCAAAGTAGTCCCTACCCTTGCATACCACTGCCAGTAAGCTAAGCAGTCTTGCACCTCCATAGAATTAGCATGAGACTGTGACAAAACACCTGGGTTTACTGCTTCTTCCACAATTAGCTAGTTTGACAGGAAAGATCTCTCCAGTTTCCTTCATTGCGCTGTTTAGTTACATACAAATAAACCTGTGTGCAACAACTGTAAGTGTCCTGGATACATGACCTTTGCTCTAGCATTATCACAGCAGAACTAGCTTGATTTTGGATTTTGTTTTAGCCTTTAGAAGATGTGATTTCAAAAAAACTCACGTGGATATAGAGTTTGGTGCCCCACCCCAGGCAGTAGAAGGGTGACACCTGTCTCTACAGTCTTTCTCTGGCAAAGGACTTTATAATAGGTCAAAAACCAGATGGGGTGAACCCTACTTAACCTAGAAGAGCATTCTTTTCTTTTAGACATGGCACTAACAGGAGCACAGAAAGAAAAGCAATTGAGCTAAAAGCAAAAGACAGGTAGAGATAGAACCAGGAATAGTCCTAATTTATGCTCCCAACTTAAATCATAAAGCTAACATTTCTTTGGTTTCCAGAGATCTTGTTTCTACCTAACTGAACTCAGACCTGTCCACAGAGACTAAAGGTTTCGGATTGCGGTCATTTTCTAGTGACTTTCCAAAGAGGTATTTATTATTCAGATGGGACTTTTTCTGGCTCTGGCATGCTATATACCTAAGCTACAAAGTGGGAGGTTATAGGTTGCAAAAGCAGGTAACCCTGAGCACGTCTCTAGTGAGTAGAAACTGTTATTATTCTGAAATTAGAACATTACTTCTACCCATTGGGTGGGAATGGTGAAAAGTCGTTTTATGGGATTTTGCAAAATAATTCTCTACCAAATCCAGTGAGTCCTAAAGACCTAATTTTCATGGCTGTATGATGATGGCCAAACTTACTTCACAGAACAGCGTGTCATACACACTCCAAACAGACTCCAGAGAGACATCCCGGATCCCAGTCTCATTTGCCACCATCTGCAGGAATTGCTGCAGGTATGAGAAAAGAGAAAGGCCTTAAATTTTCTGATCTCATACTGTATCTCATGTGCAGGCATTCCTGCCCTTTTCTCAGAGCTCTGATTATACAGAGGTGATAATACTTTAACTACGAGCCTAAGACCACCTTATCTCATGCAAACAGTCACTTACCCAATTCTCTTTGGTCTTATTTATGTATTCTGCTGAGTGCCGTGTTTCATTCTGTAGCTGTTCATACCGTGGACAGGGGGTCAAAGGAAACTTCAGTAGCTGGGCAGAGACAACAAGAGCAGCTAGGTCACCGAGAAGACTGAAGTACAGAATTTGCAGTCAACACACCAACTGTAGCGAAACCCTGACTAGCAGGATGCATCTATAAACAGCCTCAAGTACCGTCTTCTAACATACTCCAGATCGTGTGTGGTCCATGGAGGCGTCGCGGCTAACACGTTGAGTGAACACTGCCCCTGAATTCTTGCCTTGTTCTCAGAACAACCTTTACAAGGTAGGTCCCAGAAGAAGTGCAAGACAATGTGAATCAAGACCAAAGCAAAGACTTTTGGAGAAGTCAGCAGAATACACCATTTGAGTAGTCAGTACATATCCCTGAGACCAACTTACCCTTTCAGCTGACTCGGGCACCGTGTGCACTGGGACGGGCTGCCAGGAGATGTTAGGGTTGAAGATCTGTTGTCCCTCTGGGGGATACAGGCCTGCCAGATTGGCCTCCGCACTCATCAGCGTCCGATCGTAGTCTGTTCTGCGGATGAAGATCTGCCAGGACAGGGACAGCACACCATTAATAACGCTACTGTAAGTGGCAATGCTTGGACGCAGGACGATACACTCGCTGAGGAACATTGCCAGGTGCCCTGCAGCTGCTCACAGACAACGGGATAACCAGAGTTGAAGTGACTGAGCCTGTTGATGTCGGCCTCAGCAAAACCGTAAGGACGGACACAAAGACAATTTGGTGTGTGATACCGGCGCCGTCTGTTCTGCACCGGTGGGACAGCCAGATGCACTGGACAAAGGTTATGGAGAGAAAGGAGTCTGAATACGAGGAAGAGTCATAGAAGAGCAAGACAGAGATGCATCTGACAATGGGCACAGATAGGAAATGAGCAGGACTGGGGAAAACTACTGCATTCAGTTCTCAGTTCTAGGAGTGACCTGCTGTGCTCATGAGAAAAAGTGGCCTCTCCAGGTCTCAGTTTTCCATCTGAGAAATGAAGACAAGAGTGATCTAATTAACAGGAGAGGCAGAAAAGGGGGAGCTGGGGTTTGTTTGATCATTGTGGGCTCTTGGGATTAATGGGCCAAGGCTTATCATTCTGGAGCTCAGAAAGAGACAGATCTGAGCCAGAAAACAAGAGAAATGAGAAAAATAGACAAGTTCAGAAGGTCAAAATGGCAAAATTTTGGTATCTGCGTACTGAAAACAGTTAGGGGGAGATTGGAGAGAAACCAGTGAAAAAACCAAGAGGAACACATAGGGAATCATGAAAGAATGTCCTAGAAAACAGCATGTTGAATCTGAAACAAGAAGAATAAAAAGCCAGAAGACTGAAATACAATGTCAAGATTGGGACTTTTTTTTTTTAAATGTTAAATGAGTAGAGAGAAACATAAGAAAAAATACATATGCTCACTCTGTATGGCACCTCCCACATGAAGTGTATTTCAAAACCTGGCAGTCATGAGGGAGGGGCAAAAAAAAAAAAAAAAAAAGAAAGTCTTCTCTGACAATTTCTACCCACTTTAATCTCTTAAATGTGGCTTGAAAACAACTGACCCTGTACTCACTGGACAGGATTGCTTTTATCCTTGGTAAATTCTGAAGAAATGGAAAGGAAATATTTTAAAAGGATCTAATTCTAGAAGCGTTGTAAAAAACAATTAAGCCCTAAGCATACATGCTTTCTTCAGCACCTTTTGCCAGGGCTCCAGCTTGTCGCTGAGTCAGGTGACAGATGGTTACATGGTGTCACCCAGAGGCGACACTTCTTACAAGGGAGGTTGCTCAACTTGAGCAGGGGTTTGGGCTTGGTTAGCAGAACAGCCTTTGTTTGCATGTGCTTTGGTTTGTTTTTCCTTCTCAAGCGAGAGAAAGAAAACAGTTTCAGCTGGCAAAAACATTACAAGAGTGAAGTATGTTTGGAAAGGAACTACTGAGGAAGGTTAAAGGATCTGTGTTTGAGCTGACGCTGGAAATTTTGTTGATGAAGCAAATGTCAAAGAAGGGATGTAATCTGAACTATGACAAGCTGGGTGTTTACTGGGGAGCCCAAAAAAGAAGGAAACAGACACAGAAAATTGTAAGGGGATTCTCAGCTTCCCCCATCTGATCAATCACCCAAATGAGCTCAGATAAAATAACTGAACCGATGCAGAGCCAGTTGTAAGACGAGGGGTCTTGACTGCCCGCTGTCCATCTGAACCGTGTGTCACGGCACTTGCTCATGTTCTGGTTGACTCACACCTCTTTGATCGACCGGCAGGGTTATTTGGGGAGATTTCCCTTACTTTCTTTGGTCTTTCAAATTTCCGCCTGTGCTTAGCACATGGTTCCACAAGGGCTCTGTAAATTTTTAATAAAAGGAACATACCAGTTTCTCAAGGTCTATTATAAAGTGTAGCAACATCCAAGAGACAGAAAGGAAAACTAATAGCTTTGGGGGACTGAAGCCGTTGAGACTTTACAGGTGGAAACAAGTGAGAGGCTCACTTCTGGTTAGGCAGTACTGCGTATATGCACAGAATCCCATGGAACTGTACCTGACGTGCACCGGGGAGGGCTGGGCAAACACAGGTTGCATTCTTGTCAGCTGATATCACACAAAAAAATAAATCTCACAATTTCGAGTAAGAGACAAGTATCAGGGACAACACAGCAGCCCTGGTTTGCTCCCTTGGCTTGAGCAGGCGGCTGCCAGTCTCACAGCGGTGCTGTTGCGGCTCGGCCGCTGCCGGGGGGGGGGGGCAGAGGGTAATTCAGGTTGTGCTTTTTTGTGAGGCTGGTTAGCTAGCATAGGGTGATCCAACGTGTCCCTAACCTGATCAGTTTGGTAAATATACATCCTTGCATTAGTTTAACCTGTGGTATTAGGCTGCCTTGCCTGCATAATCCCAGCTGCAAGGAGCCCCAAGCAGCTGAAAGCATGCAGCCAAAGCAAGCTGTCAGGGAAGCTCATGTGGGAAGCAGGGATTGTGTCCATCTGGTAAGATGTCTTTTTGTTCTGCTTTCTAGCACTTCTGTGGACAGAAATTGGGGAGAAAAATCGGGGTTTTTCCTCATACATCCCAAATGCTGTTTCCAGAGGGTCTTACAGCCTGCAGCTTGGCTTGTCTTCCCCTCAACAAAAAGGGCAAATGGATCCTTGCTGTAGGCACTTTGGACAGAAATAATTTTAAAAGAGGAAGCTGAATGAAATCTTAACTTTTGCAGGTTCTGTAAAATCTTGAGGTTTGTTTTTAAACTTGTTAAAAAATCCAAACCCTATTATCTTCTTACTTGCTGAAACATCATAAACAACCACTGCTTCAAATAGAGGCACCAGTTACATAAAACAAACCACCAGATTCCTGCATGTAGGAGTGTCTGTGCTCAACATGTGTGTGCGCACGTGCCTGGAAGTAGGTCTCTCCATGCTGAAGCCGTAGCAGCTAGCTCAAAATGCCTGAACTGAAACTGGTGTTGGAGGCATTGATGCTGTGGCCTTGGGCTGGCTGGAGGCTCCAGGAAAGGGACCTTGACAACCAGGCGACCAAGTATTTGGAGTCAGCTGTAGGAGCAGGAGAGCCACAAAGTTTTAAATCTTTACAGTTTCAGTGAGAAGCTGGCAAGACCTTGAAGAGGAGCTCTAGGGATCAGAACATACCCTCCTATCTTACTGCTCTGATTATTTTACATGTTGTAGACGTGAAGAAAGTAGAAAAGTTATGGCGAGGAGAGTATTCTCACAACAACTTTATGCCCTCAGCTCTATCTCCCATTAAATGTCTGTCTGTAAGAGTACTCATCATGCTTGGGATGCTTCGATATCCAGGTAGAGGAAAAACACACATGATGGCCTACTAAATGGAGGATTTGTGATTAGATTGGTAAAGCACGTAACAGATTGAGCTAGTCTTCCCTCTAAAGACCTGTTCAGCCACTGTAGGATCAGGGTCTCCCCCTGAGCTCAGTGCACGATCACAGATGAATGGTCTATCTCTCAGATAACGGAGATTTACGGTGTTCTGAATGAGCACAAGGAATTGTCACTTTTTTGGAGTTGAACGAGGTGCATTAACTGAGAACACCCGCAGCTGAGCTCTGAGGTAAATGGCTAGGCTGCTTTTTTTCTGAAGTAGAAATAATGATGCTGTACTGAAAATGGCAACTGAAAACAGCAAAAAAAAAAAAAAAATGGGGCTAGGGCTTCCTTTCAGGGTAATACAGGCTGGGGTTTGAAGTGGCCAAGCAAAGGGCATCTGCACCGCGTTAATTAAATGTAACACTTTGAACCAAATTCACAAGTGTTTTTAACCATAGTGTGTGAAATACCCAGTGAGACAAACAGGGCTGAGGCTGGGTTGCCCTTGGTAATCACGCATCTCTTGCATAAGATGGAAGTAAAAATAAAGCCCAGTGCCCATGTGTGGAGCTGTTGGCCGTGCTGGCACCTCCCCGCCCCCAGCATCACGAAGAGTGGGGGCAGCTCCAGCCTCGTCCAAATGGCTCGGGCCAGCCCCGAACCTTCACTAATGCCGTGCAATGGCGCCTCATCCAAGGCCGGGGTGTGACATTCGTCAGGCTGCTTCTGAGGCGCTTTGTGCACCAAGTCAATTAACGCTGTTGGGGAAGGCTTCAAGCGGCAGCGCCGTGAACCTGAAGCAACTAAAGTAAAAGGCGAGGCAGAGCGAGACAGGAGCGGGACCCGGCAGTAAATAACCCGTAAGAAGCGAGTCGGGGCGCCGGGCAACTTCAGGCAACCGCCCCTCCTGCCGCCGATCTCACCGAGCCAGCCCCCGCCTGCGCGGCAGCGGCCGCCGCCGCCTTCCTGGAGCGACAGCCGGGTCCCTGCCCCTCCGCAAGGCCCGGGGCAGGGGCGACCGGCAGGGCCC
>JAVJGJ010000060.1:70361423-70373022 GCA_035590215.1 Microhierax caerulescens | reverse complement strand
GCAGCGCCCGGGGCCTGCCCGCCAGCAGCCACAGCCCCGCTCTGCCAGCACCGCTCTGCCACAGCTCCCCGTGCTGCAGAACGTGTTTAACGTGTTGTGCCAAGCCAGGGAGGAGAAGGAAGAGGAGGGTGACATGGTTTCCCTCCTGTGACGGGGACATGCCTTCCAGCAGCTGTGTGAGGCACGCCGTGCAGCAGCGTGCTTATCAACGCAGCGTGTTTTCCTCCAAGACAAGTCCTCTGGCAGCAATCAAAGCACAGCCTAAAAGCTGGCCAAGGTTCACTGTCAAAGGTCCCGCTTTCTCCAAATAATGGCACAAACTCAGTGCTCGCATGGACGCTCTTGCAAGAGGTCCCAGAAACCAGGCAGCGCTGGGAAAATTACCCAGCTTGTAAAAGTGGGAGTGAGGAAACCCTTGACAAAGTGCAGGGATGCTTTCCCACAGCTGCCATGGGTGTGCGGCCCCGCCACAGAGCTGGCACCCAGCTCCGGAGCAGGGGCAGCACCCACCCGCCTGCACCCTGGGCCGGGGTCTGCAGCCAGCGGGAAGCTTCAGGGAAAGACCCACCTGGAGCCCCCAGGGCACTGCAGTGGCCCCCAGGACGGTTTCTTAGGGAGCCATCAGATTCCCACCCCGAGTGGCCGGTGCAGTGTGCCGGCCTTCGGCAGGGGCTGCCTCGTGCCCCCGCGTACATCCCAGCCCACCCACACGCTGCCGGGCAGCGGGTCCGCACATGCCAGGGGGTGCGGGCTGTCCCAGCCTGGGGGTGCAGCCAGGCACAGGCTGATGGAGGGCACCCAGCCAGTGCACCGAGGCGGAGTGACCCTCACAGAATGGACCGGGGAGGGGGGGCTTTTTTTTTAAGACTTCCTTGTTTATAGCCCTTTCCGTATAAATAGAACATACGGTTCCTGTTTAAGGAAGCTGTTTAAAAGGCAGAACGAGGTTTAAAGTTACTACTCTGCGTGGAGGTGGGCAGCTGCCCCAGCTGTGGTGCAGCGGGGCACATACAACGAGCGCCTGGGCAGGGGCAGCCAGACCCCCCCCGGCCCCCTGCACCCACTGCACCTTGACCCAAGGTGAGTGGATTTGTCTGTCACTGCGTGGCCATGAAAAAAAAGTGGCTGCTGGGCTCCAGGGCTGCCGCCCACCCCCCTGGCCCGCTGCCCACCCCCCTGGCGCGCTGCCTGCCTGCCCGCTGCCTGTGCCAGGGGCCGTTTGCTGGGACACAGGAGGGAAGCGGGGGGAAGCGAGGGGTCTCTGGGGAAGGGGTTGCCCCCTGATGCAAGCCAGATGGGCTCCGTTTGCAGCCCCCCATGCATGGCACGGCATAAACAGCTGCTGGCAGCACCGCTGCAGGCGCGTTTGCTGCGCGGCTGCGGCCCACTCGCACCCACCTCGGTGGGACACGCGGGGCCCCACGCCGGCCGTGCATCCCGCAGCCGCGCTGCCAAGGGTGGTGGGAGGGAACGCGCGGCCCATGGGCGCTGCTCCCACGGGGTCCCGGGGGAATGAGCTTCCAGCACAGGCAGCTGCGGCCCTTCCCTGAAGGCGCTGAGGGCAGGCGGGATCGCAGCCTGGGCGGCGGGTGGTGCTGCACGGGGGCAGCTTCCCCGGTGGTCGGTGCCTGGGGTGTTGGTGGGATCAGGGGACCCCGGCTGGGAGCTCAAGTGGGGCTCCCATGGGGTGCACCGGGACCTCGTGCAGAGCTCCCACGGGATGCGTGTGCACACCGGGACGTAGTGCAGCGCCATGTGCATAGAGGGACAGAACTCGTGGCAGGGACCGCAGCCCAGCCTGGGGGCCCGGGAGCTGCCCCGGTGTGTGCGGAGGGGCCAGCGGCTCGTGGCCGGGCTGTGAATCCGCCTGCCTGTTTGCACAAGCGCTGGCATTGCCATGGGGAGGTCAGGGGGCCCAGGGAGATGTGAGAGCCTGGAGAGGAGGTGTCTGGGGAGGGGGTCCTGCTCCCAGCGCTGCTGCTCCCTGCCGAGAGCTTGATTAGATCCTGTTCAGTTTACAGCCCTCTCAGCCGCCTGGGGTTTTCCTCCCAGCAGCAGGATCTTGGTGTTCCTTTGAAGGAGAGAGTGTTTTTTGAAATGCAAAATGCAGGAGGTCTTGCTGCCGCTTGAGGAAGGGAAGCCCCTGGCCCCGGCTGGGGGGCTGTGGGGAGCTGGGGGTCGCTGCCCCACGGGCAATGCCCGGGAGAGCCGCTGCCTGAGTGTCACCAGCACGTCTGCCCGGTTGGGCGCTGGAAGGACAGTGCCTGCGCGGCCGTGGGTGCTGCCCGCAGCAGGACATGGGCCTGTGGCCTCTGCCCTTTCCCAGGCCGCGCCGTGCTCTGCGGGAGGATGGGAGAGCCGGGGCTGAGCTCGGTTCCCAGCTCTGCCACCGCTCTGTTTCCCAGGGTGAGTCAGAGTCCCTGCGGGAAGAGCCCTTGCCCCCCAGGGTCACCACGCTGGCTGTCCCATCTACCACCCTCCCGAGTGTTCGGAGCAGGCACATCCCTGCAGCCAGGGCACCCGGCAGCCTGGCCGTGCTCCCTGCCAGCCCAGACATCCCCCACGGCTGCACAGCCGGTGGCAGGGGGCAAGAGGGGTGGAGGTCCCCATCCCGCCGGGCAGGCTGAGCCGCAGCCTTGTTCCCAAGCACAACACAAAGATGGAGGGAGAATGGTTTCTTATCTGCAGAAAGCAGCCAAAAAGCACCCTGGGCCCTGTAGCATGAGTCCGGGCCATGTGTGGAAACAAGGGAGTCCTTGAGCGTGTGCCTCGGGCCATTGCCGGAGTCTGGAGGGGCTGAGCTCGCCCCGAGGTGGCTGGATGTCACCACGAACAAGGGACCCTGTGTGGGCTCGGGGCTGTGGGCGTGGGGGAACAGAGGCGCTTCTGGGTCTCCTCACCACCATCGCTGCTCACTCAGCTCTTGCTGTAGGCTGGGAACAGTGACAGCAATAGGACCAAAGTACCCGGGGCACAAAGAGCTTTGGTGGCCGCGGGGCGAGCGGCTGCCTGGGTTTTGTCACTGTCACCCAGGTGCAGGGTGCTCTGGGTCAGACGATGCCCCACGGTCTTCAGGGCACGGCCAGGAGCCCCAGAGGCGGTGGGAGACCTCTGGGCACGCAGCAGAGAGGGAGCCAGCCATGCTGGCTTGCTGGGGTCACAGGGGCCCATGGGGCGGCCGGGCGGGATGCCAGGCTCACCGGCTGCCCCACCGCAGGCGCTGGGTGAGGCGGACCAGGTCCGGATGACCTCGGAGGGCTCCGACTGCCGCTGCAAGTGCATCCTGCGGCCACTCAGCAAGGACGCCTGCAGCCGCGTCAGGAACGGCAGCGCGCGGGTGGAAGACTTCTACACAGTGGAGACAGTGAGCTCGGGGGCTGACTGCAAGTGCTCCTGCACCGCACCCCCCTCCTCACTCAACCCCTGCGAGAATGAGTGGAAGATGGAGAAGCTGAAGAAGCAGGCACCCGAGCTTTTCAAGGTATCTGCAGACGTGATGGGACTGTGGGCTGGGGCCAGAGATCCTTCCCTGCACGCAGGAGCCCACAGTCCCTGTCCCTGCCCCAGCAGGCCCACAGGGCGATGGAGCAGTGTGGTTGCTGCGCTCTGGCTGTGAGCGGGGACGAGGACATGGGGCAGCAGCAGCGGCTGCAGGGATGCAGCAAGTTTGCGCAGGCATTTAGGGAGAGGGTACCGGTTGCTTGTGGCTTTACCATGCCCGGATTTCTGTTTGCCGTCTCCGGAGATGCTGTCAGGTGCAGCATGGAGTTGCTTACTTGCTTTGTGGTAACTTGTTGGCTTTCCTCTTCCTTAGTCTCCTCCACTCAGCTCTATGTTTCTCTGTCTCGTTTACCTTTGCATATTGTCAACCCAGTTTGTGAGCTTTCTAGGGCGTGAAGCTGGCTGTGCAGCTGTCAGTGTGCACATTAAAAAGTAACTTAGGTGATGACTCTTCGTTGCTGTGCCGTTTCACTGACGCTTGTTGTGCGAAGGTCTGCAGGTTTGCCAAGACAGGTATTTTGTCATGGGCCAGAAGCAAACCTTGGATCTCTGGTGAAAGAGAAATACTTTTATCTCCTGCAACTTCGTCCCTCTGTCGTCTTTTTCCTGAAGGGACAGCTGGGTCCTTCACTGCAAGGCTTTTTTGAGGGAGTCTCGAACACGTGAGTTTCTGACTAACTGTTTGGATCATTGCGTGTCAGCCAGTTTCTGGCTATGACTGCAGGTTATGTTTGTAGGGAAGAGTCCTCATAGGTCTGGAGTTCGTTCCAAGGTACCCGAGGACAGAAGAAAAGCTATTTTTTACTTCATTTATTGAGCAGTAGACTTGGTTTGTGGAGTAAGCGAGTCTTAATCAAGACTTAACCCCCCTGCTGAAGTATAAACAGAAAAAAATGTCTTATCTTTTAGTTAGGGAAGCAAGTGCAGTTTGAAAATGTCAGCCAGGCGTTGCTGAGCTCAGCCTTTCTTTCCTTTGGGCTGTGGAAAGAGGGCATTGGACGCAGTATGCATTGTGCCAGGACCAGATGGAGTTTGGCCTTGCTGTGCTTCTCTGCTATCACACTTGTGGCACGATCACCAGATCACTGCTGCAGCAAGACTTGTGAGGGCAGGCTGACTGGCTTCCTGGTGTATCCCCTTGTTGAAATCTAGTGCTGAATTCAATGCTGTTTCTTTCTCATACACGCATATGCGCCCATGCATCCCTCTTCTTATGGGAAGGCCAGCTTTTGCAGGAGAAAAGCAAGGGTGAAAATAATTAATAACCTCCTCCCTCCCTCCCCCTCCCACAAAATAAAAGGTGGGGGGAATAAACCTAAACCAGCCTCGAGTAGGACAGAACATGGGTTGATGCGGAGCTGCTTGGGAGTTCTGTAGCTGCTGGAGGAAACCTGCAGCTACTTGTGTTGTGAAGGGATGCAAGGAGAAGTACCACAGTAGGGACTACGTACATATAAATTGCCTAATCTAAAAACCTAAGAAACGGGAAACTTTATCACAGATTTAGTGTGTCCTGGCTGTGTGCCTTGGATTACCGTTGTTGGTTGTTTCCAGTTACTGCTGCCGCAGCTCTGCGCCTTGTCAGCATGTTTCCTTTACCAGCTGGCTGTGCAGTGAGGAGGCAGGCAGAGGGAGCGCAGAGCAGGCATGCAGCCGTACAAGTACAGAGCGTGATTTTGCTGCCTTATCCTGATCTCACACCTGCAGGAAGAGTTGTGTTTCCAGTGCATAGAAGTGCATTTGATTGCTATGACTTTTTTCCCCCACCCCCCAAGAAAGATGCCTTCCCTAGGATTAGTCCTTACAACTCAGCGTGCTCGTTCTGCAGTAAACAGAAGGAAGAATTTTTTGCTGCTGTTAAAATCAGTGGTGATAGTCTCAGACCTCAGAAGTCATGTCTCTTGTAATTAGATCTGGTCCATGATTGTATGGCTATCAAGACTGACAGTTTTCAAAATTTCAAGTTTTGAATTTAAGGTCTTTAACTTGCTGTTTTTCCAAAGTTGTGTTCCCATCTGCCCAGGGAAGAGTATAGAATATAATGTGCTTTGTCTTGAATGCATTGAAGGATGATGTTGCTTTCTGCTCTGGAAGCAGCTGCTGTGAAAGTCTCATTGTTGCAGATGTGTGGGTCTTTGCATGTTGAATAGGAAAGCTTATCAGTGTTTCATTCTCCACCCACCCCCCACCCCCTACCCCACCCCGTCAAAGTAATAAGAATCAGAGACCTGACAATCTTTGAGAAAAATCAGTGTTTCAGAACTGAAGCGAAACCTGTCAGGGGTGTCCTTGCCCCTGGCAGGGGGTTGGTGCTCGGTGAGCTTTAAGGTCTCTTCCAACCCAAACGATACCTTGTTTCATTGTGGGCAGATGTTCTGCTGCTCTGCAGTAGGATGCATTGTGTTACTTTGTTTTCCTCACAGCCTAATAATTTGGGAAGGCAGAATCCCATCCCCTTGGCTGTTGAAACTGTCTTGGTGGGAAGGAACTTCATCTTAGAAGGGAATTCAGGCGAATGCTTCCTGCTGACAGGTAGGTCTGCATTTAGGCTGCAAAGAGGTTGAACTTGGTCAGTAGATCATACTTGTGCTAACTTGGCATTTTCATGGCGCTTACTGCAGCTAGAAGCTGTGCTGTAGTCAGTTTGGGTTTGAGAGATGTGTATAATACTGTTAAATTACATGAGGCTGGTAGTGCTCTGGCAGATCTTAAAACATTTCTCTGTTAGAAGTGGTATGATGGGTTACTTTGGTACTCCTGTGTCATTTTTGTTCTGTGACTTCATGCTCAGGACAAAATACCTTTTTTTTTGATTTTTTTTGGAGCACAGACAAATTCCTTTCTTGTATCCTCACTAAAAAGGAGACGCCCCTGGAGTCAGTGTAGGTTGCAATTTTAGGTCTGGAGATCTCTAAACGAGATTTCCTGTAAAGCAAAATTACTTTATTGAGTGTCAAAAAGAAAATATTAAGATTATGTACTCAATTTCAGTATAATTTCATAAACTGCTTTTAATTTTACATTGTCAAGCTTTTAACTGTCTTATTTGGGGAGGGTGAAGGCTAATTAGTGCACGAATGAGAGCAGAGCACTGCAGACCTTCCAGTATGTTTAAGGGAGGGGAAAAATATTTATTTAATGGGATATTGGTTATTTATTTTATTAATATTTATTAATATTAATAAAATATTAGTTTATTTAGTGGGAAGTTGGTGAAGAAATGAAGAGAACAGCGGTGGAGAATGAGAACTTGTTTTGAACAGACCAAAACTAGTGCCTGTAGGATGAAGTAGGAGAGCTATCTCGTGGGATGTGAGGATTGAAGCAATTTAAAAGCCATGCTGCAGAGTCAGGTTGTATTGTGAATGCATAGAAACCTCTGCGAGATGTAAATAAAAGTTGTTAGGTGAGTATCAGACTGATTGCTAAAGCAGATGACTGAGAAGAGAGTAGGTGTCTCCTGGCACGGAAGGGTCGTTTATCTTAAGGTTTTAAAAAAGTACTGGCAAGTGTACTTGTAAAATTTCTTGAAATTAACTGGGCATGGAAGTTGTGTCATCCCTCCCTCGAGGGAGAGGGGCAGTCTTGGCTCGCTGGTTCTACTGTGACTATGAAGCAAACAAGGTTAATTGATTTAAATCAAGGCTTCCCACTCACTGATTTGAATCATGATTAAAGTCAGTGATTTAAATAATTCATATAAGCTTTGTTTTGCATTTGATGCTTTCTTAAAAGGAAGATTTATTCTAATTGGGTAGGTTCATCTATTATTCTTACTAAATGGGATGATACAATGTTTCTATATGTAGCCATTTATGCTGTTGTATCACAGTAAATTTTTGCATTAGAAAATGGTCATTTTTATTTACTAGGTGGATAATTTCTTTCCTCATGACTTGTACAAAACTGCATTTGAATAAAAAGGTCAAATACACTTTTTTTTTTAATAATTAGAGTATAATCACAGGCTGTATACGTAAGAGAAAACGTGCTTGCTGGCATGTGTGCTGTTAAAACTGGTGTATTTTAACAGTGTAGTGTTATCTGTACTTAGCAAAATGAACTGGTTGTTTTTGGTCATTGTGTCCTTCCAGATCTTAGAACTCATCCTCCCTTGTCCTGTTTTTATTCAGAGATTGGAGGAGAGAAACACCTCCTCCCAGTTTTATGTTGCCTCCCCCAGCTTTGAGTGAACTGAGCTAATTTAGTAAGTGAATTGAAAAAACCCCTAATCTTTCTGCCTTTTTAAGAAACATCTGTCTGGTACTTCAGTGGATTCTGATTTTGCAGACTTGGTGACTTTCTCAAGTTTAGGTATTATCCTCTTTAAGCATTCTTCAGCAACCATGTGCTGCTTGCATACAGGGTGTGTATGTTTGTTTAAATGATTGTTTTGGGCCTTATCATAAATTGTCATTAACTTACAAAATGAATCGAATGAGTGTAATGTTAAAAAAATGTGTGTAAAAGCCATTTAAAGGAAAAACGTTTGAAATGTAAATAGCCTTTCTAGGGCCCTTTTGAAACGAGGACGAAGAGGTAGGCTTCTGCAGCAGCTCCGTAGTGTATCTCAGTTGCCAGGGTCATACGTGCAGAAATGTGCCAGCCCCCAAAGGACTCCGCATGCCATGCTAGTGAATTTTCCTGGAGGATTTTACAGAGTCAGGCTGTCAGCAATGCACACGTAGTGGATTCTTGCGCACCTACCAGCAGGAACCCCTGTGCATATGTTTGTGGGTATGTGAAGTTGCTCTGGAATAGCCTTTGGGACTTGCTCTTACGGTGCTTGCCTTGACATGCGTGCACACGCGCGCACGCAGACGGTGCTGTGGCCAGCCCTGCTCACCAGCGTGCTTTGGCTTGCATGAGCACTGCCACCGAGGCAGGGCAGCTCACCCAGCTGCCTGCTCCAAGGGTAGGAGGAGAAGCTGTCGTCTTGCCTTCAAATACAAACTTTGTGGTTTTGCTCTTCCGATGGACTGCTTCCCACCCTTGGCAGTTGTCTGTTGGAGAGGAATAATATTCTGGTTTCTGTGAAAGAGCCAGGAAGAAGTTCAAGAGATGGCTTCTGTGTTTATAACTGGTGAGGAGGACAGATTCTTAGGCATCTGCAGGTCTGGGCAGGAAGCCCAGATATGATTTAAGGTCCCTGCAGCATGTGGACAGGCAAGGTTGCACTGCTAGACCTTTAAGGAAGGTGTCAGACTCCCTTCTTTAGCCAAGGAAGAGGGACCTTATGTTGCGAGGAGTGTTTTAAAATGTAAACCACTGATAAGCATAGATTGTATAATGTGGCTTCTATTATCTAGGCGTGTCTGAGAAGACGGGACTTAATTTTCTGGTCAATGTGAGACTGAAGAAAAATTTCCCCTTGGTCTGCAGAAAGCTCCCAAGTTGCTGTTTGTTTTTCTAAAAATAGAACAGGAGTGGAGAAAGCAGAAACCTTTGCCTGAAGAAAACGTGAGTTGTCTCCCTATCACCTGTACTTTAATGGCATTTTCTATCATGCTGCTGCTAAGCAGCAGGCTGGGGGGGGAGGCTGAAGAAAAAACAAGAAGAGGCTGCAGACTTTGTCCTCCCTTGTTTCAGTATCGTCTCCAACTGCTACTCCCTGATACTTGCTCTGGGTGGTGCCTTTAGCAGCGTCCCAGAATTGGCGGGCCATCCCCACCCTTCCTCCCTTGATACAAGGATCAAAATAAGAAATCCAGCCACCTGTTGGCTTAGCCCCATCGCCGGCTCCCACACATGCGTGCACGTGCTCGCGTTTCCCAGCACTGATCTTGGGTCCTCAGTCATTTCTGAGGAACGGGTGACGGGAGCTCTCTGACGGCATAAGGTTTGCTTGCTTGCTTCGTGCAGACCCTGCTGGTCTTTGCAGAACCACTGGCTCCTGCTTTGTCCGTGGGTCCTGCGTGACGGTTTCCTTCTCCTCGTGGCAGGGTTGCGCTGGAGCTGGGGATGGAGTGGGCTGCTTGCAGCGTGTCGCTTGTGACAAAGTCTGATCTGATGGTTAGGTTATTTTGCTTTTTCCTATTGGAGCCTTTGTGCAGACTTTCAGTCTGTTCCAGGCAGCGTTATTTGGGCAACAGAGAAGCACTTGTCGGTTAGCTCCTCCAGCCTCTTTGTGCCGTGTTAGGGCTCTTTCTGGATGGGTGACAGTGCGGCCTCCTGGGTGCTTGGGGATAACCTGGGAGGAGAGTCGGTGGCTCTGGTTTCCCATCTGGTGGGTGTGCCGTGAGTGCAGCCATTTCACTGGTCCGTGTTTGAGCGGTGGACTCTGTCCGGCTCCAGACTGTTTTCCAGCTGAGTATTTGTGGTGATGTCAGGCAGTGTGAGAAGGGAACATGACTTGGCAGGACAAAGTCTGCAGAAAGTTCAGCTCCACATTTGGCCAAGAGCCTCAGAGGGAATGAGATCTACACACACATTCTGCTACACAGCCTGTCACATGCCCTCTCACATGCTCCCTTCCTGTCACACAGATCCTCTTTCTCTCATTTTCAGACCTTTAACCCTTCTCTCCTAGCTTTCTACCCTGTGGGTTTATAAAAACAAACAAACAAACAAATCCTTTTTCCTTATTTTGCTGTTGTTGTACCTTGTAAGGGGTTAGTTGCAATGACCCCCAAAGCAGAAATAGACTGTACAGGCCAGGATCCAGAACAGTAAAGTCAAAAGCAGGGCAAGTTTACTTTGCAACAGAGCTCTTAGTAGTCCTTTATTCTGACCTGCACCCCTGTGCCAGTCTTCAGTGTGTTTCTTGACAGCTCTTCTGATCTCTCTTCTTGCTCTACTGCAGTCTTCTGGCCCATCTAGGTCTGGATATGCACATCTGCCGCAGGGTGGGAACTCCTGCCTCTCTTCTCCCGTTCTTCTAAGGGCAGTGTTGGCAAAACCTGCCAAAGTATACCCCCAGTAACGGATGAGTGGGGAACAGACTAACAGTCAAGCTTACTTTGAATTTAAAACTCTGTTCCAGCATCCCTCGAATGTGTTCTTTATATGGGTATTTCTGTAGTACTGTCATTTCTTCCTAACCTCTGTGCTACATCTAGGGATGATATTTCTGTGAATGGGAATCGGTACTTTTCCCCTACTGCCCTCAAGGGAATTTGAATGAGTTTCCTGCCTGTTTTGAAATCCAGTACTGTATTTCTGTTTTGCCTGTGAGCGGTAGTATTTGTTTTGATTGATGCTTTCAGGTGGGATGGTGCTTGGATACAAAGTGCTGGATAGATACATGATAAAAAGGCTGTTTCCCAGAAACGATCTTGTATCAGTTATGGTGATATACAGGATGCTGATGAAAGTACCCTTGGGGTGGGAGGAAAGGAGGAAATCAGAAAAACGAACAAACTATTGTACCATAACCAGCCCTCCTTTTGATTCTGTTCTTTCCTCTTTTGCCTCTTCTTCATGTTCTTTTATTTCGTAGCTGCTGAAGGATGGAGAAGGCCACTCTGAAAGAGAAGGTGGTCTGGACAAGGGCTAGGAATTGAGGGATATTAAGTTTGGGGTTTTTTCTGTCTTTGCTGTGATACATCCCACAGCTTTACGTGTCCTTTGTTGTCTTGTCTTCCTGGTGAAATATTGCAGATGTTTCTTACTGCTTTTATCTGTTTTAGTAGTAGTTCACTGTTGACAGTGGTTTGGGCCATGTTCCTGCTCAGAAGTCAACAGCAGTTTGGGATACTGATGCTGACAAGGTGGGCTGAGATGGCCTGGGGAACTAAGCGTGTTTCCCTTTTGTGATGCCAGCTGATAAAGGTGCTTGGCTAGAAAAGCCGTGGGTCGTGAAATGTTATTCCTTTGCTGCATAGTTTAGTGCAGATGAAATTATTTTTAAGTAAACAATCAGGTAAAGAGTATGCTGTGTGTTTATTTATCATCATCATTTTCCACATGCATAAAAAGGCCTGCAGTTCTCTTTTCTAAGCATAAGCTAGTTGGTTCTCGTTTATGTTTATGATTATGTTTAACCCTTTTCCCTGCCATCTCCACTATCAGGATATTATTTTGGGTATTCGTTCTTGGGGGGGGGGGGGGGGGGGGGGGGGGGGGGGGGGGGGGGGGGGGGGGGGGGGGGGGGGGGGGG
>JAVJGJ010000060.1:70337889-70361275 GCA_035590215.1 Microhierax caerulescens | reverse complement strand
TGTGGAAGTCCACAGTGACTGGAGAGAGAGGCTTCTCTAACTCTTTTGTTTGTTCTTTTTTCCACTCCCCCTTGCCACTTCCACGTAAGCTCCATTTGAAAATAATTTTGAACGTAGCTGGTTATTGCCATTGCTTCTGATCTGGGTGACACCATGTATTTCCTGTCTTCCCAGAGAATAGGGTTTAAAAGAGGCTAAGGAAGCTCTGGGTCTTAAAACTGTTGCTTGAAAGAACAGCTGGCTGTTATATTTTGGATACTACAGTTGTGTAGAGCAAGGTAGTGATGGCTGAGTAAAGCTAGAGAAGGAATCCAGGAAGACATAGAGTCTGTGGGCATGTTTTCTGTGCTGCCATGCAGTGGCATTTATAAGGAAACCAAGTGGTGGGGTCAGACCTCATTTTTAGCCCTCAGGTAGGGTGTGATGAGCTGTCACTGCATGTAGGATGTCTAAGAGCTGGTCAGCAGCAGGAATAACAAGCTGCAGACATCTCAACTTTAATTTTCCAAAGCAGGGTCTTGCTAGTGAGCAGTTTATTTTTTAGTAGGAAGTTTTCTAAGTTGCTTGAATACTTTTCACTTTTGATTTTATTCTTATGTGTGTGTGCATGTCTGGTGGTGTCGTTAGAAGTGCGGCAGAATTATGCCATTAGTCAATACTGGGGCCCTAGAAAGAAAAACAAACACACAAACCACAACCGCCTTTGCATAGGTATGTTTAGATTTGCAAGGGAAAAAAAGATGGACTGGTAGGATAGCTTTAATTTGCTTGGGGGAAACTGAAAAATATTTAATTGAAAAAAAAAATATTCAATAAAATATTTATTGAAAATAGTACTTGGGGTACTAGAAAAATAATGCTTTTGTTGTTTTAAAGTGATTTTTCCATAGGGACATATTGCTATTATAGCTGATGCTTACAAACATATTCTGTAGACAAGGCTCCAGGCTGGATCCCCTCCCTTCCCCTTCTTCCTGAGTGCCAGGGAGCTGCCCTTTGCTCTCTGCTGGCAGGAGGGGGCAGCTGCTCTGCTTTGTGTGTTTCATCCTCCTGGGAGAAGCGCAGTCGGGATTTTTCCTGTTGCAAGCCCCTGTCAAAGCCTCAGTTGTGCTTCCTGCCATCCGAAGGTCGGTGCTGATAGTGGTGTTGAGCTGTCGATGAGCTGGATTTGCAGCCAGGCACGGGGGATTATTGCAGTTCAGCTACGAACGGCAAGTTCTGCTTGTGTTCATCATCCCCGTGGGTGCTGCAGAAGGTGGTGTTGCTCCAAAGTGACTGTGCTCATTGTGCGCCCCGTGTTGAGACACTGGCTTCACAGCTCATCTGGCAGACAGAGCTGAGAAAGGATGACTTTTTGTTTCCAGGACGGCGTGGAGGGGAGGGGAAGGTGGAGAGATGCTGCTTCTGTAACATCTTTCCTGCTGTAACCTGGTGTGTGCCCTAGTTTTTGCCATTCCTGAGGTCGTTAATGCTTTAGGTTAGCCAGAAGCTTGAAAGCTGAGGTGACAGCAGAAAGCCTAGAAGGGGTGGAAGGGACTGGAGCTTTGTTACCCCAGACCTGGCTTGTGCTGTTTTCCGTAGTTCAAGGGAACTTGTGTCAATGGCCTTTAAAGGAATTTCTTGGCAGCAAGGTGGCCACATCACTCCTGATATCACTTGTTACTCATTTCCAGTTTATTAAACAGGGGAAAGTCTATCCTCTCTCACCATCATTTCCTCTCTCTCTCTCTGCCTCTTTTTCTTTCCCTTTGTCAGAGGGACTGATACCTCCACGCAAACAGGAAGAGAGAGAGCAGCCCTGTGTGCAGTGTGAATGAACTCCAGTAACCTCCTTTCTCCTCCTTTCAGTTGCAGGACCAACAGCATCTGGCATTTGGGAGAGAGGGAGGGAGGATACAGAAAGGCACAGCCCATTTCAGGATCTTACCCACCCAGAAAGCAGTCACATGGATGCTCTCTTTTCCTGTTGCTCTTTCTGTTGACATGGCACTCTTTGATCAGGCAGGAACCAAGAGGTGAAGACGAGGGCAAAACCAAAACCCCAGCCTTTGACAGGCAAGGAATAATGAGAGGCAGGTGAGAGGGGAGGGAGCATCTCCTGCTGGAAGAGGCACGTGAACAGGAGAGCTGACTTCTTGCAGAACAATTGCTGTTGGAGTGAGGAGTTCCTTTGCAGAGCCTGTAGGAGGGACTGGAGTCTGCATTCTGCCTTCATCTGATGTACAATTTGGGAAGCCCTGTTCCCAGAATGGGGGGATCCACAGGCTGTGCAGGAAAGATACAAATCCTGTGCTCTGAAGATCATAGTCAAAGAGTGAGTTTGGTTATTTGTGGGTGTGGGTTTTTTTTTTAATGTGGAGCAAAGCAAAAGTACTTTGGGCTGACTTGGCCCTGAATTACGGTATTCTGTTTGATAGTACAGTTGCACCTTATGATCCTAATTCACTTTGCTAACCAACTTGTTCAGTGGAGAGAGACTTCTCTGTTTGTTTCAGCCCTATATTCCTTTTTACCTGAGGAAGGGTGGAACTAGCTTGGAACTTCTGTTGCTGCCATTGTTTGTTTATAGTAACATGTTCTGTGAGTCAAGAGCATCTGAAGGTGTATTAGGTTCAGATTCAGAAGTGTCTGCAGGCCTCTTTGCATTTCGGTTGTAACAGAAGCTCTAATTTTGGAAGGCAAATTAGCGGGACACCTGTAGGGTGTTTTTCTGTAATAGCCCAACTTTCTCTTCCTTGATTTCCTTCTATTCCTTTCAGGCTTACCTTCTTTCAGAGTAACACCTTTCATCCTGCTGTATGCCATCATTACATCTTCCTGCTTCTCTTTGCAGTAATCTTTCCAGCAAGTGACACCTTTTTTTGTAATCTCTACTGTTGTTAGTCACTTTTGCAGCTGTTCTCTGAACTCTGCCATGGCATCCATACCTGACCTCGGTAGGAGACACAGGCTGTGTGTTGAGACCAAAGCCAAAGGAACACTTCACAATGAGAGCTCAGGGATGCACTAGTTCAAAGCAAGAGACAAATGTGTGGACAAAGGCTGTGCCAGAAGTCAGGAGAGTCATGGGTACTAAAGGAACTGGGCAGCAGCAGGAGTAAAAAACTGAAGAGGAGAATGGGGACCTCTGAAACTCAGAGCCAGAGAGGTAACGGTGGGAATAAGACCCTTAATCTGGGGACAAGAGACCAGAATGCGGCTGCCCATCCCTGAGGAGCAGGCTGTGTAGCCAGGAGTGACTGGGACTCTCTTGTGTAGTTGGCAGAGGTGGCAACAACTTGCAAGGCTCACAGGCCAGTGCTGCACGCTTGCGCAGCTGCTCATAGTTGAAGCTTAGCTTAACAGCAAATGGAAACAACTGGGAGGCTGTAGTTTGTTGGGGTTTTTTTTGTTGTTTTTTTTTTTTTTAGCAGCTTGGGACTGACAGTGGCTTGCAAACTCCTTCCACTTTGTGGTTGTCTTTATGCTTCTGAGAGATCGAAATGGGTAATGCGATTTCAAGCTGTGTCCCTGCAGTTCTCTGTGGACAGGGATTTTCAGCGGGGCCACAGGGCTAGTCTCCATTCCCTGAGAGTTACAGAACCATTCTTTCCATTCTTTGTAAGTACTCTGTTCAAAATAATTTCTTTATGCTATCCTGTTGCACTGCTTTGCACACATTTTCATGGTTTGTCCCTCCCACTGGCAATCTGAAGTTGATTATTTTCCCTCATGAGTTTTAACAGTTTTCACATGTAGTATCACTTCATTTTCAAAGTGATAGTTTTGCATAGGATTCTTTTTCTTTCCTGAAAGGTACAAGTTTCTCTTTCAGCTTTTTCCTAATATGAAACCTGTTACATGTGTACTTCTTGCCCTGCTTACAGACATACTAGCTGCTCAGCATTTCTTGAGAAATGTGGTGATGCGGAGGGAAGAGGAATGAGCCAACATGAGCTGGGAATAACCCTTGTTTCTCTGAGACAGCTACAAGGTTCCTTGGGAAGGTTTGTGAAAATACTCTGGCTGCTACACCAGAGATGGTATGGAAAGAGCATTAGATCACAAAATATTGGTAACTCCTGCTGAAAGGATTGGAACAGTGGTGGATCTTAAGGGGCTTAATACTGTGCTGGTGCTGTAGGTCCTGTGAAATCTCAGTCCGACAGGTTTTTTTGTTGGCCACTTTGATGTGCAGCCAGCTTTTGATACCTGAGGTAGCATCACCACTGTGAGAGTTGTGTGTTTAGATTTCAGTGGAGACCCTTACGCACTGCTGTGAGCCCAGCTTTGAGAGGTGGCTTCAGATTGGGTGCCGGCACTTGTGCTGCGTGTCAGAACACATTTAGAAGCCCAAACACCAAATTATATCCCTGCTTTAGGTACTTCTGAAAGATAGCCCTTCTTGGTTCAGCAGCAGCCTGTTAGGCCCATGCACAAAGGCACAGTCCTGTTGACACACATGTGTGATGCATGGCCACAATCATGTTAACATATGTATACAAATGTAAGGTCTCCTCTGCTGATGCTGACGAGCTGTGGAGTGCATGCTTGTGATTCATTACAGAACTGAATCAACCATATATTTTCCCTTGGCAGAATCCTATAGGATTTTGTAATTGACAGCACTGGGACTCTGACCAGTCAATCCTGTTTTGAAAGATCCCAGAGACTTGCACAAACCTAAGAGCTACTGTTTTCTCTGAACATCCAGTTTTGGAGGTAAGGGGCTCATTGTGCTATACCTTTGATTATTCCTGTGCTCCGCAAGACAGTTTCCTCAGGAGTTGTGCTTGCATCTGGTCTGGTTCCTGATCATTAAAACTTGTTACAGAAAACACCAAACGGAGTACCAGGGAGAGGGTACACCTGTTCAGCAGAAGTGTCACAGTAACTGCATTTGGGTCATTTGGTTTCTTTATGTTCTGTGCATTCGTAGCACATTCATGAACATGGGACAGAAATTAAGTATATTCTGTAGCTTTGTGTCTGTTGGTGACAGGTCAGATCAAAGACTTCCAGAGGAGTGGGCAAATGCTTGAGCCGGGCTTGGAAGAGGACTCTGCTGAAGGAATGGGATGAGATGAGACTGTTGCTGGAGGAAGTGATAAATGTTTCTGGCACTTAGCATGAGGTACAAGAGCCAGGGTTGCCATCTCTGGTCTCTGTTAACCAGTACTCTCTGTTGCAGGAGCGTTGATCTTGAGACCATCGATATCTTAGTAGTTCTGTTGTTTCGGAAAAGAAAGGGAGAGAGAAGAAAGAGAGTAGGGTGAAGCTGCTGGCGACATGCTTCAGAAGTGTTTAGTGTCTGACTCGAGACATGGGTGGCAAGGGCTGGCAGCAAGTTGTTTCCCTCAGCCTTTCATCTGTATGTGCTTCCTCACTGGAGTATGTCTGCTCATCAAGGTCCTGTGTTCTAGACGCTGCATTAGAGAGAAGCGATTGCTTCATCTTTTGTCACTTGGCCAGTCCTGGTTTCTAAAACTGACAGAGTTGAGACAGACAGTGGGAGGCAGCACAGCAGATTATGTCAAGAAGACCGTGTTCCTTCTTGCAGTTATGGCTTGTATCACCCTTTTACATTTTTAGTTGAAGCAGTGGTGCAAATTGGAAGATGTGAACCTCTAATAACGTGATTACTAATACAAAACTCAACAAGATTTTTAGTCATTTGAAAACAATCCTCATGTATTTCGCTGAGAACTAACTCCCTGGCCTAGCCATACAGCCTCTCACTTGTGTGCCTGTGGGGAAATTGCTAGTTTACATTTCTTTACCTAGCACCAGAGCGCTGCTGTTTGTAGTTAGGTCAGTTTTGCACAGACTGCAACTGTTTCTGCATCCACAAAACTAAAAAATGCTGTGTCTTAGGAGCAGAGAGGGCGAGAGGCCTCTCCTTTCTGGCCCATTCTGTTTTGGGAAGGCTGGTGCATCAAGTAGGAATGTGTGGGTTGGTTTCATAGCACGAAGACAGTGGCTGATAGGCCTTACCCCTTGCTGTGTCCTGGATGTGCACATGGATTTATACTCCTCTCCCTGTTGATAGATGCAGACTTCTCAGACATTGCCAGGAAGTCTGCAGTCTGGCAGAAACTCCTCTTTGGGCTCCAATTGTCCAGCTGACAGCAAGTTTCACTCTTGCAATGTCGGTATGGTTGTGCAGATGACACAGTTTTGAAATCCCATCAGGCTGTACCCTCCTCTTTTGCTTTCCAGAATACATGGCGGTTGTGCCTGGTCGCTGAACTGAAGGCAGTGGGGTTGAGCACTGTCACTCAGTCCCTCAGCTGGGGGATCAAACTCTTCCTTTGAAAATTTACTGTGGTACTGCTGCTGGTGATTCATTCTACACAGTAATTAATGTTTGAGTGAGTCTTTTGCGTGGTTTAAAGGAATGTGGAGATGCACAGAGGCAGTACACTTGGCTTTCTTGTTTTGTGCCCAAACATGTCCACAAACATCTGGTACTGGCATCAGTGAGAAGCTTGTATGGGACTAGGAATGCAAGTCGGGTTTGGGTTTGTTTCACTGAACTTCCTATCTCCATCTGATGCTCTGTGCCTTTCCACAAGAATTTCAATTGCTGCAGGATTTATTGTGGACACTTATTTTTTAAAAAAGTTGCTTGTAATAACCGTGTTGTTCCATTGAGGACTGTGAGTCTCTTCGAATGGGTTGCAAATCACATCAGTTAGGTTGTAGTCTCCCACAGCAGGACTTCTTCCTTTATATGGCTTTGAGTTTCATATTTGCTGCCACTGCTTTTGTACTTAGATACGGCTGTTTCTCCAGCAGTTCAGTGGCTGTGTGCAGCAAAGGGGAGGGAGCTCTACGTTCCTTGTACAGTATGAAGCTGTGTTTACAAAAGTCATGTGAATTAACATGCTCTGTGGTTTCTAACACCTGCATCTATTATCTGGCACAGTGTAATGGGAGGTGGCAGAAACTCTCAGCTGGCTTGATGGTATGGCTGCTTTTATGCTTGACTGTCTTAGAGCACTGGGAGGGTGGTTCATGGAAGTAGTGCTTTCATCTTTGCCTTTGGCATTCTAAGAAGAGTTGCACTGTCTGATCCAAATACCCAGGCAGGAAGAAGGGACATGAGACTGTGGTCCTCTGCCTCTTCGCAGCCAGCACTGCAGTGTATGAGGCATGCCCCTGCTTACCTGATGCTTTTGTATCTGGGCTGCTGCACAGCATTCTGTCACCTCCTGTTTTTCAGCAAGTGGCAGGCTTCCAGTCCTGAACTCAAATCACTCAAGTTAAACTGGTACAGGCCTTTAATGTAGTTGCTTTTTAAATCAGTTAATCCCTTTAGCTTTCGTTGGTCAATCACTGAGTTAAGATCAACTGATCAAATGCATGTTCAATCAGATTAGGGATGTTTACATTAGCAGTTTGCATCAGTTTCACTATGTCTGCCCAGTCAAACCAGTAAGGCCTTTTTCTGTGCAGGTGGGGCTTTTTTGGAAAAAGTGGTTGGATTTCCTTTCCAGGTTCAGGTTCTGTAGTGGAGCTAGGGCTGTATAATAAAGACTCTTTTCAGGATGGCTTTCAGGTTCCAGAAAAGGGTATCCTCAGAAGGCTGGTGGTGAATCTGTTTTCTGAGTGTGACGTGATGGTCATTTCCCATAGGTGTGGTGCTGGCTTTCAGTTTCTTGCTGTAGATGAGGGGAGGATTTGTCATCCTCGTCTTCGATACATCCTTGATCTTTGGCATGTCCCTCAGCTACTGATATTATAGAGAAATTCAGTGTTTTGTAGTCTTTGCTAAGTAATTGTATCAAAATTGGCTTTTACAGTTTTCTGTGTGCTCTGCAGTACATGCCACAAAATCCAGGGCAGCTGGCAGCTATGAGCTATTTGTTACTGGAAGCTTTAACAAAGGCTGCTGGTTGTAAAGTCTGGAATTTCCCTCTTACACACTTGGAAAGGTCAGGGCTGAAGTCCCCTGGTGGTGTTAGCTGTGATGAAGACTTGTCCTGCTTTGATAAATATTTTGGCAATAAAAAGACAGTTTTGCACCTGGGTGCACTAATCTTGTACCTTTTACCACAGTTTGTTAAAATACTGTTTCAGGAACATAAATATCAATAAAACCAAGTTAATTGTCTCTTTTAGTAACTAAGGAAACAAAATCCTGAAACTTGCTTGTGATGCAGCTTGTAAGAGACTTGGGGAGTTAATAGGCTCAGCAGTTGAACTCTTGCCTCTTTTGCATCTGTGTTGTTTTTCCTTTATTCCCCAGGTACTTCCTTTTGGATTTTCAGTAGCAGAGGGAAACTAAAGACCTTGAAGAAAGACGCCTGTGGCCCCTTGCTCGGCAGTAACAATGCTGCAGCGATGAGATTATAGCGAGCCCTTCCTGTGTGGCCTCCATGGGTCCCACTCAACTCAGCACACAGGATCATGGGAAGCGGGTGGCAAGTGTCTTTGAGATGGAGGAGGAAGGGCTTTCGCTCTTCCCTGGCTCGGAGAACCCCCCTGAGCATACAGGTATGGAAAAACTCACTAAATCCATGCAAGCTAAAGGCTATCCGTGCTTTCAGCTGCAAGCAGAATTGATACTTGGTAAAATTTTAGGGTGAGTTCTGCTGTGCTTGAGGCACTTGGAGAGAATGTCTAAGAATAGAATTGGTTATTGATAGCTGAAGATGATTGGGTTTATAGATGACAAATGTGTTGAATATTTTGCTTATTTGACCTTCTAGAGTCTAGGTCTGTGGCAGTAAAATTAATTTCTTTTTGTTAGTCTTACCATATGCTGCTGAACAATAAAGCTTTACTACAGGTGACAACACTAACAAGGGTTAGTGATGCAAAGAAATAATAGGTTCTTGCAGATAATGGAAAGACAGTAAAAATTTCCTCTACACATTTCTGAGGTTAAGAGTATCAGGAAATAGAACTGAGATTTTGCAGTTATAATTGCTGCTGGGACACAATCCTACACTTTCAAACTGTAAGAAGATATAGTTTAACATCTCTGTGTGGATAACAGGGAAAAAAAAACCAGGAAAGCATGGGTGGTGTCCAGCATAATATCAGCAACTTAATGAAAATATGACAAATACATGTATTTGAACAGCAAGGTAATGGGCAATCCCTGATATAAAAAGACGATGTAATCTGAATACAGAGTGAGGGCTCATCAGTAGAGTAGAAACAAAGAGAGTAGTTGAAAAGTGAAGAGGTATTACCCAATAAAAGTTCTTAAAACAGATTTGAGGACAGGAGAAGAAAACAATTGATAAAGGCCTTATGGGAGGGGGGGAAATTATTAAACAGGGGATCTACCGAAGTAGGAGGGACCCTAATGAGAGCTAAAGGTGCAGAGATGGCATTTGTGCTTGAAACACCTCAAACTTTCTGTGTTATCTTTGTCTACAGAAGATGACAATAATAAGTAATATATCTAAAATGGTTAGTTTCTTCAAAGATGGAAGACAATTTGCATAGATCAAATAATAGCTTATTCGTCTATAAGGCAATCACAGGAATGGTAATCAGGTGTTTATGTAACATCCTAAAGACAGCTGAGAAATCCACATGATGGACAGATTCATCTTGTGGAAGTCCCCGGATTACTCTGCTGTCCCTCAGAAACAGGAACATCTGAGGCCTCCACAAAGTTATTATGCCAGTTAATGTATATTACAATGGCAGACTAAGTAATCTGAAATAACTGTAAGCATTACATAACTTCCTCACGGTAAGAGATTGTGTGAAGAGAAATACAGTAGAACAAGGGATGGGAATATTAGAGACTTAACCTTTCTGATGACGTTTTCGTGCTGTCCAGTCTGCAATGAATGTGTAGGCCAAAATGAGTGACCTCCAGATGTCTGTGAAGTCAACGGGACTGAAAATCAACACCAAGATACTTAAGACTGTGAAAACCATTAGGTAGTGAAGAACACTAATAATAATTTCTGAGACTGACCAAAAACTGTTTACCATTTTAGGAACTCGTGCAGAATAGTGAGCGTAACTGAGAGTAAAGATAGAAGTATTGGAACCATACGTACGAAAATGAGACGTACCGTTGTAACCCTGACGCTGATCAGGAAATGCAGCAGCTTTGTCCTGCAAACCAATCCCTATGAGTTAACTCCAGTGTGAAGGCTTTCCAGGCGTATCTAAACATAATCTGGAGACTTACCAAGACATGCTGTTCGTAAGCTTTATGAACAGCTGCCACAGAAGAATCTGTAATATCTGACATACAGAAAAATACTTGCATTACAAGCTGTGCAGAAGGACATGTCAGATATCAACTTGGCTAGAATTAAATGGAATGGAGAGATGGCTAATAGGGAGGGAATACACAGATAACATCGGCAAGCAGTTGGCTGGAATGCTTAAGGTGAGACACGTGGGAGTAGGGCAAAAATGTTTTCAGAACGTACAGCCAGTGACAAGGTTAAGATCTATTAGAGTGACATAGGAGGAACTGGGATCTACTGCACAAGACCATCTGAAATGCGAGGCGGTAGTGAAGGCCCTGTATTTCAGACAGAATAACAAGATTTAGTAGATGAACTGTCAGTGTGAGAGTGCTTCAGTTTTAGGAGCAGGGAGCACTCTTCTTGAAGAAACGATGGCTTTGGGGTTCCAAAGGTTCACAAGGGGCTTGTGTGGCGTGCTGCTTGCCTGCTTATTGCCCCTAAATCCATGAAGCTGCCGTCTAACGTCTTGATGGTTTCCCCAAGTGTTCCAGTTACAGGGATTACCTACTCAGTCTGCTTTTTGTAGGGTCACAGTTTTCAGCATTGGTTTTCTGTCGCTCACTGACTGCTGAACCATTTTTCCTTATCCTTGTGCACGAGTATGGCAGAGAATATAAGTAAGAGAACAAGGTGGATTCTGAAGAAAATAACTTTCCGCACAGTCTTGCATTTCAGCTCAAGTTTTTGCAGGGCTTTCTCACATTGGTAACTTAACTGTCACTTATGCTGATGGGAAGTGCAGAAGAACGTTTAGCCTGAGTGTTCTAGCTCTTTCACCCTATTTTAGAGGGGAAAAACTGTGAAGTCACGGCTGCTTATATAGTTGAGCTGAAACCGTTTGGGTTATGTAAATAGTTGGTTTGTTGCATGAGATGTGCTTGCCCAGAAGGTGGTGGTGGCGGTGGAGCTGTGAAATGGGAGACTTGATCTTTACATCCATGTGTTTGGGAGAGAGGGCTTGAGTGAGGGTATCAGTTATTGTAAGAAACAGGACAGTCAGCTGTAAACACCGTGCTTCCCTCATGTGTTGGTTTTCCTTTCTTTTTTTTATTTTATTTTTTTATTTTGTTTTCCCCTTTGGTATTGTTTATTTTGGTAGAAAATCCCCCCCTGAAGCGGAAGAAGGGCCCAGCCCCTAAGATGCTGGGAAATGAAGTGTGCAGCGTGTGCGGGGACAAGGCCTCTGGCTTCCACTACAACGTGCTGAGCTGTGAAGGCTGCAAGGGCTTCTTCCGCCGCAGCGTCATCAAGGGTGCACAGTACGTCTGCAAGAATGGCGGCAAGTGCGAGATGGACATGTACATGCGCCGCAAGTGTCAGGAGTGCCGGCTGCGCAAGTGCCAGGAGGCGGGCATGCGGGAGCAGTGTGAGTGCAGGAAACGGCGCTGGTGGGAGCACCGTGGTGCTGGGGCAGGAGGTGTGCTGGGGGCAGGCTGGGGACCGATGGCTGTAAGGAGGGGGACGGTGTGGGTGCTTGAGGGTCACACGTGAGTGTGCAGGCTGCATGCTGGAATGTGTGTGGGAGTCACCGAGAGCTTAGCAGGGATCACGTGGAGAGGGGAGGCTGTTAGTGGAACAACACTGGTTTGCTGTGAGCCCCAGCCCTGCTGTATTCCATGTAAGAACTCGCGGAACATAACACAAGAGGAAAGACTCACAACTAAGATTTACACATTCCTCAGTGTGCTGTCAACTGTAGCAATAAACTTGAGCTTCTGTCTGTCTTGTGATCAGGACTGCACGGTGGGGCACCGTGCTCCTTGAACAACAGAGCAACGGGCACTTTGCCTCACGCTGGGAGCTTGTGACAGAGGTCAAGGGCAGCACCGCAGTGCTGCAGCTGTGTTGCTGTGTTTGTGCAGACCCAATCTCATTGTTCCCTTTAGTGAAACTTTTTTTTCTTTTTCCCCTCCCCTTACATAAGCCATAAGGCTGCTGTTTCTGAGTATTCAACAACATTCCTCCTCACATATTGGGAACAGCCCTCCTCAGCCAAGGCATCCAGGTTTCATCCCTTTGCTGGCCCAGATCAATTGAACGGATGCTCAGCTAACGTTTATTCTGTGTCAATCTCCTTTTCTGACATCCAGCACTCGGAGAGGAACAGAGTGTATTTCAGAAACATTCTATGAAAATACTTCTACAAAAAACTAAGTCCCACTGAGCTGCACCAAGGAAACATGCTGTTCATTTTTTCTTAACATGAAACATGGCACACCTAACATACACAACCAGTATCTTTCTCACACTGGTTTGTATCAGCATTATGTATGCTGTCTTCACCCCATTTCCCCCTGCTTCCAAGAGGAACAAAACATGTATTTAAAAAGCTATGTAGCAAGGCTGCCTGTCTACCTTGCTGCTCTTCTGTTGCAGACAGGTACCAGGGAGCATCACTGTTTTTCTGCATTTACTCATTGTCTTATGTTGAAGACAGCTCAGGAAGATCAGGCCAAAAGAAATCTTTGGGTTGTTATGAGCAAGTGCTTGGCAATTCTTGTCAACGCTGTAATCTCCTGTCGTGGTTTAACCCTGGCTGGTAATTAAGTACCACGCAGCCGCTTGCTCACTCCCCTCTCACCCCAAGAGATGGGGAGGAAAGTTGGAAAGGAATGTAGAACTCCAGGGTTAAAATAAGAACAATTTAATAATTGAAACAGAGTAAGTATGAAAGAACAATAATAACAATGATGACAATAACAGTTATAATGAAAAAGGAAAGGGAGAAATAACATCCAGAGGGAAAGGAAGAAAGGAACACGTGGTGCACAGTGCAGCTGGTCACTGCCCGCTGACCGATGCCCAGCTGGTCCCCAATGGCCAGCCAGTCCCCGAGCAATGACCTGCCCGCCCCGGCCAACCCACCGGGTATATACACCCAGCATGATGTCCCATGGCATGGAATACCTCCGGCTAGTTTGGGTCAGCTGCCCTGGCTGTGCCCCCTCCCCATTCCTTGTGCCCCTCCAGCCTTTTTGCTAGCAAGGCCTGAGGAACTGAAAAGTCTCACATCAAAGCCACAGCACAGCACTGCATTAGCTCCTAAGAAGGTAAGTACATCCCAGCTGAAACCAGGACATCTCCACTGCAAATTTGCCTTGTTAATCTTGACAAAAATTGAGGGCTTTTTTTCTCTAGCTGTTTCACTTGGAAGGTCATTCCAGAACTTCCCTCTCTTAATTGTTGGAAACATTCTTCTAATTCCCAGACTGAAGTTATTCATGGCCAGTTTATTGTTCTGAAGCCAGTGTGAACCATGAGGTTAAATAGTTCCTTCGTGGAAAACCAAGTAACTTGGATTGCTTTGAATTTAGCATGGCGCAGAGGCTCGCGCATGCACACTTTTCCAGATTCAGTAATATCTGGTAACTTGTTACTCCACTATGAGTTCTTTGTACATCTGAGTCCCAAGGTGAGGGACTGTAATCGCTTGGATCAATTACTTCCCTTTTTTAAACACTGTGATTAGCATTCTCTAATCTTACAGATTCCCCCTTAATTTGGTATTTGTATTTGAACATCCTTGCTGTTAGAATTGTAATTTTTGCGTGCGTGTGTACCTGTTTGCACATCCTCTCTGCTGGAAGTTGGGGACAAAGGTTACTCTTAGTTTGAGTGTGCTGTGTTCTTCATCTTTTCCTTCAATCCCATGGACTCTACGTTTTAGAATGCCCTCTCACAGTAGTTCTCCATTTCTTGTCTTCATGTTTAACATGATTCTTTTAAGAACTGCAAGCAGATACTTGTTCACTTTTGGGGCCTGCCTTCCTGTGTAGCAGTCATGCTTCCCTTGCTACCTGTGCTTAAAAAATGGCCAAAGAATCTTTCAGCACTTTTAAAGTCTTGTTTGAAAATTCAAGCTTGATTTTTTTTCATTTTTGTTCCTGAAGATACATTTGGGGTTTCTTTCCAATCAGTCCCTTTTCTACTTTTTGTTCATTCATCACTGACTTACAGGATGATTCTCTTGAAGATAATCTTTGAACCGAGGTATGTCTGGTAGTTTCCTTGGTTGGTTGGTTCGTTGATGCAGCTTGCAGATAGTTTTTGCAGCTTTGACTTAAAAAGAGAACAAACCTCCTCTATGTTTGAATCGATGAATTCTTCTGTTAATTTAGTTACATGCTGTTAACGAGTTTTTGTATTGAAATTAGCTAATGAGCAGTTGGCCTGGTAAGATTTTTCACTACACATGCCTCTGAGCTGTTTTATTCCTTACAGTGTTACATCTAAATGGTACATCCTTTGACTTTCATGACTGAAGACTTGTAGCTCTCCTCCTGAAGGACTTGTGGTGCTCAGTACGTTTTATGCAAAGCTGTGCTTTTATTATCCATCTTGCCATACGCTGCTGTTCTACAGTCTCCCGCAGATGGGTTCTGTAGAAAATTGTCCTTTTGCTCTTGAACTCAATCCAGTTCTCTGACCTCTCGAGGAAGATGAAATGATGCAAGCTGTTACTTTAGCAATATCGGCAAAAACCACAATGGCTGGATAATATAAAATATAATGGACACACCATGGCATGTGAAGTTGAATGAAGAACCTGTTGGAATCTGTTACAACATGACATTTTGGGGAGTTGTTTGATGGGAAAGTCGCTGTTGTCTTTCTGAGATCTGCAGGGCATCATGAAGGGAGCTTCTGCCCTCTGTGAGCACTTTGCCTGACAGTATGAATAAAAGAAAGGCAATGGAACAACTCTAAAGTGGGGAAAAGAGGGAGACACAAATGATAAGTATTGCTGTCTGTGTTGTGTACACTTTGATATGCCAGATACAGGCAGCTGTGATCTCTGCCTCTCCATCCACAGCATGCTGCCCTGTGTTTTGTGTGGTTTCAGTGTGCTCCTATGTCATGATTGATCTCTGGCTGTTCCTGCTTTAGATGTTCTGTCTGAAGAGCAGATCCGACTGAAGAAACTGAAGAAGCAGGAAGATGATCAGGCTCGGACAGTCGTGGTGCGTCCAAATCCTCCGAATCCACCAAGCCCTTCCCACAAACTGACACCTGAACAGTTGAACATGATAAAAAAGCTTGTGGCCGCTCAACAGCAGTGCAACCAACGCTCATTCACAGACAGGCTCAAAGTGACGGTAAAAACCCTACCAGTGTACCCAAACTAAGAAAAAGTGAAGTTTGGGAAGTCGGGGTTGTGGATAAATCATTTGGGAGGACAGGGATACTTTAGGCATTGCATTTGTGGGCTGAAGTTCTGTACGATAGCAGAATAGAAAGAATAGCAAAGGATGATGTTCCAATGTGTCTCATGCTTCTTTCTCTGTTCACTTCATCTTCTCATCTTTCTGCTCTGGCTCCATCTTTCAAATATATTTAAGCTGTCTCTTCCCATTCCCACAGCCATGGCCCCAAGTTCCTGACCCTAATAACCGTGAAGCAAGGCAGCAGCGATTTGCTCACTTCACAGAACTTGCAATTATCTCTGTGCAAGAGATTGTGGACTTTGCCAAGCAACTACCTGGCTTCCTGGAGCTCACCAGGGAAGACCAGATCGCTTTATTGAAGACGTCTACCATAGAGGTGAGAGTTTGGCTTCACCACAGTACATAGCAGCAGAGATGAAAGAATTTGGAGTACCCACCTGGAGGACCTGTTCCATCCCTTCTTTTTGGGACGGCAGGCTGAAGGACCTCAGCTATAGGACCATTACTGCAGTGCCAGGTTATGCTGGCAAAGGGCCACGGAGGAGAATGAGGCAAGAGCCTTGGTAGTGGGAAAGCAGGTATTTTCCCCCTTCCCAGAAGCAGGCACCACACAGGATGCAGCAGAATTTACCTTGGAATTTTTAAGCATTCTGAGAGAAACTGCTTGGAGAGGGGTTTTATTTGTTGTTTGTTTTGTTTTCAGAGATGCTCTAACACTCAGTGAATGATCAGTGTTACAATGGTCTCTCCTTCTTTCAAGTCAAGTACATGTGTTTCTGGTTTCAGGTGATGCTGTTGGAGACATCTCGGCGCTACAATCCAGAGATTGAGAGCATCACGTTTCTTAAGGACCTGAGCTATAATCGGGATGACTTCGCCAAAGCAGGTGGTGCATTAGATTGATGTTTCTTGTTTTTCATCTTTTCCTTTTTAATGTGGACTGCTGGAAATAGTATGTGGGACCTTAAAGCTGAGGTCACAGGTGAGAGGTTTAGAACAGGACTAGACCAACAGCCCCACAAACCTTTTTTTGCTTTTAACATGTGAGAGGAGCTCAGTTCTTATGCGTTTTTTTTAGATGTGAACTTGCTTTGGAAAATCCTAACTCTTAGAACCTGAAAATCTTGCTGTAAGAGTGCACTCTAGGGCTAGCAGCTGGTGTGAACTTCCTTGCTGGTAGAGATCTGATGTGGACAATGCAGTCTTGGAGCTGTATCAGATCACAACAAATCAAATCCTAGGCTTCTCTCCTTTGCAAGTATATCACTTGCTAATCTGGATACATGCTTTGAGTGATGACATTAGTGTGATTACGTTCAGTTGATACAAAGTCTGTCCTGTGCAACGAAGATCCCTGCAAAGTGCTTCAGATATATCATCAGTTAGTATACGACAGTCTGCAATGATGGGATTTTGGAAGTCTGTTTTTCCAGGAGCAATGAATGTCTGTATTTTCAGATGAAGTAACAGGAAGTGTGTATCTTCAGCATTTCTGAAAATGAGACTGGCTTTCCTTCATGTCATTTTTTGATTCCTTGGGTAGCTATTTAACCTTTTATACTTGAGGTGGCTTTTATAAAAACTTCCCTCTTTGGTGCTCTTCCTGGGTAGCTTTTCTTCAGATTATTAGGAAGGCAAAAAGCAGGCAGCCAGAAGATTCCCTCTATCTTGTTTGTCCTTCTGTGATGCGGTTGTACTGTAGGAAATTAGAAACATGGATGCTGTTTTGGGGGAAGGGCCTAAAGTTTTCAGCATGATTGTATAGCACATAGCACAAAGACCTGATCTGACAGTGGCCTTCTGGTGCATTTCTGCCTGACTGCATTTATCAAAGGAGGGATTGGAAACCTAATTCAGGCTCTGCCTCAGCTCTCCCAGCTTTTTGAGCTGAAGGAAATGGTATAGGTAGTTCAGACTTCTTGGAACTGTATATTTTGAGCTCAGATGGACTGCAGGTGAATCTGGACCATGGGATTAAAGTTTTCTTTGAAAGCAAGAAGGCTGCTGGGTTTGAAGGAGGTGATGGTATGAGAGCAGAAAGTACAGATGTATTTGTGGGCTTCTGAGTTTTTGATGGACTTGGCTGATGTTGTCTTCCTTTAGCTGTTGCCTAGTAATGTGCTGTGGGGCATTTAAGGCTTTAAGAAAACCTACAAAGAGCATCATTTTACAGTTAGAGCCTGACTCCTCAGCCACTGTTGTTGGTGCTCAGCTGTAGTGGTGGGATGTAAAGGGAGGTTTCAACCACACTTGGAACATAATGTAAGGGGTTTGTCCTGCCTGCCTGCCCTCCCCACTCCCTGGCGTACTGCAGTGGGTTTCTGGTAGCTTATTCTGTGGGAGCGAGGAAGAGAGGGGGAGAGCAGGCAATTGTCATTGCCTCACCTTGTTCTTTTCTGTTGCAGGTCTGCAGTTTGAGTTCATTAACCCCATCTTTGAGTTCTCAAAGGGAATGAATGAGCTACAGCTCAACGATGCTGAATATGCACTTTTAATCGCCATCAACATTTTCTCTGCAGGTAAATCCAGGGAGATCTGAAGGGCTACAGCAGTGAGTCAGAGGGCAAAGAAAGTAGAGTTGAGGAAGGCCACAAGCTGAAGAGGAGTAGTAGAGGCTGTATAGGGTCTAGTGATAAAGGGAGGATGTTACTACTTCTCCTTAGGGTATTCATTATACTCTGAATTTTCTAGTGCTACCTCCAGAGGAAATCTGATTCCCCACTGCTGGAAAAGTGTATGGAAAAATCAGACAACATGTACCCTTCTCATTTAGAAATTGCTGGTTTACTGTCCCCTTAATGTGCTTGGCATAGCTCTGGTATCTCTGGTCATGCAACGTGAGTGACATCTACTGGTTAAGTGATGCTTCTGGATGTGAGATCAGTACCACTCTGGACCAGGACGGGGCTTTGCAAAGAAGCCACCCCTAGTCTTTCCTTCTGTTTTCTGTCTTGTGACCTGAAAGACAAATTTATTTATTTATTTATTTATTTATTTCTAACTGGCTTAGCTGCTGGAGAGACTTTCCCATTCCCTCCTGAATGGGTAGCTTCTCATCTTCGCTGGGACAGGAATGTGAGACCAGACACACATAGATAGTGCTATTTGATCTCTCTGACCTTCCACCTCTATTGGAGTTGGATCAGACTCCCCACATGCAGTAGACATCACCGAGTAATAACAGCTGCAGGAAACTGGCATAGTTGCTGCAGTCACAGATAGCTCTGCCAGCTGTGCTGGATGAATGCTAGAGGAGGTTTTAGGGAGAGACCCTACCGAGGGACTGGGGTTAGGCAGGGATGTCAAGTCTAGTGAAGTTGCCTGTAGCAATCCACGTACTTCTAACCTGCCTTTTTGACAGACCGACCGAATGTGCAGGACCAGTCCCTGGTGGAGAGGCTGCAGCACACCTATGTGGAAGCCCTTCATTCTTACATTTGCATCAACAGACCAAATGTAAGTGCCTGACCAGAACATCTCCAGCAGTGATGCAAACTGATTTTAACGAGTTTATGCAGGCACAATTCCTGCAGTACTGTCTGTACCGGGTCTCTTGGTGCCTGTACTGTCATACTCTTCCCTTCTGTGGCTGTTTGGTAGTTGCTGTAAAGGCAGGATTTGTGAGCTGTCACAGCCTGCTGTCCTGTATCGTGTTCCATAGTTTAGCCAGCTTGGAAGGTCTGGAGTTTTGGGACTTGGTGTAGTCCTAGTGTTCTTCCACACTGTTCCTTCCTGGAGAATGTTGGGTTTAGAGAAAGTGAGGATTGTGGTTACAATGCATCATCTGGTGTGGTAATTTTGTTTTGTTTGTTTTTTCAGCAACATTTTAGTGTGAATTTATTCACCACCTGTCTGTCTGTCTGACTCTGCAGGACCGCCTGATGTTTCCACGGATGTTAATGAAGCTGGTCAGTCTTCGGACACTAAGTAGTGTCCACTCCGAACAGGTGTTTGCCCTTCGGCTGCAGGACAAGAAACTCCCACCCCTGCTTTCAGAAATCTGGGATGTGCATGAGTGACCGCATGCTCCCAGGGCACTGACGTACCGACATAAAGCCATCTCCCAGCCATTGCTAACGAGAAGCCAGCCTCCCCTCTCCAAAGCACTGAACTCTGGGCTAGGCAGTGCAGGGAGTGATGAGCCTGGGGTTTCAGTGTTGTCACGAGACTACGCAGGAGGCAGCTGGGGTAGATCAGGTGGGGGGGTTGGTTTCAATGTAGTGCCCATACCCCAAAGGAGTAACATGAAACATCTGAAAATGGTAGAAATGAAGACCTTCCCCCCACACACATACACCTCTTTCTTCAAAGTCTTTCTCTTCTCTAAGCATGTCCTGAGGGTTTGCCCGTTGATCCTCTCCTCTCTTGTTGATTATGAAAATGAATTTGCAGAAACTTGCCAAACTCTACTGAGAGTAACCCAGCTCAAAAGGCTTCTGCAGGGTCCCCAGTGTACCTGGATCTGAGGAGCTCAGGGAAGTCAATGTGGATGTTCTAGGGGTTTCACTGGGATTCCTGTAATTTAAAATCTTTTGTATGTGCTGCCCTTTACAACAATTCCAAGAGAAGTAGCTGTTATTTCTTTATTATGAGACTTCATCTCTAGAGCTGCCCTTTCTTTCTGGCCCTCCTTTGAAAAAGAATTCCTGTAATGTGTAGTGCCCTTCGTCTAACAGGGAGGCCCTCTGGGTAGGGAACATTTGTACATCAGAAAGATGTCAGGCATAAAGTAGTGGATTTTTTCAATGTAACACATCGCAGTTTTATTTCTTGGTGGTTCTCAGCCAGCTCACTTTACCTTGATTTGCTAACAGCTGGAAAACTAGTTCAAAAGAAATCAGGGCGTAGATTTTTATCTTTAGGGGTGGAATAGAAGAAAGATAGGTGGGAAGGACTGGTACCTAGGCAAGGTAGGTGTGGTGGAAGGATCTCAAAAACTTCCAAGAATTCGGGGCATGTGGTATGTGTTCCAAGGTGGGTGTGAAGATGTATCTGCCAAGGAGAAGAGGACACACTGCATTCAGCAAAATGTGTGGGCATTGTGTAAGCTATGGGCTGCACAACTCTCAGATCATGGGCTGCAGGAATATTGGGTATAACCAGATCCACTTGCATCTTCTTCCTTTTGCCAAAGTCTTTGCAAGGTACTTGCTCAAGTTTTTAGTGACAGTCATGGGATATGGAGGTCCTTTCTGTATGAGAAGTACCAACTGCTTTAGAAGGACACTTACTTGGGTCTTGTATCCTCTCTTCACTTTGGGCACTGTGAGGTCCACACTGGATTTATGTCCCAAGTTCTTATCTATCCACATCCGTAAGTATTCTAGGATTTACAGCAATATCTTGTCTGACAGAAGAGAAGTATACCGTTGCAAAACATGTTCCTTATTTTCCAAGAAGCAGCATCTTACGGCTGATCTCAGAGATGTAACCTTAAGTATTCTGGTGGCTTGGTCTCATGAGTCTTCTCTGTCATAGGGGTCTATGTTTGCTTGCCCGGTGAGCATCCCAAGAGCCTAGGTTCACATGGCTCAATTTTTTTTGTTTGTTTGTTTGTTTGTTATTTTTGGCTGTGTATCTGAGCGCTATGCCCGTGGTGAGGGTATTGTGTCCATTTTGCACTTGAGGTTGGTCCCCTGCCACTGGCCTTCACTCTGCACCTTTGTAAAGCACTTGTAACAATCTGTAAAATAATCTGTTGTTTTTTATAACTCAT
This sequence comes from Microhierax caerulescens, assembly GCA_035590215.1. Taxonomy (NCBI): domain Eukaryota; kingdom Metazoa; phylum Chordata; class Aves; order Falconiformes; family Falconidae; genus Microhierax; species Microhierax caerulescens. The sequence goes on along the minus strand of JAVJGJ010000060.1, from coordinate 70,340,183 downwards.
TGCAATTGCAAAAATTCTTGTTTAAATCTGTATTTTTAACTAATCTGTTTGAGAAATGTTAATGTTTATATAAAAGAATAAAGCCTAATATGGGATTTTGACATTCTCTGATGTGTTGTCACTAGACTGGAGGAGGGTGGAATGAGTTCTTGATGTAACGAGCTTAAAGCTAGTAAGAAAGCGAGTTATGTAGGTTGGGGAGAAGTGGTGGAAAAAAAACCAGCAGTGCAACCCCAGGCAGTTTATTTTGGCCTCTAGTAGGAGATTTTAGCTTGCTATGTACCTTGCTGTGTGCCAGAGCTGGCAAATAGGTTAAGTGGATTAAATGCTTGTCATGAAGACCATGAGTTATCCATACAAACCTCATTGTGATTTGTACAGCTACATTCAGAATTTAACCCTTTTATTCTATGTGCTCTGCTCCATTTTCTGCATATTGTGGCTTGCCAGAATTGAAACAGGAGTCCAGGGTGCCCCTGGCTGTCGGGTGGATTTCAGCAGGATTGTAGCTGATACTTGGATTGAACCCATCAGAAATGATGAGCATAGCAGAAGCAACAGGAGTAGCTGTCCGTAGGCGATAGCTCCAAGGGAGGAGTGGGAAGCAGAGAGCTGTCCAGCATGAGCTGCTGCCGAAGCCCTGATGATCCCCTGCCACAGCGGGAAAGGAAAATAATTGTTGATTCAGCAAGGCTTCATGCCACAGGCTATTCTGCTGAAGCCTCTGCATTACTGCAGAGTATAAAATTTAAATTGGAAATTACTAAACCAGAGGAAGAGGGAATAGGAATAGGCTTATAGGAGACTGCAGCAGGGTATGAGGTAGGGAGTAATAAGCAGAGCTCGAGAGCTCAAGCCAGCCCTCCATGGATTAGAGGTTGGCTGGGCCCTGCTCCAAGGATTTACTAAAGAATGAGGCTGTCAACAGTCAGAAGAGGCAGTGGCGAGGAAGCTGCAGCTTAATTTTTAACTTAGTTTTTGACATTTTTGAGCTGCATCTAATTTTTATTAATTTGAAGAGAAAAACTGCATGTGAATTTGAGGGATTTGCAAGGTACAACCCATGACGTTGCTGTTGATGGCAGTGGTGAAAATGGTGATTTTCCCTGGCTTTGGCTTCTCCATCCCTTTTCATTATGTAATCAAATATAAGCTTCATGTTTACATATTCACATTCTCTTTTTTTTTTTTTTTTTTTTTAAGTGCAAATCGGTACGGAATTAGTTTTTTTTTCTTTTATAGCAGCTTCCCAGGTTAGCCCGGGGAGCTGAAGGAAGCGGGTGTGGAGGAAGAACCTTCTTTGAGGTCACTGGCCCTTTGTACTTTTATATTTGCAAAATGCTACCTAGGCTTGAGACTCCGTCCTGCCACTCCAGGTCTCTGTACTCTTATGTGCTTCAAATTAATTTCGCTAGCTTGGCTGCTGGAAAAATCACGGTGTGCTGGAACCACAGCCTGGGGAGGCACTCCCTCATGGCCGTAGCCTTACGCAACAGCTGTTTGCTCAGCACCTATCCAGATCCATGGGGGGAGGAAGGAGAGATGGGTGTATTTCTATACCTATTGCAGGGAGATGGGATTTCAGATGTGGAATGTCGAATCAAGTATTTCACCATCAGTGCATTTCTGAAATCCCATTTCCCTGCGATAGGTGAAGTATAGATGTGGAATATCGAATCAAGCATTTCACCATCGGTGTATTTCTGAAATCCCATTTCCCTGCAATAGGTGTAGATGTGGAATATCGAATCAAGTATTTCACCATTTTGCGTAGTTTGTTGGTTTTTTTTTTTCCCAAACCATCAGGATACTTTCGGTAGTTTTGGTTGCATTTGGGGTTTGTTTTAGTAATAACGGTTTTGTTAATAAATGGATTTGGTTGTGTGGTGTACTGCTTTATAAGGAGCTTGGAACGAATTGAAAAAGCTGCGTATCAAGTTTTTAATAACCCAATTCTCTGGTAATCTCACGAAATCTGGCGCGAATGAGCAAGCAGCCCAGCAGATGCGGCTGTGAGCCCGGCCCTACCCCCGCTGCCAGGTCTCCTCACGGCTCCCTCGCTGCCCGCTGCCGGGCCTTGCCGCGGGCCTTCGCCTCCCGCTCGCCAGCGGCCCGCGGAGCAGCACCCGGGCTGGCAGCTTCGCCCGGCCGCCATGCTCCAGGCTCTCCTCAGGGCGCCGCGCGGCCGCTCTCCCCTCAGCCATCTTGCCTTCAGCCCCGCGCCGCGCCGGCCGCCGGCAGCTGGCTGTGATGGCGCCGGGACAGCGGACCGGGATGGCGGCGGCGGCCTGTCC
>JAVJGJ010000060.1:70318167-70337188 GCA_035590215.1 Microhierax caerulescens | reverse complement strand
GTCCTGCCCGTGCCCGAGGCGCTTCGCGGCGCTTCACGGCGCCGGGGGCAGGTTCCCAGCCCCGACGTGCCCCGCGGCAGGGGGTCCGGGGGGCGCCCCGTTTGCCGGGGGGGGGCCGGGCCCGGCCCCCTGCGAGGAGCCGAGGGTGCAGCTTTGTGCGGGATTGCCGCGGCAGCGCGAGTGGGAAAGGTGCTGTTACTCCTTGGTTTGTAAACAGCAGATCCTGTTACTCCCCAGGACAATAGAATAGGAAATCCACTTCACGCTGGGCAAGTTCTTAAGAAGTGACCTATAAATCAAGAGCATTTTCCCTTTAGGAATGGGTGTCACCACCTTGCTCTGTTGCTCGCTTTTATTTTCAGGTAGAGGAGGGCAAGAAAGCTTTGTCCTCATTACTGTTTGTGTGGAGTCACAATAAAGAAGTGTTTAGCGAAATGATAAGCCTTGGAGGAAACTGACTTCTTGTCTGGCTTCCTTCTCTCCTTTCCACCCCCCTGAACTTCCCGGTATACCATGCTGTTTTCAGATATACACGAGATAACATATGTGATAAATTCACAGCCCCATGGAGATGGGGTGGAACCATGAATTTGGCAATAATGTGCTGTCCCTAGGCGAGCCAGCCATTTTCTTTACATTCGGTGCCACTCTGGGTCGGCATTTCTGTTGCTGTGCTCTCAAGTGTCCTTGCTGTGCTCTTTGCAGCATCTCTTATCTGCAAAAAGGATGTTGCTGGTAGACAGAAGCAAGGGGAGGGAAGATGTATTGTGGTGTTCTGAGGGTCACATAACAAAACCAGTATCATCCAAATATAGGTTATTTGGGAGGTGTCTCCATTTTTGGACTTTACTCAGCTTGAGCCTTGGAAACTGTTTTGGATGGACACACGGAGTACTTGCTGGTTTCAGCACTAATGAAAATCTGCAATCCTGACACATCAGGGAGAGCACCTCAGACATCTGACATAGCTAAAATGCAGTTTTTCAGGATCTAACCTGGCTGTCCCCTTTTTGCATGTTATATAATACTGATCCGATTGATCGTTCCAGCTATAAAATACTTCTTTTGCTTTACTGTTGTATTCTTAGAAAATGCATAGCTCTTGGACCCAATTTGTTGAACCCTGGAATTAATTAAACATGCATTAAGCATCTTACTGTGTGTTTAATAAAATGTAAAATCATCAGCAACTTTCTGGAACACTGCTTTTTTTTTTTAATTATTTTTTTATTTTCCCCCCTCTAAAATAATACAGCCTTGTCCACACTACAAGATCTTGTATGTGCCTGAATGGTGGTGCTGCAGTTGTATTGCAAGTCTGGACTTCTGTGTTTTTACCAAATTAACAGCTTTCAATCTGTAAGCTTCAGTGTCCTACTGCATTAGTTTCCACAGCATTACTACTTTTAAAACAGTTCAGTTTTACTGGATAGGCAAAAAGGAAAGTAACGTCCATGCTGGAAGAATGTTGTCCATACAAAAAGCATAATATGGCCAAGTTATATTTTCAGGATGTATGTCTTATGTACCAAGCTGTGAATGGTGGTCAACTAACTGGCAAGAATATAGGTCCTCTAGTTTAAAGTTTTCATGGGAAAACATGAAGTAAATATTCTAGAAGACAAAACTCTCCTTCAACCTTGGTACTATTCTGTAACTCCTTTGAAAGCAGACAGGGTGTGTATGTCATGAAGTCCAACTTCAGTCCATTGCAGACGAATTTTGGAGATGGAGGAATCAACGTTTCAGGGATTTTTAACACTAAGCCTTGCCCAAATAGCCAAAGTAGCTTTTTAGGTTTTAGAGTACTGGAATTGATGGTTCAGTAGAAATGGTAGAGGCATCAGTGCATCTCAGATCTTACTAAAACACTTGTTCATATCGTCTTCCTAAATTAAATTATTGTTGGCCTTGATTTTGTCTGGCATGAGGTGAGTGGCACAGGGGCTCATCATTTATAGCTTTTTCCCTCTCACCTCAAGCCCTATCTAATACTCACATTATGTATAGGTAGGATATACCAGACTTACCTCTGGAAAGATGTTCAGTTTGGTCTATTTAATATCTTTTGCAATGAGACAGTTGAAAAACTAAATATTTATGAAAATTTCTGGTATTAAATTAGAAAGTCACAAGTACTGCTGAGTTCCAAGGGAATAAATCTCTTCACAGTTCTTAATTTACAGCACTTGAGCTAATAGATTTTCTCTGCTACTTCCTCCCAGATACAGTTGTTAGAGAAATTACTTTTTTTTTTTGTAAAAAAATACTGTAATTAGATCTAGTGCATGAGAGTGGATCACAGATGATACAAAATTTAGTGATTTGGCTGTTGTTTCATGCTGTAGTTTTTTAACTATGTGGGTAGTGCCATCGTGCTCACAAGATGGAAATGGATACTTCTTTTTAAAACGAAGTACAGAGTTGAATGTTTCACTTACTTGCCATTAGGAAGGAACAAGAGGTAGGCAATGCGTATGTTACACCCCAGATTAATTCCTGCAAATGTCCTTGGCCCTGGTGTGCCTGAGTTTAAGATATACTGTATTAAATTTCCAGGCAGCTTCTTAGCAGAAAGGCTTTAATGTAGTTATTCAACACACTAGTAGGAAATACAGAACGCAGCTACTGCTTGGGGATTTGCAGCAGCGAGGGAAGGATTTAGAAACAAGAACGAAAGAGTTTGATATGCAAGATTAATACCACTTCCTTGGTTCAAATGATCTCCATCTATCTCAAATGTATAAATTTTCATGAAAGAAAAGCATCGTTGGTGACCTGACAAGACACGAGGTGAAATAAAAATGAGCAGCATGAAGCATCAATTAGAAGGCAATATTTTGTAGTGGGATAGTCTGTTAATCTGTGGAAGAATTGTGATACTTCTTTTGATGATAGAAGGGTTCTCTGCTTTCCCTTCTCCAGCTCTTGAGGAGAGGAGCTCCTCAAGAGCTGTGAAGAACTGTTACGATGACCTGCTGTTCACGCTTTGTAACTGAGCCTGTATAATTCAGCTGGTCTTTGCTCTGTTGTCTGAGCTAGAAAATAATTTTAGAGCAATTAAGTCCATTGTCCCTGGAGGCCTTTAAACCTGTCACGACCACATGAAAATTACTGTTGATGACTGAGAAACATGCTTCTGACTTATCTCTTGGAACTAGAATATTCAACTGAAACCCCAAACCCAGCAAAACTCTAAAGAAATGACCTATAGGAGCTCTAAAATCTCTTCGTACTGGAGAACTCCCAGATGGGGAGACTGTACCTTTTGGTGCCCAGGAATCACTGAATTGCATGAAGGTTGTGTTTGCTTTTAGTCACTGCTACTAGCAGGACCCTTGCAGTGATTTAAAAGGGGGGCAGCTTGCGTATGCCTAAATTACCTATGCTGAGGCAGTCCTCGTGCTGTGTTCCTAGGCATTGTGGTTAAATGAGAGGCTGTTGCATTTCCAGGTGCCTGTGAGAAATAATGCATCAGTGTAGCAGCAAAGAACAAAGTTTTGTGGTTTTCTGTTCCTTCCACAGCCTTCAGTATTTCACAGCAGCAGCAGCCGCCCTCAAAAAAGGGCTGGTCATCATGTTGCCTTTGATGTATCCTGTAAGGTTTGTCAGATCTCTTCTTTTTGTTGTGTTTCTAACTAGTTGCTAAACAGTTGTTCTAAGTGGTATTTGGGAGAATCAGGAAATCAGCCTTGTTTTTTTACACAGGGGACAAAGATATGTAGATTAACAGTAACATATCTGATGACCTCCAGGAACTGTGCATTATCATACAAACAGAGCAGCCTTGTTTTTCTTAATCTGTTCCTTTTCTTTGTCACATCTGTGAGTTCAGTGCCATGGTTGTGTCCTGCTTCCCTTTATAGTCTGACTGTATTTTCCACTGTCAGTATCAAATATTTGATTGTCTTCTTGCCTGTAGCTTTGACACCAGCTTCCCTGGATCTCTTCTTGCCTGGCTACGTTGTACTTGCTCTGGAAAGGCCCTTGTGGCAGGAGATGGGGAGCTCTGCCTCTGCCCATTTGCATCTCTCAGATAAGGATTATTAAGAATCAAAACCAGTGTTTGCCGTAATTGCTTCACTGACAAACACTGAGCTGCTCTGCTGCTGTGACTGTGTTTGTTTCCACTTGAGAGTGGTTAAACAGTGCTCTGCTGGAGCTACTAGCTGGGCACGCTTGTTCTATTCTCTAGGCTACCTTGTTTCTCCCTTCTTTCTTTCGTTAGTCTTCAGACATACCCAGCAGGTGTTGTGTTTTCCCTCCTTCCTTTGCCACGGTCACAGCGGATGTCTGGAGGGTCCTCTTGGTACCCCTTGTTCTGTCACTCACTGGCCATAACAGTTGCTTGAGGCGGTCCCTTCCCCTTGGCTCTGAGCTGGCTTCTCCCGGTGTCTGTGTGTGGGTGAGTCAGCCAGGCACTGGCTTCTCACATCCCAGAGCTCGAGCAGAGAGAAGATGGGCTTTTCTCTTTGATTTCTTTTCTGTTTTGACCAGCTGGTACTAGGATTTATCACCAAAATTAATAGTAATGTTGGTTTGAGAGTGGGAATTTCTGATGTTCCGCAATGTCAATAAAGAGAAGGGGAAGGCATATAGAGGGAAGGAAGAACAAGGCAGGTGTCACATGTGGGGAGACAGGCTGAGGCAAAACGTGTGAGGCTCTGAGTACCATTCTGTGGTGCTAGCAGCAGCCAAATGATGATTATTTCAAGTACTTTATTTTCCGATTCTCATTACCCTGAGCAATGTTTCACAGTTTCCAGTGAAACTGGCTGTGAGTGTTGCCCTTTCCTGCCCTATAGGTGGCTGGGATTTATTGCTGGGATCCCAGCGAGCTGCCATTTGTCCCTGCGTGGCCCATCTCCAGGAAGGAGAGTTGAACATGCCTGTGTTTGGTGGTGGTGGTGGTTCCATGAGCGGTCACCTGATAAATGAGAAAGCGAATGGCTTGAAACCTGTAGGAGAGGCATAGCAAATAGTCCTTGGCGCAGTCCTCACCGTTTGCCTGCGGTGTGTGTTTTCTGCCTGCTGCCATCCTGTACATGTCTCTTCCCTGAGCTCCTGGCCTAGAGCTGCTTGCTGTGGCAGGGGAGAGCACTGAATAATTTAGCAGCTGCAGCTGCATCCAGCAGTTCTTCTCAAATGTCACATGCTTTGTTGTTTTCTGGTTAATTTTTTATGGCTGTACATTTGCAGTGTTTGGCTTTTGGAAAAAGCCTGCTGGTGCCTGTGTTAAAGGAGCTACTTCTCAAACAGGAACTGGGCAGAGGTCTGGCAATGGGAGCATCTTGTGGGTGCTGGGGTCTAGGCTGTGCTCAGAAGCAGCGAGAAAGTTTCTCAACTCAAAGCTTGAGCTGAAAATGGTTCTGGTTTGGGAAAGAATGTAATTCTGTAGGTTGCAGAAGGTGACACTAATTCACTTTGGGGGTGTTGTGTAGGTTTTGGTTTGCCCACCCCCTTGGAAAGTGTATGAGTGGCTGCTACTGGGATTTGAGGATCAATGAAAAGCTGATGAGGTAGAGGTAGATAAGAAGGCTCTTGTGTTCTGTGATGGTGACGTTGAACGAGGAGAGAGGGGAAAAAAGGACAGACTTGAAAAGAGTGAAGTGCAGGGAGCCAGAGCTCCTGTGTTACTGTTCTCTCATGCAAATCTCTGAAGAGTATTTTTAAATAAAAGATGAATTTAAATTCAAACGGTGTAGAGCCGGAGGACTGGCTGTGTTGACAGTGGGTTTTTATGCCAGAATTTACGTTCTGTGAGAAGATGGCGAGTGGTGCTCTCCATGCCCTGCACTATGAGGTGCTGCAGGGGGGATCGCAACAGAGATGTGTCAGGCAGTGAAGGAGGGGATGAGAATAAAGTCTTTAACCTAAATTGAAGTGTGTGACATGAACTGGGGCTGAGGCTAAAATCCGTCATCTCCTTCCTGTTAGCAAGTAACTACTGTACGAGTGTGTGCTTCTCCTGTATTAGTTTATCGTTGATAGTTTTCCCCAAGAGTGTAGTAGAGGAAAATGGATAACACTATTTGCATACTGTTTTTTCTCACATGCTTATCTCTCATGGCTCATTCAAGACCTTGGTCTTGATTTTTCTTTTTCTTTTTGTTATTTTGTTATTTTTTTTTCTTTTTTCTTTTTTTTTTTTCTTCAAACAACTAGTAGATGAATGTCCTAGCCACATGGTTTGAAGTATCTACTGGTGGGTACAGCTGTGCTGGGACCGCTCCTTTGCGTTTGCTGCTGCCTGCCAATTCCTGTTGGGACTGCACGTTTGTTTTGGCTCACTTTGCACAGCCTTTCTGCACAAGACTAAAGGAGCAGCTGCAGTCGATGTCTGTGGAGGCGACCTCTAGGTACCTGGATAAGTGGATTTTGTCAGCTGCCGTTGGTACTCAGCTTTCCGTGAGCAGTAATGACTTCTGATATTTGTAGTATTCGTGGATATGGAAAACCTCACCAACTGGGAGGTGTTCAGTGTGTTGCAGATACTACGCTGTCATCTGGCTTGGGGCCCGCAGGTGCCAGGAGGGGTATGTTTCAGCGTTGGCTGCAGGCAGTCCTTGTGCCTGGGTGAAGGTTGTTTGTAGTGTGGGCAGTGCTGGGAGCTCTGGTGGTGGAGCGGAGAGGGTGGAGCGCTGCGGCTGCTCTATAAATAGACCCGCCGGGCTAAGATCTAGGGACTAAAGATGGGGTTGCTATGGAGATTGATCTGAATCAGATTACCTGTGGGTCTGGTTTCACAGCATGTGCATATGTGGTGACTGCGTGGTCTTGCATGTACAGCAGGCTGCTTTCCCCAAGCATTTGCCTGAAGCAGGAGGGAGGGAGGAGGCAACGCTCAAGGATCAGCATGACAGGATGGGGAAATCTGTCACTATAGCAACCGAGAGCCTGAATCGGTCCAGCTCCACTCTGTGATGCTGCAGAAAGGTTCCTGTCTGTGTGGCGTGATACTTGTGTTTGCAAACCAATTCTGGTCATGTTTGGTCTATTTGGCAGCACGTCTGTCCATGTTACCTCCATTTTGCTCTGCAAAATTGATGTGGAGGCTTAAAGATACTCGGCTGTGTCAGTACTGCTTTCAGAAGGCAAAGAGATAATATCATTTTGTAGTAGGAGAGGAAGAGATGTTTAAATTGTTATTGTTCTTCAGAAGGGCTTCCAAGGATGTCTTTTTGTATTACCGAAACCTGTTTTTCCAATTCATTCTTGTAATTTTCTTCAATCTGATTTACTCTGTCTTTTCCCTCGAGCTTTATGGCTAGATGGAAGGTAGAAACAGTTGGGATGCATCTGCTGTTTCATCCATAAGGAACTCTTGCTAACTCAAGTGATGCATGTGCTCCAGAGAGGATGCTTTTAGAACCTGCCTGCAGTCCTGGGTGATTTCTTATGCTTGGAACTATCCCTAGGCATTTTGCAGAACCACACCTATATTACAGACTAACTGTACTAGATGAATATGCCATTGTCTGTTTTAGGCATGCTTGCAATGCTTTGAAAATGCCGCCCTTCTTTTTTTTTATTGTGCCAGAGTGCTAGTATCTTTTTAGGAGTCACAGCATTGGCATGCACTGCTGCCTTGCCAAGGTGGATGGTAGTACACAAAGCAGTTGCACCAGAATAGCAAGTCTGTCCAGGTCTGGCATTAGAAGTCGTTCCATGTTCTGTCAAACTCTGGAGGAGGGGAGGTGTTCTCAGCTCATCTGTGTTTCTTGCATTAGTAGAACCACTGTAGTACCTGGGTAATAGGGATAATGGGCTTCCTAGAAGAATGTTGCATATTTTTAAGTTTAAAACTACTAGCAATGTTTAATATTAATATAGTCGTAAAGCAGAGGAGGTGTAAAATGGTTCATGTGCAATGGGGACTGCTTGTCAGCTTCTTTAAAAGCTTGGTACAAACAAAATTAGTATGTGCTATTCCAGAGATAATGGCTGGAATCACTTGAAACAGACTTGGAAAAATGAGTAACCAAAATTTCAGTGATAAAGATTCCAGAAAGATTATTAAAATGTCTAAAGACAGGTCAAAGCTGCCAATAGATCATACTGTGCTTCAAACTGTGGTGATTCCAGTTCTGCAGTGAGTTACATGGCGCTCCTGGCCACACAGGTGAGATTGGCTGGTCCTGAGGTACTTGCACCTATTTCTCTAGCTTAGCAGATAGCTGTCTCTCTCAGAATACTCAAGGTGTGTAATGTGAGAAGAGGAAACAGAAATCAGCCAACAAGGGAGCATTGAAACTCCTGGCCCTTCTTGTGTTTGTTTCAGCTTTGTTTAGTTCAATTGGTATGGATCTTGAGTTCACAGTAACCAATGCACTGAGGTCAGGCATAGTGGCTATAGATTTGAACACAGTACAGACTGTCTTGGTTGAGAACAAATAGAAATTCATGATGTTCCAAGGACATTTTAGAATGGAAAATTTAGTTCCTTTTGGACATGGCAGGAAATCTGGTCTTTTGCAAGGTGAAATTTCAGTGAACCAGAATTCCTGTGCTTCTGTCGTGTAATTCTTGCTGTCTCCTTCACAACTTCTTTTTTTTTTTTTCTTTTAGAAATTAATGTCCCATTGTATGCTCTTTACTTAGCAAATTGAATTGTATGACCCTGATTTATATGTTTAAGATATGCATGCACTGGTGAACTGTGCAGTATGATCCTTGTACCTGATAAAAGCTGGAGATAATGGAAAGAGAGGCCTTTCTAGTACCATTCTAAACTATGGAAGAGTTGCAAGGAAAGCAGGGCTTAGTATCTGGCTGTTGGAAAATAATTTCATTGTCTTCATGTGATTTTTTTGAAACAGTGATTTAAATACCTGCTGACTATCATGAAGTTGAGTGTAAGGCTGGCCTGTCAAAGCTGAAAGGTTCAGTGTGAGGAAAACGACTGTAAGTGAGCTAAGTTGGGTTAACAGTTTGTTGTGTTCAAGTTATTTTTTGCCTAAATTACTTTGTTCCTCTAGCTTTGTGTCTAGAAAGAAAAGACACTTAAAAAGGCTGAAGACTCCAAGGGGTAGATGAGATGGAGGTGCTGCACAATTCACATCACTCAGGACTAATGCTGGGTATCAGTCTGACACAGATGGTGCTGAACTGGTAAAAAAAGTCTGCTGCAGTTCTTTCACACATCAGTTCTGTGGTGTGGTGCTTTTCATGAGAGTGTGTGTCTATACTTTTTTCTGGGAGGACTTTAAATTGCAGAATACCATGCAGATTGCCCTCTAAGAAGTTGTGCTACAACCTAAACTGTGGGTGTTTTGGAAATTGTGAAATGTAGAGTAGTACCAGTAATAGAAGTGTTGTTTTGAACACTTTTTTTTCATCTTGAGTTACTGGTGGGCTGTGGGTTAGTGCTGGCTCTGGCCTTTGTCTTTGTGTCTGGGCTACTGTGCCAATTTCTCCTAGTTCGTGAGTATTGCTGACAGCTGCTGCAGTATGTGGGTGGTGTTAATTCTCACCAACCTGTTCACCATCCATATGAGTGCTTATTGAAATGGTGGTGTTCTCTGACATGTGATGTGTTTGTACAGTATGTTTCTGTGGTGGCCTTCGCTTCTTTATTTTTCTCGTTTTCTCGAGTTGAAGTTACAGGAAGTTTCCTCTCAGGCGCTGCTTGAGGATTCAGCCTTCAAAGGGCTGGTTCCAAGATGTTTGCAAAGAGAAAGCACATTGCAGAAAACCTTTTCAGAAAAAGTGACTTAGAGTTAAAGCAGCTTGAGAGAGAGGAGAGGCCATCGATGTCAAAACTTGTACCACCTCAGAATCAAGATTAATCTCTCGGTTCTCGTCCAAACGCCAACATGGAAGAGGAGAAACGGAAGAGTCTCTTGGTTGTTCGATCTTTCTGTTCTGATGTACTTACTCTGTAAAACCTAGGAGCTGGAAGCAGGGTGATAGCAAACCTCTGAGAAAGACACTGGTTTACCTCTTTATTGTCTGTAGAAGAAGCTGCCATCTGTAGTTCGGTGACTGTATTATGGTCAATCAAGTTTTCCAGATTCCCTTAGCTGCTTGTTCCTACCTCTTCTTTGTGTCTGCACAAGCATTTGTGTGGCCACTTGGTGAACCAAGCCATAGAAATAATTTCCTAAACACAAAAGTGGCAAGGGAGGAGAAGGGAGTGTGTTAGTTTTGGTCTGTATCAATTCCACAATGGTTCACCATGCAACTGCACGAGCACTTCCAGCAGCACAGAGCAGGGAATGACGCTGGCCTGAAAGCAAGCTTGTGGCAGATAGGGAGAGAAAGGCAGCACTGTAATGCCTGTTGCTGCGGGTTTATACAGATCATCAGCTGTGGTGTCTGATTCCAATCAGGAGTAGGAAGGTGAGTTCCAGCAAATACTGATCTAATGCTCTTGAACTGCTGTCATCAGCCATTACTAGGTCTTTGAAGGAGCAAGAGAATGAATAGGGGAAGGCAAAAGCCTGAACTTGGTTCTAATTCTTCTAGCTCTTGTTCCAGTCCAACAAAACTTCATCTTCCAAAAGAAAGCCTTTGTCCTCTTAGGTCTCACCGTAACTATGGCCTTGTTAAAAATAAGTAATCAAGCAAAGGAGACTGTAGAAGCCCCTGCAGATTATCTGCAGCAGTCTGATCTGCTTGTGCTGCACCAGAAATCATGAATCTTTGAAAGCGCTCAGATCTTTTTTTTAAAAAAAAATACTGTCAGAATTACTGATTTGTAGCATCACTAGGATGCAACTTCAGCCATTCCAGGGACATTGGAAGCCCTGCATGTGTTTCCTTGTGCTGGTGGTCTGCTCACATACTCTTTTGAAAATGTTATGTTTTTGATGGAGTCTTTGTATTGCCTACCTTGCTAGCTCCTTTGCAGAGCTGTAGGGAAGCTGTGTTATGCATTGCAGTCATAAGAGGTGTTCTCCAGGCTAGAGAACAGGACAAAACCACGGGATATGGACAAGTTACTGAAAGGCAAGCTAAGGTTGTGGTCTCGTAGCCTCTCAGTTAATCTGTAGTCATTGCATGTGTTTTTAGTCCATTGTAAATGCAGTTTAGTTTCTGTGTCTTCACTGAGGAGTAGATAGTCTCTGTTACAGAGGAAGAACATACATTTGGTTACCATTGAGTAGTGGAAGTTCCTCAAAGTCAAACTCTAGTTTGCCTCATGGTAACTTACTCTTATGCCCATATCTGTAACTGAACAGTGAGTTCCTTAAACAGTTCTGGGTAAAGCTGTTTGGAAAGGAAACAAAGTAGTTCTTCAAACTGAAGGCAAAAAGATCCCCTTGATCACGCCAACTTCATCTTCTTCTTCTCAAGTTCATCTATGCCAAGATATCTGCAGAATATGTTGGACCAAGAGCTGTTGCAGGACCGATTTTACAATGTTTTCAGTAATATCATTAAAATGAAGAGAAGTGAAGAGACAGGAGCTTTGCTTCCTGTGTCTGTGTTTTTTCTGTTGTCCAGAGAAGATACTTATGAAGTATTGGTGCTCAGAGAAGGTGATTCATTGTGCTGTCACATAGGAACCTACAGCGGCTGTAACTGAGGATCTGCTAAAACCGTGCCACAAAGTCTTATAAAATGTGGGGGGTTGTAGGTGTGAGCGTTAAGGTTCCTTTCAGTTTATTATTCCATCATTAATACTTACTAGTATGACTTTCCTTTTTTGATAAATTATATACATACTTCTTGTGTGTGTTTGCGTTTTTACTGGTATTTGGAGGGTTCCTGAATAAAATTCCCCGACTCTGTACTGGAATGTGAAGGGCTGGTTACAAAGCAAATAAGTTGCTACACTTTGAATGCGACTGTGAGATGCTGACAGTTACAGTGGCTTTAACTGACCTTTGATTGTGAAGTAGTGAGAGAAACATCAAGAAAGTTACCTAAATTTGATGAGATTTACACGTTGTTAATAAATCCGTTATACTTTTATATAAATAAAATATAAACTTCATGCTGCAGAACTGAAAGATTTCGGTACAGTAATAATAATGTCTGAATTCTGTGATAGCCGTAGGATGTAAATATGAACTGAAATGCAAACCTCACTCTCAATATGCCCCAAAAGGGAATCAGTTCACATGTTTTTATGTAAAATAACTTTATTAATGCTTTCACTGGGGTGCTCAGCTTGTACAGTTTGAGCATCTCTTAGAGTTTCCAAGAACTTTCTGTTTCAGAAAATTTCAGATTGTTTTTGAACGTAGATAGGAAACATTGTAATATGCTACTTTTTAAGATCTTTTTTTTTTATCTCTGTCATGAATTCAATGGAGCATGATTGGTGAGATTGGAAAGAACAATTTTACAGTGCTTAGTGAATTCTGGATGTCTATTAAGCATAGTTATTAACAAATGGTAATGCTGCAGTAAAATACCAATTGTGCCAAGGGGATTTTTCTGTTATAAAGTGGTCTGAGAAAGTAGCTGTGGGAGGCACAGATATCAAGATTAAATGGTGCAGATACACAAGATAAATGGAATTCTATAAAGTAAGTGAAAAAAACGGTATGATTTATAAGAAGCACTTTTGCTATTGCAAACTGCAATTCTGTAGAACTGCAGTTCTGTATTTTCACAGAAGTGTTAGACATCTCGGTCATTGAGGATTGTGGAGGTCAGTCGTGCTCTAGGCCACATCCAGCTTTGGGAGGGTGAGGTGCATTATATTAAATCAGACTTTTCTTGATATTATCCTTTTTTTAGTTAGTCTGTTTATCAGACAGCTGAAGTTCAGATTGTGGTTTTTACGTCAGTCATGTTTACAGATTGCCAGTTAAAGCTCCTTTCCCAAGCACTGTAGGAATCCCAGGGATTTTCCTGAACAATACTTTTGCCTTGAACCATTTCATGAATAGCTCTTTGCCAGTGACATGCTGCTTTGTTTGTCTGGTTTTTCTTGAGGTCCTCTTGTACTTTGTTGTGTGTTTTTTCAGCTCTCTCTGCTTTTGTGGGCATGTGGTTGTGGTTTTATACTCATGAAGAGAGAGATCTGTAGATGTCCGTAACTGCACTGAGGATTTTTGGGGATGTAATTAAGTATTTGGTATTCCTGATTGTGCCTTTGACTCTCTTGCTTTTCTTTATTGTAGGTTGGACTTGCCAGACGATTCCGAGCAGATTCTGTTCCCCAAGGCAGTCGATCACAGCTGGCTGGATAACTGACCACTGGATCGATGAACAGAAATTCACTGAGATGACATAGGGAGGGGTGTCAAGGACAATGGTGCAGAAAAAGAAAACCTGTCCTCGGTTACTTGACTATCTTGTGATCATTGGAGCCAGGTAATGTGAAAGAGTCTCAGCACTGCTTTTGTTTGGGCAGTAGAGCGGGGATAGATAGCCTGGCATCCACTGATGAACCCTTGCTTGAAGCTGAGCAAGTGCTGTCTGGAATACATAATGGGAGCATCTACTTGGGCCAGGGCACTTTCTGAAAGATACTTGTGCAGCCAAAGTTTTTTAATTTGCAGTCTTTAGACTCCTTTTTTGAGGGTCTGCAAAGGGTGACTAAGAAAAGTGAATTTCTGTATGACTCTCTGGTAGCCTATGCATCTGAACTTCTTTGCTTCTGCTGGCATCAGGATAGAGGGATTCAGAAATCGAAAATACTGAAAGCTACATGCAAGTAAAATTCTAGTTTAGGGTTACTTTTCTAGCCTTTGAAGTGTAGTCTGTAAACTTAGTTTAAAAAAAATAATCTGGAACTTGCCTTACTTGGCTGTTTCTCCCTCTAATGCTCGTTTATCCTCATAGGAATGACATGAATGCTTTATTTTTTTAAAGTCTTATTAACAATCAATAGACAAAACGTTATGCTTATTTATTGGAAGCATATATGAAATGTAGGGTTGATACATGTGCTGTTTGTTCGAATACACAGGTGCTCAGTAAATGCTATTTTTCTTTATTCAAAGTTTATGCAGTAAATTTCTGCCAGTCTGATGGGTGTGTTCTGAAGTCTATTTTATTTTCATTTTTAAGTATCAGTGGTTTATGTGCATCAACCTGTTGCTTTACCTCCTGCTTCCTTTTTGGAATACTTTGGGGTGCAGCATTTAAATAGGCTAAGTGGAAGAAATCACATAATTCTAAGAAATAATTGTTTTTCTTATTGTATATTCTGGACAGAATAATTTAATAGTTTAATTAGTTCTTACTGTATGTTAGAAAAATAACTAAGTTTTCCATATGTGTGTCACTGACTAGGAAAAGGAGGAAGAAATGTTAACTGCCTCCTCCAGTGATGCTTAAAGTCTCTGATGTTCCCACTGAGGAATTTGCTAGCATCACTTCTGGACTCCTGCAGTTCTCTTGGGTTTTGCTGGACAGAGGCAGCTGGATTGCTAATGCCCAGAGGTCTGTTGTCTCATTAGGCACTTCAACAAACGCCTGTGATAAGAGGTGGAGCTGACTGAAGTAATCAGCTACTGCAAAGTCCTTAAAGCTCCACGTGGCCTTTACCATCATATGGTATTATCTATGTGCAAATAGACAGTGTCTTTTGGAAGTATTCCCTTTTATTAGATGCAATTTTTCTATATGTCTGAGCAGACTCTGTAGCTAATATTACTGCAAAGGCATGAGCTGATGATGTATCCACTGCTGCTTTGTTGGTGACTGTCTTTAAACCATTTACTGTCAAATAAACTCTCTAAACAGTATCAGCATTATTTGACATTTCTTCTTCAGCAGATCATGCATTAGTTGTGTCCACTGTATGTAAAAGCTTTTTAGGGTTTCTTTTTTCTTTTCATACAGTATTTCAGTACTTACTGGCAGGATAAATTTTGTTATCAATTTATGCTTTATTACTAAAACATTTTTATTTTTTCTTTAATAAAATATTAGTTTGGGAGAATTAGTCAGCAGAGCTATTTACACCAGTGATTTCCTTTTGTAAATTACCAACATTCTATTACTACTTTTATGGGTTTTCTCACCTCTCAGATAAGAGAAAAGCAAATGTAATTTCTGTTTCAAACTGAGCAAGTCTAAAGTATCAAGGTGAGAAAATGTCTTGTAGGAGATCCCATAGGAGAGTGATGGTGGAGTCAGGTCTCCCACATCCCATTAAGTAAACATGATACTAAATGCTAATTATGTTAGAAAATGGTGACAGGTCAGACTTTAGAGCAAAGAAGTCAAACCAAAGAGCTGTTGTTCCAGGGACGTACTTTTCTTCCTTCATCACGTGGATCTCATACTATTTGTCTGGCACTTATTCAGTAACTTTAATGGAAAAATAGTGGTAGGGAAATAGTTAATATCTGGAAAGAATCTGTTCTTCTGGTGGAAAATTAGGAATGAACAGTATTACCTTCCTGTCTTTGCGTTCCATTAGTGATTGTGGTACAAAGGCTGGTGAGCCACAGTGTTATACAAGTCTGCATATTAATGCTTGACTTTTACAATAACTTACACTTCAAATCCAACTTGAAAATCAAACCCAGGAACATATATATCTATCTCTATGGTTGCTAGAACTTTTTATTGAAAATTTTACAGGATAAGGTCCTTATCATTCTACTGTTTTTCTGAGTTCTTTCTTAGTAAATGCTTGTTTTTCCAGTTAGGAATTGATACTGGATTTTCTTATTAAATTTTCATAGATGGCTGAAATCCAGGGGGGTTTCATCTGTATATTTGGAGAGGGACAGTATTTCTTACCCAAGTGTTGCCCAGAAACCTGTGTGGTTAAATTCATCAAATGAAATCAAAGTCAGGAAAACATGATAATATGATGTTCTCCTGGGAACAACGTGCTTCTGAAAGGCCTTTTCTCGGTCAAATTTGAAAAGGCTCTGTTTTGGGCCTTGAGAAAGATGGTATACACCTTTTTATTTAACCTTTCTGCAGTTGTGGCCTTGTGCTAGTGATGGAGCATTGTGGCTGGCGACTTAGAACTTGCACTTTCCCTGGATAGTAGGGGAGAGAAGAAACAAAGATGAAGCTGAGCCCACAGGCTTCTGACATGTTAGCAGGGAGATACCAAAGATGATTATTGGCATCCTAACCATTCCATGATTTTATGATTAGTCAACTATTTATGGGGGTTTTGTTTGCTTTTTTTTTGTAGGCAGCCGAGTAGTGATAGTGTTGCTCAGACTCCTGAACTGCTGCGACGTTATCCTCTAGAAGACCACGTGGACTTTCCCCTGCCACCTGATGTTGTGTTCTTCTGCCAGCCAGAAGGATGCCTGAGTGTGCGGCAAAAACGCATGAGCTTCCGTGATGACACTTCCTTTGTCTTCACGCTCACAGACAAGGATACAGGTGTCATTCGCTATGGAATCTGTGTCAACTTCTACCGATCCTTCCAGAAGCGAGTACCCAAGGAGAAGGGAGAAGGCACAGGGGGCCATCGAGCTCGGGAGGGACAGAAAGCCACCAAATCTGGGGACACATCAGCACCCCAAGAGGAAGTGGGTACTGAGAGTTCTGAGAGTGGTTCTTCCCTGCAGGCTCCAAGTACAGAGTCTACTCCAGATGTGAATCGATCACCGCGCAGTAAGCGCCTGGCCAAAGGCAGCCATCGCTCTCGGAACAGCACTCTGACTTCTCTGTGCATCCTTAGTCATTATCCCTTCTTTTCCACCTTTCGTGAGTGTCTGTACACCCTCAAGAGACTTGTGGATTGCTGTAGTGAGAGATTGTTGGGCAAGAAGTTGGGGATTCCTCGTGGGGTGCAGAGGTACGTTGAAGGGGAAGGAAGAACTTTTTCCTCCCGCTGTTTGTGTCCAGGGCTGCAATTGTCTGCATGGCAAATTGTAGCTACAGGTGTGGTTGCAGAAGCTGCCAGATACTGGTGGTTGACCTTTTTGATGTTTTAACCCAGGATCACAGTGGGAAAAGGAAAGTTCTGTGATGGTTGACTTAAACTTCTCTGTCTGATTCTGTAACCTGTAAGATTTTCATTTTTTATATGCCTAAGGAGGCACTATCCTGCTAACAACTGACTGAGCATCATCTTTTCTGAAGCTGAGCACTGATGCTGTTATTGCTGCTTTGGCCTATAAGCTCCATGGCAGTATGTCAGGACTGATTTTCTAGAAAACTAGAAACAGCCAAGAAACAACATAGAGAATTTCCATTTGGGGCAAGAGGGAAATGATGAAAGTGTGCCTAATAAGCTTATGAAACAATCTGAACTTCAGTGTGGGAGAGAAAAGACTAGAGAATCAGGAATGGCTGAAAGAGATCAAAGTACAATATTTGAAGGGGAGAGGGCGGAGAGGTAGAAAACAAAGGAGTTGTCTAGGAAGCATGTGGGAATGGGGGTTGATAACACAGGAACTTGGTGTATTTTTAATGTAACATAGTAATCTTGCATATCTGCTATTCTAAGGTTGGGTATGGAACAAAAGCTGTTGCACTGTAGGGTAGAGAAGGAACAGTGTCTTTATGTGTACCAGTCATGGATTTTTATCTGTGCTGTTGTGCCTGACACCTACATTCCAGGATGATATGTTCCTTTCCAATATTGCTAACTGAAAAGAGAAAATAGTAAAGAAATTTCTGGAGGAGGGGATTGTCTCAATAGTAAGAGGGACGGGGCTGTGAGATGGCCCATGTGAGTTAAGTAGCCTGGTATATTCCAAATTAAACTTGTGAAAAGCAAAAAATGACAGGACATCTATAATTTTTTATCTTTATGACCTCTTTGCATTTTGCAAAGAAGGGGGCAAGTCTGTCCTGTTCACAGAGTGGTAGCCTACTTGTTGGGTTACTGCCCTGGAACAGTTGAGTCTCCTGGGCTTACGACTGACTCTTGCATTAGCAGATTTATCACCTGAATCCACTGACCGCTGGGGAAAAAATTATTCTGTCAGAACAAAACTTTTTTTTTTTTTTTTCTCCTCCCCATGGAAGTATGTATTAAGGGAGCTTATTTTGTCACTTGGTTTAGTCTGATGATTACTGAAGCAGAAAAAGAGCTAAATTTAATTACTTTCCTCAACTCTGTGAGCTCATCTGATTTTTGAAAGAGGTGCTAAAATATTCTGGTGTTTGAAGGGTGTGTGGTATTTGAAAAGTTTGCTCTTTTTGGACATAATTCTTAAAGAGCAGTGCTGAGTGACAGATGAGGAGGGCAGGAGAAGGAATACTGAGCATACATCTCTGTGGGTTTGAATTACCATGTGGTTTGCAAGTCGTGACCTGGAAAAGTAGAATGGTTTTGAAGTGGTGGCAGAATAAAGGTGAAACTGAATTCTTACAGCTTGCAAAAGGATGAGCATGCCTGTTAACAAACTAATGTCTTGGGCATTACAAGTGGCTGAAGGAAGAGTGGAGGATGAGAAGCGTTGCAGTTCCTGAGAGGTGTATCACTTGCTCAGCATAATTTCAAATTGCCCTTCTTTTGACCCCTCCAAACTTCTCTGATTTTTCTTCCTTTCTGAAGCCTACAGTGTGTCCTTTTTCCTTTTTGAACTGTAAGGTAGAGCCTCTAATGTGAACCCATACCATTCTGAGGGATCTGGTACAGTAACTGAAGATATTTATCAGGCTGAAGTTTTTTGCTGAATGGCTACAACACGTTTGCAGCCTTCACTGTGCTACAACATTAAGGGGGTTAAGCTCTCTAGACAGCTTTCAGAAATTCATATTGTCAGCTGAAATGCATCCCCTTCTGCTATCAGTTATTCAGCTCTTAAGAATGAGACAACGAAATTTAGGGTAGGATGAAAGAAGAGTATTTTATCATGCCAAAACATCTGGGAGATCTTGGTGTGGCATATTTTTCTTGTCTCAAGTTTAGTTCCTAGTCTTGCAAATGTTTGTAGGACTGCTGGAAGCAGCATCCTGCAGTCAATCAGTCTGCCACAATTCTGGGTAAGATATGAGAGTATCCTCTGTGTGTGCTGCATTTCAAGCACCAGAGTGATGAGAGATCTTCAGAGGTCTGGACCTAACTGAACCCTTTAAATAAATGAATGAACTCTTAGGTGGGAGTGACATACTTGTGTTGATTTGCAAAGATGTTGAGGGGCTGGAGCATCTCCCTGGGGAGGAAGGGCTGAGCGGGCTGGGG